>CM056060.1:128852705-129410205 GCA_029574335.1 Rana kukunoris
TTCATTGTTTCCACGACACCATATGGTTGTGGGTTATTATTGTGTCCCATTGACATCAATGCTGGTGGGTTCATTTCAATTGAGTTCTACTCACATCAATGCTGAGGTTTTGATTGTGTCCACTGACACCAACACTGGGGGCTATTACTATGTCCACTGATACCAATGATAAGGGTTAATTTTGTGTCCACTCACACCAATGCTGGGGTTATTATTGAGTCTACTGACATCATTGCTGGGGGCTATTACTGAGTCCACTCACACCAATGCTGAAGTTTTGATTGTGTCCACCGACACCAATGCTGGGGGTTATTTTTGAGGCTTCGGACACCAATGCTGTGGGCTGCCTAACTGAACGTTTCTTTTTTTAACAGATAGCAACTTAAATGCAAAAGGAATTAGAACACCTGTCAGTTTTTGTATTACTGTCTGTGCCCTGTTTAAGGGGATACATGTTGTCTAGTTGTGCCATTTACACTTCCTGTTGTGTCTTTGGTACAGGAAGCGATGGGACGTCTCCAAATTGGGACACAGGTGGCCAAAAATAAAACTCTACTCTATTCTACTGTAAATTCCGGCAGTCTCTCCTTGCATGTTTTATCTCTGACCTTTCACCATTTTTGTTGCCAGTTTCTGCACTATAAACATCTTAGTGTAAGCGAGGTCTCAAGAACTGAACACTATTTCCAAATGAGATCCAACTAAAGAGCTGTATAGGGGAATCGGGACCTCTTTCCTCCTGCATTCCAGAATGAATATTGCTTTTCTCGTTGTAAGTGTGGCCAACACTGTACCCCCAACATTGTACGCTGACAGGATTTTTTCCTCTTAATGCATTTTGCTTTTGTAGGGATCTGATGCCCTCTACTGTCTGTAGTTGTAAATGCCTGGGCTGTTGATATATTATGTATGCACTTCCTGGGTGAGTTGCTAAGTTGAAAACCCCAAAAGGAGGAAGTAGAAAGAGAGAAAATCTGAGGCCACATGGCCTTATATGCACAGGAGCTGCTATATATAATTAAAGCAAGTATTCCTATGTTTTAATAGTTAACTTCTGGAGTGTGTATCTAAATCCTTGTGACAGACAGAATATCTCTGCCCTATTGTTATTTTACATGCACAGTGCCAGATAGCTAGGTCTGTGCTCCAGTATGTGTGTAGTAGTCATTTTCCAGTATATTAGTAAAAGCAGTGTTGCTCATCTTACTTTAAAAAAGTAATTAGTTACAGTTACAAATTACTTCTCCGAAAAAGTAATTGCGTTGGTGACTCAGTTACTACATTGAAAAAGTAATTAGTTACTCAGCAAAGTAACTGAATTTTTTTTTTAATACTCTACAATGCTTTGTTGAGAAGCAGATGACGGGCACTTGCCAGGGAGCAGTGAGTTAATACTCCAAGACAAAATAATGCCAAATCCTTGGGAGAAGAAAACTGGAAACAAATGGTGATCTTGTGTATATCCCAGCCTAGGTGCATCCGTCCCACCATGTATGTGCAGCTAATAGGACTTAAAACCCTTATCCATCTGCTACATATTACATCCAAATTATAAGCTGGATTAAAATGTATGTTTATAATATACATTCCCTTGACATTTACAGAGTCTGTAATTTAAAATCTTATATTAGGCTTTATTACAATTTTCTATAGTTTATTATTTTATTTATCTTATATAAGCTTTATTAGATGCAAGGGATCTGGAATGGGGATGTCAGATTTTTCTTTGTAGTCTGATGAAGAGATGAAATCACTGACCAAAAATAACCTGCTGATCATTGGTCTGTATAGGTGTCCTGCACTTACCATGTTGACCACTAGATGTCGCTGTGTACACTGTGTTGTATAGGGAACGTTTGTTCTGTGGAACAGTGTGTGATCGATGTGAGTTGTTCCCCAGTGATAGGTCAGTGTGAGGTGGGTGGGGCTCATTGTATCCAGGGCTCCTTGCGATTGGGAGGTTTCAGACTGCTGTGAAGGCCATCACAGCGGTCACATGATTCTAAAGCGGAGTTCCACCCATATTCATATTTAAGCGGAGACCAAGCATATTAATTGCTTTGCCAAATAGTTGTGGTAGGTGTAATTGGCGGTAATGCCGCCAAAGTAATGGGAACTGCGTTACAGTGAGGGGAAGAGTAATCAGGTAGATTACTCGTTACCCTCAAAAGGGGCTGCGTTAGGTAACTGCGTTTATTGTAAATCCGTTACTTACAACACTGAGTAAGAGAACCTGTTTATTGCAATAGCGTTTTTGTGCAGCTCCTGGTTTTTTTCCCAGTTAACCCTGTCCCATATTCCATAGCTAGTTTTAACTTAGGGCTCAATAACTAGCATAGGCTAGAGCCAGGTTAGGCATTAGATGACCACTTCTGGTAGTTAGGGGTCCAGTTGCATGACAGATTAGAAAATACTAAGGACTAAAACGTGGAGTAGATAGGAGACTCTGAGTTCCAGCGCCACACCACCAGGGGAGGGCTGGGCCAGGGTGGCAATTGCCTCTCAGGCCATTCTAATTTATGTGCAAAATGGCCCGCAGCTGCTGCCCTCTACCATTTTCTTTTTCATTCTGCACTAGGAAGTATGGCTGTTGCATTCTGGAGTTTTAGTCCACGGTCAAGCTCCCGGTGGGTGGAAAACAGAACAGCACAGCGGAAACTGCAACTCCCTGGGGCCGGATTCTTGGAAGCAGGCAGAGGCAGTGTGTGCCAGGGAGTCAGGACGCAGGGCTGGGCGCTGGCTGCAACTTGACCCCAGGACCATTACCCCCCCAGGAGACCGTGGCGTGCAAGGATCTGCAGAGCTGAGATCACTGAGGTGAGAGACCCTGACACCCCTACCTGACCCCCATCTCCCCCATACACCCCATGTAACCTGTCCCAGTGATCAGGCTGCATTGATGGGCACTGGAGTTGGCTGCACTGATGGGCACTGGTGAGGCTGCATTAAAAAAACAGGTGGGCCATGGATGATGAACTCATTTGGCGGTTCAATGGGCCACTTGACTGGACTTACCCCCCAGGCCTAAGGCTGCCAGCCCTCCCTGCACACCACAGTTTCTGCTGGAAGAATCTACATTCTAGTCTGGCTGGAAAACAATTGGAAGGTCTACCCATTATCATTGATCTTGGTCTCAGGTCTCAGAAACAAAGACGGGCCCTGCATCGTGATTATGCTCAGGGGCCCCTGCAACTGAACACTTCTGAAACATGTATCTGGAGTATCTTTTTTAATAACTATCTATACCCAGGTATATGTGCACAATTCCACCAGGACTCCTATCAGGCCCTTTACCGATAATACCCGTATGTATGTACTAATATTACACTCTTCCTATATAAAGCTTGAATTATTTTCATACTGGTATGCATCTATAAACTTATAGTTATATGTTACACTGCTCCCAATTGCTTTGATTATATTATTGCTTAATTTCCCAGAAGATGAATCCTCTCTGTTCACAGAGGCCTATCCTGGGTGGAGGCACTGGCAACTTTATTTTTTATCAATGTCTTGTTACCTACAGGTTTAGCATAATATCCTGTTTGGGGAGGGCCATGTCTCACAACCCCCCCAAATAGAGCTACACTTTGAACCCTTTATTTTAGTTCACATGTGATGCAAGTTAGAAGATTTCAATTTAGAGTTCAATTGGGCATCTTTATCTGTTAGATTTGTGCTGTTTTTATATATTAGCTATCTGTCATCTAGAATGTTCATATTTTTGCATAGCTAATCAAATGAAGTTACTGTACCACTAGCATAATAAACTAGCTTAACTGTATGTATTTACCTAGTAAAGACAAATACTTGGTGCAAATTCAGTCTGAAAAAAACAGCCTTACGTACCCATGGAGGCCAGCATGTCATGGAGATCCTCCTTGTCAATAAAGCCATCGCGATTCTGGTCAATCATGTTGAAAGCTTCCTTGAACTCTTGGATTTGGGACTGATCAAACATAGCGAATACATTGGAAGTCGCCCTCTGGGGACGCTTCTTGGTAGTCTTCGCCTTGGTCTTTTTGCTGGACATGGTGGTGGGATGATGGGAGCCTGTAAATCGCATACAATCATGTCAAAAAAGGGTTTAGCACTGATTTCACACCACCAGTTTTCACAGAACTCTGTTCCAATTCAACAGAGAAGGTGGTGGTTGAATATACTGCTGCAATCTGTGTATTGGTAATATGCATGGATATGCATGTTTTATCACACAAGCCTATATGTTCATGTACCATGCAGTCTTATCTCAAGAAAAATAAAAGTCAAGGCAAATCCAACTGAAATAGACTTTTTATCAAAGAAACAGCACCTTGGCATCTGAGGGTACCCAGGATTAGTCATCCAATGTGGGTTAAGCAAGCCAACAATCATCCTATGTCTAGGTGTCCCTTGAAAGTCTGAACTCTATATGTTGTTTTTGGGGTGTAAGTTTTATAATAATTGAAAAGTTTGTCATCAATAATAGATGATTCTTAGCACACCTGGTCAAAAAACAATGTCTAGGGCAGTGGTTCTCAACCTACCTAGTGCCGTGACCCCTTGATCAAATTTCCCAAGTTGTGGGGACCCCTAACAGTAAAATTATTTTCATAGCGTGGGTTGTCAGCACCCGGGGCAAGACAAGGAATTTGCACCCCTAACCCATAGACATTTAGCTCTCCCTGAGCCCCTTCCACTTGTACAGTATTAAAACCCCTTATGGTACATTTTCATATGTACTACTCTCTTTGTTCTCCTTACTTTCCCTTTTATCTCTCTCTATCCTAATTTCTTGTTTTTTTCTCCCCCCATCCCTCTTTTTTCTTTCTCTCCCTTTTTCTTTGTTCCACCCCTCTTTTCCTCCCCCTTCCATGTATTTTTATTCCTTCTTTACTCCTTGGTGGGATGAGTAGATTAGGTTCACTTGAACAAGGTCTTCTAGATTGTAAACTCTAACGAGCAGGGCCCTCTGATCCCTCCTGTATTCATTTGTATTGTGACTGTACTGTCTTCCCTGATGTAAAGCGCCTCGCAAACTGTTGGTGCTATATAAATCCTGAATAATAATAATGATAATAATCTGCTGAATCTGAGAACTGTTGTGAGGACTTTTAATGACAACTATAATCACAGGTAGTGTTACTCAATGTGTCTCCGACTTTGTGGCATCTCGTAGCAGTGGCACCTATGCTGGAATCAGAAGATAGGGTCTCTCCCCCCCCCCCCACCACCCATGCCATGAACTGAATGGGTGGCTACGAAGAGGCTGAGTGGGAGGCCACAGGCTCCAGGGACAGCCCAGCTGGGCGACCACAAAAAGGCAGGGAGAGTGGTGCGGGCTTCAAGAACAGCCCAGGATTCGGGGACCCCTGGCAAATCATAATTTGACCCCCTAGGGGGTCCCGACCCCCAGATTAAGAACCACTGGTCTAGGGAAACCATGTAAGTAAGGGCCATGTAACAGGAGCAAGCCTGTTGCTGGCCACAGCTCAACAGCCAGAGGATCAAAGGCCACTTTAGCTTCCCCTATTAATGCTTTGCTAGTTAGATCAAAAATATGTTCCTCTGTCCCTTTTTTCTTGCTAGCGAGTCAGATTCTGCATGCCAGCAATTGAGCGACACCTATCATGGGAAGTGGTCACTTCCCCTAAAGTGGTTCCACCTTGGGAATTGTGCCGCCAGCGGCAGAACCAAGAGCACGACAGTCTAAAAAAACTCTGAATCTGACCCCCTCAGGGACCTCGGTTGAATTTTCCCAGATAAGGAGCAAACAGGTCTAAACACCCAATCCACAAAATAATAAGCCATTAATGTTCGGACTGTTGCCTATGGTCTTTATGTACCTTACTCCTGACAACTTTAACATATCTAATGAGCAAACCAATAATGAAATCTAATAGCCATTAGTGTTGCTCACGAATATTCGCATTGCGAATATTCGCTACGAATATTGCATATTCGAGTATTCGCGAATAACGCGAATATCGCGGGCGAATATTCGCTATTTCCGAATATTCGAATGTTTTAAATAAATTTTTTTTTAGAACAGATCACATCCTAGAGATCCCCATCGACGTCTAAAAGCATTGCTGGTATGATTAGAGACCTTGGGCCGAGTAGCTGCAGCGCTCATTTTATATTGCCGAAAAATCGCAATGCGATTATTCGGTAATAGCGATATCGCGCGATTATTTTATATTGTAATATATCACGAATATTCTGAGCCAATCAGAGTGCTCCATTCCGCATTTCTCGAAATTTCGCAATTATTTTATATTGTAATATATCACGAATATTCTGAGCCAATCAGAGTGCTCCTTCCGCATTTCTCGAATATTCGCAATTATTTTATATTGTAATATATCACGAATATTCTGAGCCAATCAGAGTGCTCCTTCCGCATTTCTCGAATATTCGCAATTATTGTGTATTGTAATATATCACGAATATTCTGAGCCAATCAGAGTGCTCCTTCCGCATTTCTCGAATATTCGCAATTATTTTGTATTGTAATATATCACGAATATTCTGAGCCAATCAGAGTGCTCCATTCCGCATTTCTCGAATATTCGCAATTATTTTATATTGTAATATATCACGAATATTCTGAGCCAATCAGAGTGCTCCATTCCGCATTTCTTGAATATTCGCATTCGCAATTCGCAATTCGCAATTCGCAAAAATTCGCGAAAATTCGCAATCATTTAATTTCCAAAAAATATCACGAATATTCGTATTTAGCGAATATATGTCGAATATTCGACTATATATTCGAGATATATCGCGAATTCGAATATGGCATATTCTGCTCAACACTAATAGCCATCTTATCTATATGTGAATTGACTAACATATTGTAAGTTATTTTTTAAATGTTTACATTAGACAGCCACATGTGGTGGTCATTACATATGCTTCCCATTTAGCAGGCAGGAATGCATCTCTTCAGAAAGAGGTCTGCTAATACACTTCCTTTAAACGAAACCTGTCATGGAATATATTTATAAGCTTATACCAAGGATTTGCTTCTCTGGTATGGTTACTTAAAGTCAATGGCATTGCTTACAGAATTAACAATAGCCTTATTGTGGCTGGGATGAGAATTTGCAAGAAAGTGAAAAATCTGTTGAAAGTAGTCTCTATACACAGAACATTTTCTTAACGTAAAAGTGTAGTAATTTGTGTTAATGGGTATTCTTTATAAACAAAATTTGATAACACAATAGCTTGGACCACTTTGGCTTCAAGTAAAACTTCCCCCAAAAGGAGAAGTTCTACTTTAAGTTGTCCTCCCTTCTCTGCAATAATGGGCATATCATTTTGGGGAGGAGCAAGTACATAGTTTTGACAAAGTGCACCTGCGCCCTTGACATTGGCACCCGTCATTTTGGTAGATATCTCCTAAACCGAGAAGGTTTAGAAAATATTTCAAACACCTACAGATAAGCCTTCATCTAGGCTTACCTGTAGGTAAAAGTGGTTGTAAAGGGTTTACAACCACTTTAAGATAAAAAAAAACTTCTGCCTTTACAACCACTTTAAGGCCTCATGCACACTGGATGTTTTTACAGCTGCTGTTTTTGGCTTCAGACGGTTTTTTCGGCAGCCAATAAA
Source organism: Rana kukunoris (assembly GCA_029574335.1). Taxonomy (NCBI): domain Eukaryota; kingdom Metazoa; phylum Chordata; class Amphibia; order Anura; family Ranidae; genus Rana; species Rana kukunoris. The sequence goes on from CM056060.1 coordinate 128,860,302, forward strand.
CTCCCCAGCAGGCTGTTATCCTTTTTTGCTGGGTATTTTCTGGCTGGAAAAACTCCCCAGAACTAGTGGGTTTTGAGAGGATTTTTTCAGCTATAAAAACGCTCTAACTCAAAAAAAAAAAAAAAGAAGAAGCTTAAAGTGGATGTAAACCCAAAAAAAAAAAAATTTTTTTTTTTTGATGTCACAATGTAGAGTATAAGATAGGGTTGTCCCGATACCACTTTTTTAGGACCAAGTACAAGTACCGATACTTTTTTTCATGTACTCGCCGATACCGAATACTGATACTTTTTTTAAATGTCATGTGACAGTTTTCAAACCACAATACAGACTAAGGATATTTTCTTTAGAATTATGAAGAACTCTAACTCAAGACATTATAAAAGAATAAAAATGAGTAAAAATGAATAAAAATGTTTTATTTTCTTGTCATGCAGTAGTAAAAAACTCAAAGAATTTTCACAGAACATGTTGATAAATACAAAAAAAGTATTCTATTTAGGTATCGGGAGCATTTGTGCGAGTACAAGTACTCGCAAAAATACTCGGTATCGGTCCCGATACCGATACTAGTATCGGTATCTGGACAACCCTAGTATAAGACAATGTAGAGTATAAGATTTCCTATCATCTGTGCCCAGTCTTGCCACACAGAGTTAATCCAGATCTGAGAAATCCTCTTATGTTCAGTGAAAATGAACAGCCTTCCAGATAAAACCCTGCCTAAATAAAAAGTCAGTTTTCTCTCTTCTTGCTTTGAGTGAGAGGTTATTTACATATTTAGCTAGGACATGTTTATTATATATTATGTTTTGTTTATCATAACATGAGGTAATATAACATCATAACACATCCTAGTAATATACAATGAACTTTGGATGACCTCTTGTTATGATAAACATGTCCAAGCTCTATATGTAAATAACCTGTTACTGAAAGCAATAACAGAGAAACAGACTTTATAATTTGGCAAGTTTTTATCTGGAATTCTGTTAATTTGCACTGAACTTTAAAAGAGGATTACTCAGCGCTGGATTAACTCTGTGTGGCAAGACTCGGCACAGCTCATAGGAAATCTTATACTCTACATTGTGACATAAAAAATTTTTTTTTGGGGGTTTACATCCACTTTAAAAGCATTGAGCCATTTTGAGCCATGAGCTTTTGTAGTAGAATTTCGTAAAAAAAAAAAAGTTAAAAAACGCTGAAACACTCATTCTACAGCTACAGCTTACTACAGCTAACGCTACTGGCTTTTTTTTATAATGTCCAGTGTGCATGAGGCCTTAAAAGCTGGGTGGGAAATTGTCCACCGAACAGTGACTACATCCAATCATATGCAGCCATTGTTCAGGTATTCAGATAAACGCAGGTGAAGTGGCTGTTATGTAATAGCCGATACGGGAGATTCCTCCATCCATTAGTGAAATCTAAATGTGTATGGTAGCTTTACGTTTATTGGCCTGGGAGGCAAAAGCCACCCTAACTCTTGGTCTTATTTCTTCCCTTCTACCCAATAGTTAGGATCAACAGTTGTGACCAGAAACACACAATAATGCCGTGTACACACAACAGTTATTCATGATGAGAAAAATGCAATTTTTTTAATTGGTCGTGAAAAACGGTCGTGTGTAGGCTCCAGAGCATTTTTCTAGATGAGAAAAATGTCCATTAAAAATTTAGAACCTGCTCTATTTTTTCACGTCGTGAAAAACTGTCGTGTGTATGCTTTAACGAGGGGGAAAAAACATGCATGCTAAGAAGCAAGTTATGAGATGGGGAAATTAGCATAAGCAGCCCAAAGGGTGGCGCCATCCGAATGGAACTTCCCCTTTATAGTGCCGTCGTAGGTGTTGTACGTCACCGTGCTTTGCTCGAGCATTTTATTTTCAGGTGTTGTGTGAATGCAAGGCAGGCTTGAGAGGAATCACGTCCAGAAAAACTTTTTTTTTCCCATGACATGAATAACGGTTGTGTGTACGCAGCATCAGAATTCTTTACACAGTGCATCAGTTATTCTAGGAAAATTAAGTTTGCAAAATCCCCCTCTAAACTGACAATATCTGCTTCATCTCATTGTTGGAGTCAGTGGAAAAAGTTTTCTTTTTTTTGCGGGGTAGATATTTTTATCTCACTGAATGAATCACAGTCTTCAGAGGCTCTGACGTGATCCAAGCCATACTTGGAATTGGATTATGTTTCCACGGATTCTTCTAGTGTCGTTTCTACAAAGCAAAAGATCTCAGTGGAGGGAATGTTAGAATTCTGTTTTACATCGGTACTTAAAGCTGCCATAATTCCAGTATATTCCTAAATGGCAGACGGTCCTCTTTCTGATAAAAGTGGTCTCCGCAGTGGATTCGCTACATGATCACTTTAATCAGTGGCGGCAGAGGGCAACAATAAAAAACAATATTTTTTTATTTATTTTATTGCATTTAAGTGTAAATGTAAGATCTGAGGTCTTTTTGACCCCAGATCTCACATTTAAGAGGTCTTGTCATGTTTATTTTCCTAGTACATTCCTTGTAATAGGAATAAAAGTGACCCAAACATTTTTTTAAAAGGACAGTGTTAACCCCCAAAAAAAGAAAAGTAAAATAAATTAGAAAAAAAGTAGAGCTCCCCGTCCAGCCAGAAGCGAACGCATACGCAAGTCACGCCTGCATATCAAAACGGCATATCAAATGACGCATGTGAGGAATTACCATGATCGTTAGAGTGAGAACAATACTTCTAGCAAAAGATATACTCTGTAACTCAAAACTGGTAAACTGTAGAGATTTTTAAACGTCACCTATAGAGAGTTGTAAGGGTTAAAGTTTGTCCACGTTTGTCCGGGCGCAATTTTGAAGCGTGACATGTTGGGTATCAATTCACTCGGCGTAACATTATCTTTCACAATATAAAATTAATTAAAAAAATTGGGCCAACGTTACTGTTGTCTTATTGTTTATTTAAAAAAGTGTATTTTTTCCCCCAAAAATGTTGCTTGTAAGACTACTGCAGAAATACGATAGATAGATAGATAGATAGATAGATAGATAGATAGATAGATAGATAGATAGATAGATAGATAGACAACAACATAAACAACAAGTTTGAAAAATAGTGGTTAGGGTAACTCCACTTTTGTGGGGGGAAAAAATAGCAAATAAAGAAAAAATAATATAGCTTATACAATTGAAACACAAGTCATATTGTATTTAAATGTTATTAAAAAATACTTTTCATTTTCAATCTGCAGCTCTGTAATTTTCTGAAAATGCAACGCAATAAGCGGAGGTGTTCTGTACAGAGTCAGATTTCAGGCATCCCCTACAACAAAAATTTAATTTGTTGAGATACCCCCAATAATAAATCACGGCTAAATTGATGCAGACCCTGCAGATTTCCTCATTAGTGCCCTGCAGGTGCGCAGCTGATGATAAATATGAAACCACTCCCATTAGACTCACTCCGCCCAGGGGCACACAGGAGCAAACAGGGAATTCTTCAGAATAACAAAAGGAGTAAGATTAGTTGAATTTTGTGAAAAAACATATGAAAAATAAAGAATTTATAAAAAAAGAATAACAAAAAGGTAGGATCTGCAACAAAGTTTGTTAAAATCCTTGTAATGTACATAGGATCACCCAGAGGGAAATGTTTTTTTTTTTTCTCAACAAAAGTGGAGTCACTATTTAACTACCAAGTCTTTTGCAAAACAACATGTTGCAAGGCTTCTTTCCATTGATGGGAATCTGGTTATCTTTATCTGCATAGTTGTTAATTTCCTGTTTGATCTCCCCTCTGTACCTTTGTATATTATTACATTTCAAGACAAGGAGATATCTCCCCATGAATGGCAAAGTTGGAGATATCGTCCCATCTTTGCACAAGCTCACTGAGTGCCAGGATCTGCCAGGGTCCTCCCTGATGATGAAAGTAGCAGATTTGTATAACTTACTTAGCTTTAGAGCAGAGAAAAGTATTGGGCTTGCTTGAAAATTCACTTTCCAGCAAATCAAAGAAGGCCTTTGACCGCCAACGCCATCCCTTTGGTAGACTGAAACTAACCAATAAAAGTGAGCAAAACTTGAAAATCAGTAGCATCACGTGTAGCTATCAATTGATTCAAAGACATCCAGACATTTTTCAGAGACTCCAACCAATGTCAGAAGCAGACCAGCCAACCATTTCAATCATTTGGCCAATCACTATTTCTACCCCTGAGATAAGCAACATCCATTCCTCCCTTCACCTTACAAAAACATGAACACTCAGACCAAGCACTGTGCAACAAAAATGACTGAGGGCATCCAGATCACACCTGCAAGTCTGATGCCACTCATACACAGCTCACATTTCAACCAATTACTGTTGCATTGGTCACAATTTGAGCCATGGGTGGCCCTGTCTGCACCACTTGGCTCAACAAACTAGGATTTGAAAAATGATAGAATCATGGCCACAAATTCTCAGCCAAATATTGACCACAGCCCCAGCAACAGCAGGAGCAGTACCTGTCATAATGCAACACCTGGCAAGGTGGATTTCAAATGTAGGCAGGTGTATGTTGACCTCCCTACACAGGTGGCACGGTCTGGGACCACCATACAGGGAAAATGGAGGACAGTAAGAACTCAAGTTCCTCTTAGGCCTCTATTAAGGTGACCAGATTTTTAAAATTAAATCCAGGGACATATTAATTTTTACCAGTAATGGCATCAATCGATGACTCTCTGCCCGCCGCTGCCCACCTTACAGCCTCTTAAGTCCTACTCTCAGGCCCCGGCTACTACTGGGTGGGAAGCGAAGGAAGATCACTCCACCAGGAAAGGCAAGCAGCTGTCCGGGACTTGAGCCAATGCAGAAGAACATGCGACGAAGCTGAATGTGCATGCACCCGAAATTGAAGAAATACTCCCCCCGCACCGACCAGCACATGATCATCAGAAAAGGGCACAGATAATTGAAAAAAATACACCCCCCCCCCTAAGCTAGTAGGAGCGGTGGAGGGTGTGTAATTCCGATTTTTTTTTTTTTATTCTGCACTGACTGTCTTTGAAATTGCCCCAGCCCCTGTTCAAATCAAATCCGGGGACAGACTTGGTCCAGGGACAGTGTCCTCAATCTGGGGACTGTTCCCGGAAACCGGGGATGTCTGGTCACCCTACGGTATATGTCATAGAGTGAGCAGTTGTCAAATTGGATACTGTTGCCCAGGAAGATCTCCGTCACTCTGTGGCCATCTTTAGTGAGGGCAGTGCTTATAAAAAGCACTGGCTCACTACAGTTGGTGCCCTTTTTGCACGTGGTTAGGATAGGAACAGGAACCCACTGGGTAGGGAGAGAGTGTGCCTAGCATAGCGAAGGGACAGTATAAGGACTGTTTGTTACTGTGTGGAACCTTTCCACTTCTAGTGCCTTGTTGCATACTGCCTACCAGCCGCATCCTGTGACATGTACGGTCAGTCCTCAAGCATTGCCATCCACTGCATAATCATCTGTGAGTGTTTTTTCGCCCAGTTAAAACCTCTACATAGACTCTGATACCGTGTGTTTGGAAAGTTCTTGACAATAAACTTCCTTGAAATCTTGGACCTCAGTTCCTTCCCTGTTTGGGTGAAAAGTGAAGTCAAAACTCCTGATCTGCATACTTAAACTGGCCATAAACTATAATAGCTCTCCTGCTCATCCCCAGGAGGTGTATCCATTGTAATCCCCTCTGTCAACTATTGCAGTATGACAGCGGATTCAATTTTTGGCCAACAATTTTATGCTCGGGTCCTTCACTTTTCAGGTCAAAGGGTGTCAGGAGGGAGGGTGCCAAAATGGCCTGAATTTCTACCGATCAATTAGGAACTGGCAAAAATGTGTTCAGCTCAGTGTATGACCAGCTGTATTTCTAAGAAGTATGGAATGACAGTCTACGGATTTATTTTATTACAGGCTCTATCAGTTCCCTTTGCTCTGTGGCTTCCACAGATGTTTTCCATGCTGAAAAATATTTGTGCCCTAACAATTGCTTGTGAACCTCGTCTTGTGCACCCCTGTGGCCATATGTTGTCCAGTTGTCATAAGTGATGCTTGAATGGGCAACATATCTTTAATTGTTAGCCCGTCTATGGCTATAGCGGCAGGTCTGTCCATATGTGGGCAATTTTGGCAGTCATACAGTTGTAGCATTAGCTTATGCAACATTTTTCCGTCATCTTCTAGCTCAGTGGTCTCCAAACTGCGGCCCGGGGGCCAGATGTGGCTCTTTGCTTGATTTTATCTGGCCCGTGGGATGCTTTTTTATTCATTGGCACCAATGATGGGGCAGAATTCCTCCCAATGACACCAAAGATAGGGCAGAATTCCTCCCAATGACACCAATTATGGGGCAGAATTCCTCCCAATGACACCAATTATGGGGCAGAATTCCTCCCAATGACACCAATGATGGGGCAGAATTTCCTCCCAATGATGGGGCAGAATTTCCTCCCAATGATGGGGCAGAATTTCCTCCCAATGATGGGGCAGAATTTCCTCCCAATGATGGGGCAGAATTTCCTCCCAATGATGGGGCAGAATTTCCTCCCAATGATGGGGCAGAATTTCCTCCCAATGATGGGGCAGAATTTCCTCCCAATGATGGGGCAGAATTTCCTCCCAATGATGGGGCAGTATTCCTCCCAATGATGGGGCAGTATTCCTCCCAATGATGGGGCAGAATTCCTCCCAATGATGGGGCAGTATTCCTCCCAGTGATGGGGCAGAATTTCTCCCAATGACACCAATGATGGGGTCCGATGACACCAGGGATGGGGGATTTTGTACTCCTGATGGCCACAGTCCAGCCCCTTAAAGTCTGGAGAACAGTAATCCGGCCCTTTGTTTAGAAAGATTGGAGACCCCTGTTCTAGCTGATTATTGTCTTTAAGCACATCCAGTAATAATTTAAAGTGGAGGCAAGAGTTTTCCAGGTCAGATCATTAAAATATTTAAGTGGTGCAAATAATTACTTCAAGAAACATCAGCCAATCTAAACCTACTTTGGCTACAAGTAATGCCCCATACACATGATCGGTTTTCCCGTCGGAAAGAGTCAGATGAGAGCTTTTGGCCCGATAATTATGGGTGTAAAGAAGGTTAGAATTGTATATTTTAATTCAATATTTAATTCTTTTGATAAATATTTATAATTGTGAATAAAAATTATTTTTTTACCTCAATATCTTGTATATTTGGAATACTATCAGTGCCTTAAATGTCCACCTAGTGAAACCCCTTTTTGCTTTTCTCCATCAGACTTTTTCCAACAGGAAAATAGCCGGGAAAAAAAAGAGAGTAGGATCTCTTTTTTCCCGTCAGGAATAAATCCTAGCGGGAAAACCGTTTGTCAGTATGCAATTTCAACACACCAAAAAAACGCACATGCTCAGAATCAAGTCGTCACATGCTCCGAAGCATTGAACTCCATCTTATTTGCTCGTTGTAGTGTTGTACATCACCGCGTTCTTGGCACTCAAAAGTTCACTGAAATTTTGTGTGACCGTGTGTGTGCAAGGCAGGCTTGAGAGGAATTCCGTCTGGAAAACCATTGTTTTTTTTTCCAACAGGAAAACCGCTCGTGTGTATGGGGCATTAGCCTGTTAAAAAGTTGGGCAATTTAAATTGAGAGTTTGATATGACCATGCATTAACGAAAACCAAAGGTTAAAATGATCCCTAGATCCATAGATGTAGGCAGCTGGAATTATAGGTCTCAACTTTTCCTGTAGAAAGTAAAATTGGATCCCACCACCAGTGCGGGCCATGTTTTTTGATCAATACCTTTAAAAGGGCCAATAGGTATGCCTAGGAGGTAGGTGGCATGTGCCAAAGCTCAACATATAGGAACAGTTAGCTGCCCCGATTTCTGAATCTACTGATCGTTTTGACAATTGATTGTCACTAACGATGACCTTTAGGCTGGCCATACACTGTTTGAATTTTGGCCCATTTCTGATATTAGCACACACAAGTGTCAATGGACCCTTGAAGTGCTCAGAAAATATGAGAAGCGCACTATAATCAAGGCTTGTAAGTAAAATACTGCTAGTTTAACTGTCTGAAATCTGTTTTCAGAATATCTTGCTTTAATCCCATATGCACCATGGACTACAAGTATACGCTATTGCATTGCCCCGTGCTGTCAGGCTAATGTGCCTGCAGGCATTAGGGACTGAAGAGGGCGCCGTTTAGAAAGGTTGCAGTAGAGTAGAGCCCACAGTACAATGAAGAGACACCGGGAGCTGCAAAGCAATACTAAATACCACTGTCATCCTCCCGATGGTGCTATGTGGCATGGGCATCTGAATCAAAATAGTGGCCAATCAGAATTATATATATCTTGGCAAGTAAAACCGCTCACACATATTTTAAATTATAGAGGAAACTCACCATTATAACTCTAATGACTTGATGTTATGGTTAGCAGTGGGAAAAACTTGTCAACCATACAGACTATATTCTCTGAGTTTTTAATTACGGTATAATAATTAAGAATTTTTATTTTCACTATAACCACCCAGAACATTATGAAGGGTAATTCCTACTTTGCTTGAAAACCTGCAATTTAATTGTTTCCCCTAGCATGTGTGCAATGAAAGACACTGTTAGTTGACACCCATGCAGTATTATACAAAAGGCCTTTGTACCTTATAATGCTTATAATGCATATGGAAATGCTGCATGCAATATGGGTGATTCAACCACAATATAAAAATACAAAAAGTCTTTGTATCTCCATGCATACAGTATGACTCCCTCTCATACACAGGCAGATAGTGGTACTGGTAAACAACATGGCCAATAGTTGATCTGGGCATGGTGCTTAATTGGCATAAAACACTATGAAATGAGATGAACCCGTCCAACAATTTTACAATGAATAAATGAATGAATAAAATGAATGAAAAAACGTATATAGCGCGGCACATGCAAACTAAAAATCTCCCTGATTTCCAAAACCATCAAAAAATAGCAAACCCTCTATAAAATAAAAGTCTAATTATCTACAGGCAATTTTTTGGTTTTGTGTTGTGGAAGGATTGCAGCCCCAGTCATAGATTTGTATCCTTACTGGATAGATTCAGCATTGTCACTACAGCTGTTGCTGTTGGAACAGAAACAGAGGTAAAATGTTCCAATGGGGACACTTACTGCATTATAGCTAAAGTTGTCCATAAACTAATCCAAAAATGTGTCTGGTTCGACAGTCGCTGAAAAAACTTTGAATAACCAGCTCAAGAGAGAATTTTACCTTATGCTTCAAATTTTACCCCACATGCTTCAATATGAAAATCTGAAAATTTTTGGCTGGACACTACCTGCATCCAATCAGATGCAGCCAATGTCTTAATAGTTTGACAGCAGCAGGTGTCAGCTGTCAAATTACAATAGATGGCAAGGGAGATTCCTCCATCCTTGTTGTTTAGTGTGGATGGGGAAATAGATTTTGCTCATTTAGTTCCATTGTGCATCATTTGGCCAGCATTCATTTGAAGAGGTTTTTCATTTCCTCTTGTCCTAACCTACTCAAATCTGAAACCTATCCCAACAGTAAAGCTTATCTATACTGCTCTATGCAGGGTTTGAGGATTGGTTATCACATGTAAATGTAGATATTCGAATTGTACCACTACTTTAATGATACCAAGCAGTACCCTGGGTGCACTGGTAAACTGCTCTCCAGTGTTGATATGTGAACAGTCCACTTAGTCTGTTTCACTTTATTCTTACAGATTTGGACTAACAGAATTTATTTGCACGCCATGTTTAGACTGAAAGCTGTTGGGAATAATATTTTATTTTTTTCAGCTTCATTTGGCCTGGCTAAGTCCCTTAATACTGCTAAAAGTCATAGGGTCTATCCAGGCCCGGGCTGGGACAAAAAATAGGCCCGGGCATTTTAGACTGAGCAGCCCGGGGAAGGGGGGGGCGCGGCGGCGGCGCTTCGAGGCGGCGGTTAATGATGGGATCTGGGGTTCCAGTACCTTGTACCTCTGGACCCCTTTACATTACACAGCACCTTGCGCCTCTGGACCCCTTTATATTACACAACACCCTGGACCCCTTTACATTACACAGCACCCTGCACCTCTGGACCCCTTTACATTACACAGCACCCTGCACCTCTGGACCCTTTTACATTACACAGCACCCTGCACCTCTGGGCCCCTTTACATTACACAGCACCCTGCACCTCTGGACCCTTTTACATTACACAGCACCCTGCACCTCTGGGCCCCTTTACATTACATAGCACCACACCTCTGGACCCTTTTACAATACCCTGCACCTCTGGGCACCTTTATATTACACAGCACCCTGCACCTATGGATCCCTTTACATTACACAGCACCCAGCACCTCTGGACCCTTTTACATTACACAGCACCATGCATCTCTGGCTGGGTATGCCCTTTGGCCATACCGGGCCTGGGTCTATCTCTTTTTTTTATTATTTATGTAGTGTCCGTTTTGGTTTATGCGATTCTGTTTTGGATAATTTGTTTGTATTGTTTTAGTGTTGTTTGAATATAAAATAAAAAAAAAGTCATACAAATTCTATTTAGAATAAAATATTTATATTAACAATCCATGTACATATATGGGTATGTAATAAAGGGCGAAGAAATGTGATGCAGAAAGTCGTACCCAATCATTCAGTACTTATTCTAGTCATTTAAGGGTACAGATTACAATTGGTTGATAACTGCAACTACATCCTTATTTTTAGTTGTTTTGGAATTGTCCTACGAAAGAAACCCAACTGCTTAGTATAAATATTTAGTAAATGAATATATTAGGAGCAACTTTGTATAGGGTATAAAAATATTAAAACTGCGCTATGATGATTTTAGGATGACTGTGGCATAAACATGCACTGAACTAGATAGCATACATGTTTATCACCTATACACCCCAAGTATTGGCTTTCTCCAGGTAGAGGTAGCAGATCAGTTTCTGCTCCAAGATCTGTCAATCCCGGGTGTCTGCACAGGCCAAATGCAGCCCATATACACACAATCACTCCCAAATCCAACCATTATACCATATATTCCATAAAATCTTAATAGTATCCTTGAGCTGTAATTTTTTCCACTTCCACATTAAAAATACCAGCAAAGTTTAGCGTCATCAATCAATGGCTAATAAAAAGCATTAATAAGTAGCTTTACTTGCACAAATGTAACTGTATGTTGGAAAATGTATGTCAGATATAAAAATTGCTTAGAAAACAGCTGTCATTGCCATAAAAAGGCCGGCCATACAGGGTTCTAGCCATTAATGGGCAGGCTGGATGCACCAAGTTGATCGATCAATCACCTTGGGTACAACCAGCCTGCTGGAATCTGGAATCTGCTATGTTAAGGGAATCGTGCAAATTTTGGACTGGTTGCAGGAAAGAAATTTGCACAGTGTATTGCCTGCCTAAGTAAGAAATTGCTGATGCCATCCGTTCTTGGCAAAATTTAGAAGTTATTGGGTATTTTTAATGTCAGTAGAGCTGGCTGGCCAAACAGATTTTTGTTTGAACGTTGGTATGAAATTCAAAAAAATCCTTTGTAAGAGCATTCTTACAATGCTCTATCTATCTATTAGTACATTTACATCAACACTGCCCTCAAGGAGCTTACAATCTAAGTTCCCTAAAGCCCAGTACACATGGGCCCAATGTTGGGCGGCATTACCTGGCAGACATTTGGACCGCGTGTACTGCAGCTGGTCCGACAGAAGTCGAACATTTAGTCGACTTCTGTTGAAGGGTCATGACTGAAAAAAGTCTCCCAACCGGCTTCCATTTGGGGGGTCTCAGCCAATAGCTGACTAGAGTGTTCTGGCTGGGGTGCACCCCCCTGTCAAAATGCAATAGGACAGCAGGGGAGATCACTGTACTAACATTGTTAGTACAGCAGCTCTGGGCTGTCCATTGTTTTCCCCTTCAGCCCACTGGGGGTTATTTATGAAAGGCAAATTCACTGTGCACTACAAGTGCACTTTCAAGTGCAGTTGCTGTAGATCTGAGGGGGACATGCAAGGAAAATAAAGAATTTTTTTTTTTTGCTTGCACATGATTGGACGATAAAATCAGCAGAGCTTCCCCTCATTTCAGAGCTTCCCCACAGATCTACAGCGACTGCACTGCCAAGTGCACTTTCAGTGCAGAGTGTATTTCCCTTTAGTAAATCAACCCCATTGTGTTGAAAAAAACAAACAAAAAAACTAGCAGTGTGTACTAGGCTTTACTCACATACATATACTAGAGCCAATTAACCTCCCTGCATGTCTTTGGAGTGCGGGAGGAAACCAGAGCACCCGGAGAAAACCCATGCAGGCACAGGGAGAACATGCAAACTCCAAGCAGGTAGTATAACAATACAAACAACTTATACCCAACTGAGGACCACATTGACAGCTACAATTTAATTGGAAATTTGAAAAAAACTTCCATCCTGAGCCTTCCAATTTTCTCATATATACAGTCGGAAACAATCCCTGGTTTGTTCCCATTAACCTATTGAGAAAATTGAAAGAACATTCCAAAAATTTTTTTTTAAACCAAAAATTCTACTGGTGCATGGCTAGCTTTAAACCTCAAAGACAAAAATCATGAATGCTGTTATATTAGATATGAGTGAAAGGCAGGAGAAAGGTTAGATTGGGTGGGGCGGATGCAGGTATTCATCCTCTGTGTGATCAGAGACAATGAACTAAGCAGGAAAGTGCTGAGACGGAAGAGGGCAAAGTGTTAATATGGGAGTTTCAATGACTTCTCTTACCTGCTCAGGGAGAAGTCAGCAACTCAGAGCTGTCCTCTGTGGATCAGGACACAGGAAAGTTCTGCATTAGCCTTCCCAGGGTCCTAAAACCAAAGGAGGAGGGCAGCCAATGAGGAAAGACACTCACCCCTCTCCAGCCTGCCCTCCCGCCTGGGATTTGGCCATACAAGGAGAAGGAATTTGAGGAGGATGCAAGATGTGTGGGACAAGCAGATCCAAACCCAAACACAGGATATTCTCCCTTATATAGTTCTCAGCTCCACTTTCTGTCAGTGTGCAAGGAACCCTCTTTACAAGGCTGTATACACAGGGGAACACTGCCAGTCCTCCTTATATGGGGCGTGTGGGTGTACGAGAGGGGAGAATGGTACAGGGCGAGCTCAGCAGTCTTGTACAGTACACAGTACAGTTCCCACAATTCCGTAAAACTCTTATAAATTGGTAGGTCCACTCAAAACGAATATTTCAGTTTTCTTTAGTTGACATGATTGTAGCCGTATTAGTGCAATAGTGACAGTGAAAATTGAGTACTGTCATCACGGACAGTACTCAATTGTCTCAGGTTTCTGTAGATAATGGAAGGGTAAATCAGCCCACTGGAATCTCCGGGAAAGTTTACTTCTATAGTTTCCGTCTTCTCTTTTCCTAATCAGGAATCTCACTTCTATTGATGTATTCCTCAAAGCATATAAAAAAAAAAAAAAAAAAAAAACAGTGAGAGCCTGCTGGCCATAAACCTTGCAATCTAAATGTGCAATCTTTATTCCAACCCAAGGGCGTCGGAAGGGGGTGGCTAGCTGTGGCTGAAGCCCCGAATGTGACCCCGTAAAGCCCTGAGTCTCACGGTGGCAGGACTGCATTATTAGCCCCGAGCGAGTGGCGAACGCCGGGATTGATCTGACCCTGATCGCCGCCGAAAGGAACCGAGTGCGGCCGAGTCCCATAGCAGGTCCGGCCTTCTGGAGCCTGCGCAACGCTGGTCCAATGCTGCGTCTGCGGGACGTGTGATGTCCATCATAGGTGCTGCACTGGCTCCAGAAGGCAGGAATTACAATAAGGCCGCCGCGCCGGCGCCACATCCCTGCTCGGCGCTCAGACGGGCTGCAGGCGGCTCTCCTCTCCTCAAGGCCCCTCGGCTCTCCTCCCCTCCAGCCAGGCTCCTCGGCTCTCTGACTGAATGACTGCTTGCTGCTGTGACACCGCTGAGCTGAGGTAGGTCAGAAAGAGTGTAATAATGTGTATGTCAATGTCAGTGTATGTAGGTCACTACCGTCAGTGTATGTAGGTCAGGTAGGTCACGTGCTACACATACAACCCCCCCCCCCCCCAGTTCCCAGCCTTGGACTTCGGGCTGAAGCCCCTAGTCTTTTTGCCACCTAGCAACACCCCTGTTCCAACCTCCAACGCCCTTTCACATGTACTGATTCCATGAAGATTCGTACCTTTAACATCCGCTTGCTCAGCAGGGATTGCTCCGTTGATCCCCACTGAGCCAGCAGATGACAGGGTGGTTCCTGCACACTATGCCCATGGAAGTTCGGGGCTCAGGTAAGTAAAATGGGGGCTGGGGGTCCGTACAGTGCAAGGTGTTTATTCACCTTAATGCATAGGATCCATTAGGGTAAAAAAACACGAAGCTTTACAACCCCTTTAAAGAAATTTTTTAATAAAATAATTAAGTAATGTGGTTACCTTGCTTATTGACACCTAAGGCTAATAATGTTTTTTTTTAACCATCCTTCTACAAATTTATTCTAAATATTATACTTAAAATAAACAATTGAGGAAAAGAAAGAGTAAGAGCCGGTTCACACTGGGGCGACTCGTCAGGCGACTCAGCCGCCTGACAAGTCGTGTCCCATTCTATTCAATAGAACTGTTCTAATAGGAGCGACGCAAGTCGCTTCAACTTAGAAAAAGGTTCTTGTACGTCTTCAGGACGCCTTGCCGAGTCGCCCCCGAAGTCGTGCCGCCCCAGTGTGAACCGGCTCTTAACAATTCTAACTTGGTACTCAGTGTAGAAGTGATTCCTTACATTATTATACAGGTTTTAAATAGCGCCAACAGTTTGTGCAGCACTTTATATATAGAGCTTACAATGTAAAAGGGAGGGTCAAGTGATACAAAAAGGTAATATCTCTGGGGGATGAACTGATGGAAAAAAAATAAAGTACAGTTAGTAGGTGGAGGCAGGATAGGCTTCTCTGAAGAGATGGGTTTTTAGGCTTCGTCTAAAAGTAGACAGAGTAGGAGATAGTCGGACAGATTAAGGTAGGGCATTCCATGGGATGGGAGAGGCTCAGGAAGAGTCCTGGAGTCGAGTATGGGAGGAGGTGACAAAGGGGCTAGAGAGCAGGAGGTCTTGGTAGGAACGAAGAGAACGATTTGGTTGGTATTTTGAGACTAAGTTAGTGATATAGCTGGTGGCAGAGATGTGGATGGCTTTGTAAGTTAGGGTGACCAGACAGCCCCAGTTTCCGGTGACAGTCCCCGAATTGAGGACACTGTGCCCGGACCAAGTCTGTCCCTGTTTTTTTCCCCGGATTGAATTTGAACAGGGGCTGGGGCAATTTCAAAGATAGACAGTGCAGAATAAAAAAAGAAAAGTTGCCCACTTGCATTGGTGGTCAGTGTCGGTGTAAGATCAATCCCCCATTGCTTACTGCTCAAGGAACCCGTAGCAACCTCATGATTAAGCCTGGTTGAGAAACACACTACTCTTTTCTTTTTTAATAGAGATGGGATAACAATGGTCCAGTCTATGGGACCTCCCTGATGCTGTTGGTGGGTAGCTGTCAGGGTAATATTTTATTAGAGAATGCTCCATCACACTTTTTCTTCTCAGAGAGTCACAACATCAGCAGAGTCCAACTATACCGCTCCACTACTCCCTTTCAGCCCAAAATATTTTGTTTTGGATAGAGTGACGAAGGGGTAGAACCTTATGAAGTCCATATTGAAGAGATCTTTCTATACTTCCTATCCAAGTGATGGGTTTTAGGCAGGAGAAAAGTAAAGAGAATTTAAATTTTCAACAAAACCCGATCAAGGTCTTACCTATCTCTTTTTAAAATAAGAGCTTTGTCTTCTCCAACAAACAAGAATTTTTCTGTTTTGAGGGCAATCAGGATCATGCCTACATATGATCTCAAAATACCAACCTTCCAAGACCCCCTGCTTTCTAGCTCCCTGTTCACCTACACCCATGCTCACCTCCAGGACTTCTCCTGAGCCTCTCACATCCTCTGGAACTCCTTACCCCAATCTGTCTGACTGACTATCTCCTTCTTTATCCACCTTTCCCAAAAACGTATCTTTTTAAAGAACCATCCTGCCTCTAACAATCTTTATTTTCTTGATCAGCTTATTAGACATGTGCACAACAAAAATTTTCGTTTATTTCTGTTTCGTTTCTGTTCGTTTATCGTGATTCGTAATGAGTCGTAATTTCGTAAGACGTTAGTTATCGTATTCGTACTCTTTAGTATTTTCGTAACACTTTTTTTTCCGTTTCTTTATGTTAGTTTATTTTTCGTTGATTCGAGATTAGTATTTTCGTTAAATGTTGTATTCTGCCTCGTTCATATTTTTACAATGAATTTATTCGTTCATTCGTTTTTACGTTGGTTTATTTTTCGTTGTTTTGATATTCGTATTTACATTATATTTTCCATCATGCCACGTTTGTATTTTCGTAAGAAATACATCTTCGTTGCTTTATGATCATTCGTATTTTCGTGTCTAATTTCATTTGATTATAACAACGTTCTTTTGTAGATTTTATTGCATTCGTAATTCTGTTAAAATACATTTTACGTTTATTCGACACACTACTCGTCGTAATTTTGTAAAACATCGTAATTTACTGCGATTGACTAACACAGATAAAGACACAAGGTCAAGGAGCCACATAAGAAAGAAGCTCATTGGGGGAAGGAACAAACCTCTTCAGGGGAAGGGACAGCGCTGAGTGGCTATTGGTCACAGTACTAATGAAAGTGAATTTACATTATTTCATTTCCGTTTTCCGAAGATTCGTAATTTATATTTCATTAGTTTTGCTTTTCGTTTTTTATTCTTTGTTCGGCATTTCGGTTGTTTTCTTTTCGTTCTTCAAATATTAGTAAGTTTGCATTTTCGTTTATTTTTCGTAATTATGATTTTTTTTTTGTGTTCGGTGTTTTCGTTATTTCTATGTTTTCGTTTCTTTTTTCTTTCGTTGTGTTGTTCTTTTACATTTAGTAGTTTCGTATCTTCGTAGTTTTCCATATTCGTTATTTTTGGAAATATCGTTATTCGTTATTATTTGCGCTAAACCATTCGTTTATTCGTAGGTTAACGAATCAACGAAAATAACGAATAATGACGGAAAACGTATTCGTAACGAAAAAAATTGCACATGTCTACAGCTTATCCCTCACAACTATTACCTTTTGAATCTTTTGACCCTCCTTTTAGATTGTAAGCTCAAATGACCAAGGCCCTCTGATTTTGCTTTGAATTTTAACTATACTGTCTGCCTTCATTTTGTAAAGCACTGCGCAAACGTTGGTGATATATAAACCCTGTATAATAATGTTAACCTCTGTCTGATTGTCTCACTCCCAAGTGATGTTTGAATAGGTTAGATCGACCCTAAAGTTGGCCATACACTGCTCGAATTTCAACCGACTCCTGCTGAATTGGCTGGAATTCGACCTGTGGGTGGCCCGAGGGATGAATAAGAGAAATTCCAAGTATGGCCAGCTTTAGGCACAAAGACTGGATTAGATCCACTCTAACGAGTCATAATGGGGTAAACCTAGGAAATAAATTATCCATTTTGGTGGATTAGTACTTTAACCGCTTGCCTCCTGTACTTATACGTCGGAAGAATGGCACGGCTGCACAAAGAAATATACCTGTATGTTGCTTTGAATTTAGCACCATGCGGGTGCACCCATGCCCCTGCTGCAAGCTCCGTGACCGTGCCCGCGGACTCGATGTCCACCGGTGTCCCGCAATTGTGTCACGGAGCTACAGAACGAGGAGATGTAAACAAGGCATTTCCCTGTTCTGCCTAGTGACATGACAGGGATCTACTGCTCCCGGTCATCGGGAGCAGTGATCACTGTCATGTCACTGGTAGCCCAGCCCTTCCACAGTTAGAGTCACTCCCTAGAGTCACACCGTTTTTTTGTGCTGAAAAAGCCCCCCTCAGCTTATACTCGAGTCACCTTTTTGCGCCTAATCTCCCGGACTTTGGGGACTCGGTACCAGCCAGGCCGTAGCTCCCCTGGACCCCATATAGCCCCACTTCTCAAGTGTGCACAGTTTGTTGTCCGGGGGACCTACGGCCGGGCAGCACCGATTTTTCAAAGTCAGATACCCCTTCCATAGACTTCCATGTTAAATGGTAACTTCTCTGGTAACTTTGGGGACCCGGTATCGGCCGGCCGTAAACCTGGCACACATGTAGCCCCAGTTCTCCTCTACAAGTGTGCAAAGGCTGAGCTCTGATGAAGAGGCCCCAGATGCCTCGAAACGCGTCAGACAGCAGCAACATACTTCCAGTCCCCCCATTGTGGAGTGCGGTCTGAGGGGAACATACCTCATTGCCTGTTGACAAGCCTGTTTTGTTATGTCTTTTGTGAGTAGTTTTTAATATTTATATTATTCAATAAATTGTCAAGCGGTAATACACCAGGCTGGTGCGCCTTTCTTTTCTTTTTCTGTGCAAAGTTTTCTGTCTGGGGTACCTACGGCCGGGGAGCACCGATTTTTCAAAGCCGAGCAAGTGCCATGGGCGCCATATGAAGGGGGCACTGTTGAGTGGCTGGGCAGCAATGCACTTACCAGGGTCTGAGGGTCTCTTTTTCCCATCTCCCGGCCATAGGCAGGATCTCCTTTTCAGCACTTTGCTAATGGACAATGGCAGCGCTATCCATGCTGCATTCAGCCAATGCCCTCCACTGTTCTCCCAGGCTCCCCCATTCCATCTGGTCGGATTGGCAGCGCACAGAGGAGGAACATCAGTTTTTCCCTCTCCTCTGTGACAACTGTGGCCATAAGTTATGAAGATTTCATCACTTTATGTATCAGTTCTGTATTTACCTGGCTGGTATCAGCTAAGAAAGCAGCCAATCAGCCTTGGAGGGCAGAGGAGGGATCGGGGGTCTAATAAACCCCAGATTTCTCCATAAAGAGGATATGTCACTACCCAAGGTATCACAAGGGATGATAGATTTCACTAGTTGTGTTTTATTTGTTTATTTATAATACTATTTTGTTATATGAATGTTTCTACAGGGGCGCAGTTTCAGTGCTTGCCATAGGCGCCATTTTCACTAGATACGCCTCTGGCCTCGGCTTATATTCAGGTCGGCTTATACTTTTTTGCCCATGACTGAAGGTTTGTTTCCCAAATATCACCATGAGTGCTAATTTCTAATCCTAATATGGTCATGATTTTCCATTATTTTGCCTAAAAACTGTCGAGACAACACAGATTGTTTAGAAGACAATCCCCTGAGAGCACCTATCACTATTAAACCAAACCCCTATAATATGATCCTGCCTCCAATTTAATTTAAAGGTTAAAAGGCATGTTCATTTCTTGTCCTAGTGTTACAAGTAAAGAAACTGACATTAAATCTGCCCAGCAGGGAGATTGACTGCTGACGCATGAACAATAATATAACAATCCAGAGGACCTCACCCAAAAAGTCTCTGAAACTTGGCAAGGTCACAGCTTTAATGGCTTAATAAACCTCATATTATATCATAACAGTCAGCAAACATTACCATTTGAGCAAAATCTTGTGCCAGTCACAGACAAACCACGGAACTGCACTTAAAGAGGAGCTCCACTCTCCAAATAAATCTCACAAAAGGGTTAAAAATAAATAAATAAGAGAGGAAAAAAATAAATAAAAAAAAAAACTCATACTGACGGGCGCCTGTAGTAAGGTGACCAGATTTTTAAAATGAAATCCGGGGACAAATTTTTTGTTTACTAGTAATGGCAACAATCAGCGACTCTCTGCCCATTGCCACCCGCCTCACAGCCTCTCAAGTCTTACTCTTCGTGCCCCGGCTACTACTGGGTGGGAAGCGGAGGAATATCAGTCCCCCAGGGAAGGCAAGGAGATAAGCAGGTGGCTGGCCAAGATTTGTGCCAAGGCAACATGTGAGCGAAGCTAAATGGGCATGCGCCCGAAACTGAAGAAATATTCCCTCCACTCTGACCAGCACATGATCATCAGAAAGGAGCACAGATAATGGGAAAAATACAACCCCCCTATGCTAGTAGGCACGGCGGAGCGGGGGGGGTGTAATTCAAATTTTTTTATTTTAATTCTGCACTGACTGTCTTTGAAATTGCCCCCTATTAAATCTAAACTGGGGACAAAACGAGGGACAGACTTGGTCCAGGGACAGTGTCCTCAATCAGGGGACTGTCCCCTGAAACTGGGGATGTCTGGTCACCCTAGCCTGTAGGCACATGCCTAATGTGCCTAGTGGATTAGGGATGTCCCTATACTGATACTAGTATTGGTACCAATACCAAGCATTTCCCCGAGTACTTGTACTCGAGGGAAATGCTCCGATGCCTCACCCGATACCTGGGCAGTCAGGGTGATCGGTGCGGCAGGGGAGTTACAAGTCTTCTCCGTGCTGTCTTCTCCCCCATGTTCCCTTCTCCCCTGTGTTCCATGTGCTGCCTTCTCCCCCCCCGTGCTCCGTGTGCTGCCTTCTCCTCCCCGTAATTCGGTCATATTCTCCCCCCCCGCTCTGTGCGCTGCCTTCTCCCCCCACGTGTCCTGCCTTCCCCCCCGTGCTCCGTGTCCTGCCTTCCCCCCGTGTGCTGCCTTCTCCTCCCCGTGCTCCGTGTGCTGCCTTCTCCTCCCCGTGCTCCGTGTGCTGCCTTCTCCTCCCCGTGCTCCGCCTTCTCCTCCCCGTGCTCCGTGTGCTGCCTTCTCCTCCCCGTGCTCCGTGTGCTGCCTCCTCCTCCCCGTGCTCCGTGTGCTGCCTCCTCCTCCCCGTGCTCCGTGTGCTGCCTCCTCCTCCCCGTGCTCCGTGTGCTGCCTCCTCCTCCCCGTGCTCCGTGTGCTGCCTCCTCCTCCCCGTGCTCCGTGTGCTGCCTCCTCCTCCCCGTGCTCCGTGCGCTGCCTTCTCCCCCCGTGCCCTGCCTTCTCCTCCCCGTGCTCCGTGCGCTGCCTTCTCCTCCCCGTGCGCTGCCTTCTCCTCCCCGTGCGCTGCCTTCTCCTCCCCGTGCTCTGCCTTCTCCTCCCCGTGCTCTGCCTTCTCCTCCCCGTGCTCTGCCTTCTCCTCCCCGTGCTCTGCCTTCTCCTCCCCGTGCTCTGCCTTCTCCTCCCCGTGCTCTGCCTTCTCCTCACCGTGCTCTGCCTTCTCCTCACCGTGCTCTGCCTTCTCCTCACCGTGCTCTGCCTTCTCCTCACCGTGCTCTGCCTTCTCCTCACCGTGCTCTGCCTTCTCCTCACCGTGCTCTGCCTTCTCCTCCCCGTGCTCTGCCTTCTCCTCCCCGTGCTCTGCCTTCTCCTCCCCGTGCGCTGCCTTCTCCTCCCCGTGCGCTGCCTTCTCCTCCCCGTGCGCTGCCTTCTCCTCCCCGTGCGCTGCCTTCTCCTCCCCGTGCGCTGCCTTCTCCTCCCCGTGCTCTGTCTTCTCCTCCCCGTGCTCCGTGTGCTGCTTCTCCTCCCCGTGCTCCGTGTGCTGCCTTCTCCTCCCCGTGCTCCGTGTGCTGCCTTCTCCTCCCCGTGCTCCGTGTGCTGCCTCCTCCTCCCCGTGCTCCGTGTGCTGCCTTCTCCTCCCCGTGCTCCGTGCGCTCCTCCTCCTCCCCGTGCTCCGTGTGCTGCCTCCTCCTCCCCGTGCTCCGTGTGCTGCCTCCTCCTCCCCGTGCTCCGTGTGCTGCCTCCTCCTCCCCGTGCTCCGTGCGCTGCCTTCTCCCCCCGTGCCCTGCCTTCTCCTCCCCGTGCTCCGCTTCTCCTCCCCGTGCGCTGCCTTCTCCTCCCCGTGCGCTGCCTTCTCCTCCCCGTGCTCTGCCTTCTCCTCCCCGTGCTCTGCCTTCTCCTCCCCGTGCTCTGCCTTCTCCTCCCGTGCTCTGCCTTCTCCTCCCCGTGCTCTGCCTTCTCCTCACCGTGCTCTGCCTTCTCCTCACCGTGCTCTGCCTTCTCCTCACCGTGCTCTGCCTTCTCCTCACCGTGCTCTGCCTTCTCCTCACCGTGCTCTGCCTTCTCCTCACCGTGCTCTGCCTTCTCCTCACCGTGCTCTGCCTTCTCCTCACCGTGCTCTGCCTTCTCCTCACCGTGCTCTGCCTTCTCCTCACCGTGCTCTGCCTTCTCCTCACCGTGCTCTGCCTTCTCCTCACCGTGCTCTGCCTTCTCCTCACCGTGCTCTGCCTTCTCCTCACCGTGCTCTGCCTTCTCCTCACCGTGCTCTGCCTTCTCCTCACCGTGCTCTGCCTTCTCCTCACCGTGCTCTGCCTTCTCCTCACCGTGCTCTGCCTTCTCCTCACCGTGCTCTGCCTTCTCCTCACCGCTCTGCCTTCTCCTCACCGTGCTCTGCCTTCTCCTCACCGTGTGCCTTCTCCTCACCGCCTTCTCCTCCCCGTGCTCTGCCTTCTCCTCCCCGTGCTCTGCCTTCTCCTCCCCGTGCGCTGCCTTCTCCTCCCCGTGCGCTGCCTTCTCCTCCCCGTGCCTGCCTTCTCCTCCCCGTGCGCTGCCTTCTCCTCCCCGTGCTGCCTTCTCCTCCCCGTGCTCTGTCTCCTCCCCGTGCTCCGTGTGCTGCCTTCTCCTCCCCGTGCTCCGTGTGCTGCCTTCTCCTCCCCGTGCTCCGTGTGCTGCCTTCTCCTCCCCGTGCTCTGTGTGCTGCCTTCTCCTCCCCGTGCTCCGTGTGCTGCCTTCTCCTCCCCGTGCTGCCTTCTCCTCCCCGTGCTGCCTTCTCCTCCCCGTGCCTGTGCTGCCTTCTCCTCCCCGTGCTGTGCCCTTCTCCTCCCCGTGCTCCGTGTGCTGCCTTCTCCTCCCCGTGCTCCGTGTGCTGCCTTCTCCTCCCCGTGCTCCGTGTGCTGCCTTCTCCTCCCCGTGCTGCCTTCTCCTCCCCGTGCTGCCTTCTCCTCCCCGTGCTCCGTGTGCTGCCTTCTCCTCCCCGTGCGCCGTGTGCTGCCTTCTCCTCCCCGTGCGCCGTGTGCTGCCTTCTCCTCCCCGTGCTCCGTGTGCTGCCTTCTCCTCCCCGTGCTCCGTGTGCTGCCTTCTCCTCCCCGTGCTCCGTGTGCTGCCTTCTCCCCCCCCCCTGTGCTCTGTGTCCTGCCTTCTCCCCCGTGCTCCGTGTCCTGCCTTCTCCCCCGTGCTCAGTGTGCTGCCCCCCCATGCTCCGTGTGCTGCCCCCTCAGTGCCGTCTTCTCCCCCTTCGTGCCGGAGGTAGGAGCCGCTAAACCCGGCTCCTATCTTTTTCGAATGGACAGCGTCAGTGATCACTGAGCATCGTAACCTGTGATTAACCTGTGATTAACCTGTGATTACGATGCTTCAGTTTATGAATGGAGAGAAGCTTCTCTCCATTCATTTCAGCTGAGGCTGCAGAGAAAGGGACTGGGGAATCTGTGTCCATAGTCCCTTTCTCTTTCTTAAAGGGGAGAGGTCAGAGGTCTGTTAAGACCCCTGATATCTCTCCAAAGACCCCAACAGGGCTGATTAAAAAAAAAATTGCAATAAGTAATAAAAAAAACAATAATGTAAATAAAATAAAATAAAACACACACACTGATATCCCCCCCCCCCCAAAAAAAAAAGATCACTGTAAAAAAAACATGCCATTAAAAAAAAGTATCCGTATTCGGTAACGGTGAGTACTTGAAAAAAAAGTATCGGTACTTGTACTAGGTCTCAAGAAAGTGGTATCGGGACAACCCTAGTTTAGATCTCACACTATAGAAATACAGCTAGGAGACTGTAAGCACAGGAGTAGGGTTGCCACCTTGTCTTCAAGACAAACCAGAGCACTTTAGCAACACACAGCAATTTTGTTTTATAGTATACACTATACATATATTTTGTTATTAAACACTTGCTTACTGGGTACATATACCCCCCTCCTGCCCAGGTGAAATTTCAGCTTCCAGCACTACGTCCTTTTTTCCCCACAAGTAGAGCTTTCTTTTGGTGGCATTTGTTCGCCTGTGCGGTTTTTATTTTTTGCGCTATAAACAAAAAAGAGCGACAATATTTACTTGTTGCTATAATAAAAATCTCAATTTAGAAAAAATAATAATTTTTTTTCTCCGTTTAGGGCGATACATATTATTCTACATAAAAATAAAAATAAGCGACTGTTTTGCGCAAAAGTTATAGCGCTTACAAAATAGGGGACACAATTATTATTTTTTATTATTTTATTTTTTTTACTAGAAATGGCGGCGATCTGCGATTTTTATTGGTACTGCGACGTTATACACATCGGACACTTTTGACACATTTTTGGCGCCATTCACATTTATACTGCGATCAGTGCTATAAATATGCACTAATTACTGTATAAATGTGACTGGCATTGAAGGGGTTAACACTAGGGGGTGAGGAAGGGGTTAAATGTATCCTAGGTGTGTTCTAACTGTGGGGGGAGGGTGGGTGGCTGGGGGGGTGACCGATCTGTGTCCCTATGTACAAGGAACACAGATCGGTCTCCTCCTCTCCAGAGACAGGATGCTGTCTCTGTGTAAAAACGGCAATGAGAGATGATCTGTGAGATCATCTCTCATTCGCCGCACAGATCGCATCGCAAACGGCCAGTCTGATTGGCCGTTCGCCGCAATCTGTGATTGGCTGTGTCCAAGGGACACGGCCAACACAGGGCTTCCCCGCAGCGCGCTCTAGAGCGCGCGCTGGGAACGCCCAAAGGGGCGGCTGTCTTTTGACGGCAGGTTGGATATTCAGACCCGCGCTGTAGCCGTCATTCGGCTATACCGTGGGTCTGAAGTGGTTAAATAACATTTCTAAACATGACGGTAATAACAAAAGTCCTCCTTTACATCAGAGACCACAGAGTTCACCTTTTACATCTGAACTCAGAGTTTCCCGTTTACTGTAAGACCCCTTTTACACTGAATCGTTTTTACAGCGTTTTAGCATTAATAGCGCTATTAAAACGCTCTCCATGCATCTCAATGGACCCTTTCCCACAGAGTCCTGCAAGCAGCATCTTTGGAGCAGATTTTGGGTGCTGAAAAAAAACGCTCCAAAAACGCCCCTCTCCATTGAAATAAATAGAAAGCGCAGTAAAAACGTCTTACCCTTTCACACTGAGGCACTGCAAAAACGCCCTAAAACGTTAGGGTCTTAGCGGTGCTTTACCAGTACATTGGGGTTGATAAAGAATGAGGTATTTTCTGCGCCAAATAGGTTTAAAAACAATGCATTATACACATGTAATATAAATGAATAATTTTAAATAAACCTGCTCCTCGGGTTACAGGGGTGAGCTGTGAAATGTGTGATATATAGGTGAATGAGGGCGCTGGGGTGTTGGTGGGATGGATTGGACACAAACGTGCCTAAATAGAATAGAAAAGTACCCGTTGCCTAAATAGAATACTCCCCCCCCCCCCGCGCCGCATCGAAACCCGCCGCATCGAAAGCCGCCGCCGCATGGGTTAAACATCACAGCTTTCATTTGAATAGCTGTAGTGTTCCTGCTGCGTATAGACACTCCCCCTTGCTCGGAATTGGATGGGGGATCGTGATCTGTCCAATCCCGAGCAAGGGGGAGTGTCTATACGCGCAGGGCAAAACAGCTATTCAAATGGATGCTGTGATGTTCTCTGTGCGGTGGTGGCGGCTTTCGGCGGCTAGGTATGGGGGACATGGCTGCATATGTGGGGGACATGGCAGGAGGGCATGGCTGCATATGTGGGGGACATGGCAGGAGGGACATGGCTGCATATGTGGGGGACATGGCAGGAGGGACATGGCTGCATATGTGGGGGACATGGCAGGAGGGACATGGCTGCATATGTGGGGGACATGGCTGCATTTGGGGACACATTTAAAAAAAGTATCGGTATTTGGTATCGGCGACTACTTGAAAAAAAGTATCGGTACTTGTACTCGGTCCTAAAAAAGTGGTATCGGAACAACCCTACTTGTGAATGTAATTCACCTGTGATGGTGGATCCAATAGAAATTGAATGGAACGAACCAACAATTCAAATATTGTTAAGTGCAATATATGTGAATCCCAACACAGGAAAGTATTTGGAGAGTAAAAAGTCCAGCAATCAAATCGTGATACAATAACATATATGTGATAAGTTCATATAGAAAAAGTTCATGTGGAAAAAGTTCTTCTAGAGGTTGTCATGCAGTCTTATTCTCAGGTGATAAGAACAGCCTTCACCATCTAATCAATTTCACCCAAAGTGCTCTGGATAGTTATTGCGCTTACCACACCACCTGGACCACTTTAATGAAAAAGTAGGTCATAAGCGCTGGGCAGGATAAGTGCCTGCTCATTCTGCGGCAAAGGCTGGTACAAGGACTCCAAAAAACGCGGTGTGTTCAAACCAATGAACAAACAAAAGGGATCTCATAGCATATTATCGTTTTAATTAAAAGACATTTAAAAATACAGCTGATTGGCGTCTTACTTGAGAGGTGCCTGCCCGGCACTGGGACTGCGTGCGTATCAAATTCCTCAGTAAGCGGCCTCTGCTGCATGGAGGCTTTAGGCTAGGTGTCCTGTACTGTGACTGGTTGGTCGGGTGCCGGGATCAGCTGGGGTGCGGGGTGACCAGATCTAAAGCTGCCGACATATGTTTCAAACATTGGGATTGCAGATGAGGCTTCGCTTGAATAACGCTCAAATAATGCACAAAAAAATGCTCGAAAATTGCTAAAAATCGCTCGAAAAAACGCCCCAGTGTGAAAGGGACCTAAGGGGGGACTCTGCAGACTCTGATGTAAGGGAGAACTCTGGGGACTCCAACATAAGGGATGCTCTGGGAACCCTGATTTAAGGGGGAGGAGGGGCTGAGAACTCTGATGTACAGAGAGGACTCTGATGTAAGGGGGAACACTGTGGCCTCTGGTGTAAAGGGGAACTCTGATGTAAAGGGGTGCTCTGAGAACCCCGATTTACCTTAGTGTTCTCACCCAGAGGCAGGAGAGAGAAGAGGGGAGACTTCAGTCACAGACAGAGATGGATGGTGAGCTCACTCACCCCTTGTGAGGCAGCATCTCTCATCCAGATGTATCTGAGGTTGCTGGACTTCAAATTTCTGGCCCCAACTTTCGTTTTCCGGGGCACATCGCCAGGGATTAGAGTGTGGGAGACACAGAGGGATAGGGGCGCAAGAAAGAGGTGCAGATCGAGCCCTCTGTGTGTATGTTGGGGGGGGGGGTTGTTAGTGTTGGTTTTGGGTAGTGTGAAAGAAAGTGTAGGAGACACTCTCAGCTTAGACAACTGCAGCCAGCAACCCTGCTGGGAAGCCATACTCCAGTCTGAATAATGTGTCCGTGTTTCAGGCAGTCTGAAACCCGGACACATGATTCTAAACCCGAACTGTCCGGGTGAATCCCAGACAGGTTTAAACCCTACACAGGAGTGCCTGCTCTTTTTTTTTTTTTTCAAGAATTTAGGACAAAAAGTTTAACATTTTCAGGTTACTTCTTAGGCACAATTAAGATTTCTAGATGTTGCTTATAACTGTTGCAAATCGTACTATTTGAGGTCAGGTCCACTTTACGTAAGAGGGAAAAAGGAGACTGTCCTGTAAGGGAAACCATAGACATGAGATGTCATGCAACCTGATCTGGCCATGTTCCAGGAAAGCTAGCATCAGTATTGTTTGCCAGTATCACTCACCTCCACCCTGCTCCTCTCTACAGCAAACATGATACTAGGCAGAGCCAAGCTGGTATACCTGTAGACCTTCTTTTATTGTCTGGAGATGGTTGCATTGTGTATGTACAGCTGAAAGACCTTGTAAAGTTACCGCACATGTTACCATCCTATTGAACAATCTCTTTACAACATCCTTTAGATTTACTGTATTTATTGGCGAATAACACTCACTTTTTTACCCTAAAAAATGGAGGGTAAACTGTGCCTGCGTGTTATACGCAGGGGGCTGTGGAAAGTATTTTTTCCCCAAATTTCCCTCTTAAAGTTAGGGTGCGTGTTATACGCCGATAAATACAGTATTTACTTTGTGTAAAGGTGGCCATACACTGGACAGATGCAGCATTGGTCCGATGCTGCATCCACCTAGGTAAGTATGAATGGGCAATAAAAAAACAACTAAAACTTCTCTTTTAAATGTCAACATACACAGCACATGTCAACACGTGTTATTTTTTTACATGATATGTTTACGTGCTTCATGAAACATTGAGGTTGTAATATGTGTGACCATTTTGGGTTCCATTAGATGGAAACCTTTCCCAGATGGATCTGCAAGGTAGGGGCTGCCCTGCTGCACTGCAATGTTTGAGAGAGAAAGATACAGTGCTAGACCATTTTAGTGCAGGTGCGTTCTAGGCTCCGCCTTAATCCTGTGATATCGCTACCGACCCAGTGGAAAAGCCTTTGAAGTAAATAGGATAAAATGGGCCAATTGTTGAAGGGAGTGTTGGGTTCAGTACTGTGTGACACAATGCCAGAGGAATTGATATGTGCCAAGCTAGTTAGCAGAATACACGCTCATACCTCAAAACATTTCGGGACAAAAAAAAAGAGAGGGACACCCTTTACCAAAAAGTTTACAGAAGCTATTCTCAGCTTCCTCAGGAAATTGCTAGGGGTTCGGTTAGTTGTGGTTGTGTCACGAATGTCACATCTACCCCAATGCAGGTGGTCAGACACTATAGCTAGCTACTCTGTGCTTCACCTATAGCAGCCCCCTTTCTCTTATGGCAAGCAGGCCTACTCATACTTGGCTACCCCAGGGACTTGTACACAATGCTATAGTGCCTGGCCACCATGCCAGGGCAGATGCAAACAGAGCAAACATACTACTTGCAGTTAGCAGACAGATTGCGTGGTTCTATGACAGTCCAGGTAAAAGGCAGGCTGAGTTTAGGGAATAGTCCAATATCCAATCCAGGTCATACACAGGGAAATCCAGACTACCAAAGCAGGACAGACAAACGGGAGGCTTGAACAGGAACAATGCAGGTATACTGTCTATATCACAAGCATGGGATAGAGTGTTCGGTTTGCTTATAATGGATGACTGACCATATCTATCACCTTGCAGGTGGACACAAACAGGGAGAATGCAGCAGTCAACACCCGGAAGCTGGAATAAGGAGCAGGAGCACAAAAGTGACCCTGAGAGGTTGATTGACATTCTATTCGATGGTGCCTGCAAAGTTCTGGAGCCTACACTACTTGGTAAAGCCAGCAGCATGACATCTTCCCATTCTTCCCACTAACCACCAAAGCAAGGAACATTTTTCCCACTGACCTATGATAAATTGGTTTAGCTAAGCCTGAATATGATTTCATGGGTTCCTCTGGTGTAAGGAAGTTGAAGAAGGCTGGTATATAGGCAGAAACCTCATCTCAACCATAACCCCAATTACACAGTTCATGAAATATGAATGAGCAAAAAATTGATTGGTTAAACCCAACAATGCTTTTTTATACACTGCTTTTCATTCATAGTAGAGCTTCACAAATGCACAATTTGTCAATAATTTAGAAAGGTTTAATGCAATATAACACTTTTTTTCGTGACATAGAAAATTTGTTTACGAAGGTCTCAAAATAAATACAGTTCAAGTGGAAATAGACCCTTCTATCCTTTTTAGCCAAGTAAGCTCCCATCTTAGGCCGCGTACACACGACAGGATAACCAGAGAACAACGGTCTGATGGACCATTTTCATAGGTCAAAACCGATCGTGTGTAGGCCCCATCGGTTACTTAACCTTCGGTAAAAAACAAACAAAAACAACTTGCTTTAAAATGTAACCGATAGACGCCTAACCGATAGGTCAAAACCGATTGTTAGTACGCACGACCATCGGTTAAAAATCCACGCATGCTCAGAATCAAGTCGACGCATGCTTGGAAGCACAATGAGTTATTTAACCGATGGTGTGTAGGCACATCAGACCACCAGTCAGCTTCATCGGTTAACCGATGAGAACGGTCCTTCGACGGTTCTCATCGGATGGACTGATCGTGTGGACGGATGGACTGATCGTATGTACGAGGCTTTAGCCTCTGTTTGATCTGCAGCTGCCATGGCGCTGTACATGTGATCAGTTATGACACCAGCCATTCGATGGTTTGACAATTTGGTCGAAAGCAGGGGAGGGCTGGCAGCCTTAGGCCTGGGGGGCAAGTCCAGTCAAGTGGCCCATAGAGTGTGGAAAAGTGATGGATCGAGGAAAACAAGAGTCCGCACAGAGGCTCCCCTTACATCAGAGGCCGCAGCAGATGAGCTCTGTCTCTCCTTGTGTCTGTGCAGAGAGAGAAGGGGATGTCAGCGCTGGTGTGCTCTGAGGCTGAGCTATGTGTGAGACGAGACATAGCTCAGCTCTGCAGCCATCTCCATATCCCTTGGAGCTGACACAGGCATGGCTGCACAGTGGGAGGAGAGCGGGGGCCGTGACCTGTGTTAACAGAGCTCCAGCAGGCATATTCCTGCTCTGCAAAAACAGCATTTGGCAGTGGCGGACAAGGGCTGTGCATAGTGTCACCAGCCCGGGGGGAGATTTCCACCCTGCCCCCCCTGCCAGCCCTCCCCTGGTCGAAAGCACAAGCAAAACATGAGGCCTGGGCATGTTTTTGAAACCATTAAATCGATGGGTTTAGTTCCGTTTTAACCACTTTCCGACCTGGATATAGCCAAGACGTTCTCTTGGGGCACACATCGGGAGAACCTTGTAATTGCTGTGTCTGTCGGACATTTACACCGATGATTATCACCTGATTATCAGTGCAGCATATCAGGGCCACCTCATGAGGGTGCGCGCATTTTTGTCACAGCAGTTGGCGGGTCAAGGGGTCTTTGGGGGGTTCAGTGAGTAATTATATGGTTACAAAATTGTGGGCCCCATCTAAGGTATGGCGCTTCCACTTGGTTAGCGGTGGTTCTCCCAGGAGCTAGGTCCCACGAGGGAGGGGAAAATGGAAGTATGTGTGATATCAGAACGTCTTCGAGACAGTTTGGGCGCGGCTGAAGACATGGACAATTC
The DNA here is from genome assembly GCA_029574335.1 of Rana kukunoris. Lineage (NCBI taxonomy): Eukaryota > Metazoa > Chordata > Amphibia > Anura > Ranidae > Rana > Rana kukunoris. The sequence continues at coordinate 128,891,293 of CM056060.1, forward strand.
ATGTAATGTGCCTTAAGGACACCCAAAGACCTTTTGTTGTTGGGCATTACATTGTAGACATGTGCACACTAAAATATTTCGTCTGAAAAATAAATTTATTTAGTTGCTCCCGAAATTCATTTTTGTTTGTTTGAAAAATAAAATTCCTCCAGAAATTGAATCTGTCATTGAAGGCTTATGGTGTCTGTTGAATGTTCTAAGAAGATTCGAAGGAGCAGCTAAACTGTATGACGCCGCAATCCTACATTTCCGAACGAATGTTCCGCCTACAAACTATAGAAGAATTCTAATGTTGTATGACATTAGTAATAATTATATTTATAAATTATTATTACTAGTCAACCAACATTCCAATTCTTCTATAGCCTATGGGCCGAGCATTTGACCGGAAATGTACGATTGCGGCATTGTACAGTTTAGCTGCTTGTCGAATCTTCTTAGAACTTTCGACAGACACCATAAGCCTTCAATGACAGATTCGACGTTTGTATGTTTTTCTCTGCTTTGTCGAATCTTCATCGTTTATGTCGAATGGTCTACCCCAACACTGTCTCTATAATGTCAAATCTTTTCTCTCTATGTCGAATCGTTTCACTCTCGAATAAATCTTGGACTAATAGAGTTAAAGGGGTTGTAAAGGTTTGTTTTTTATTTTCTAAATAGGTTCCTTTAAGCTAGTGCATTGTTGGTTCACTTACCTTTTCCTTCGATTTCCCCTTTACATGTTTTTTTTCTTTGTTTTCTTTATCTGAATTTCCCAATTCCTGTTCCTCCTCAGTAAGCTCTTCTGAGTGACTAACCACGGCTCAGATGATGGTGGAAAGCTTACTGAGGAGAAACAGGAAGTGAGAAATTCAGACAAAGAAAAAAAACATTTGGAAGGGAAATGGAAGGAAAAGGTGAGTGAACCAACAATGCACTAGCTTAAACGGAACCAATTTAGAAAATAAAAAACAAACCTTTACAACCCCTTTAAGGTTAGGCACATTAGACCGCAGGTTCGATAGACACAGATCGCTACTGTCAGCGTCATGTAGAAGCTCCAACTATATCCAACTGTTGTCCCAAGGAAAACGAAAATAAAGCATGTTTTTATGTCGGATCTTTCGGATTCTGCGCGTTCGATTTCATTTGTTAAAACTAGGGTTGTCCCGATACCTCTTTTTTAGGACCGAGTACAAGTACCGATACTTTTTTTCAAGTAGTTGCTGGAACCGAATACCGATACTTTTTTTAAATGTCCCCCACAAATGCAGCCATGTCACCCACAAATGCAGCCATGTCACCCACAAATGCAGCCATGTCACCCACAAATGCAGCCATGTCACCCACAAATGCAGCCATGTCACCCCTATATGCAGCCATGTCACCCCTACCTAGCCACCGCCGCCCGGGGAACATCACAGCATTCATTTGAATAGCTGTAGTGTTCCTGCCCGCATAGACACTCCCCCTTGCTCGGGATTGGACAGATCACGATCACCCATCCAATCCCGAGCAAGGGGGAGCGTCTATGCAAATGAATGCTGTGATGTTCCCGCACAATGTTTAACCCGTGCAGCGGTGGGTTTTCGATGCGGCGGTGGCATTCTGCGGCAGCGGAAAAAGTATTCTATTCTGGCATCGGGGGTATTTGCGGGAGTACAAGTACTCGGTACTCGGTATCGGTATAACCCTAGTTAAAACGATAATGAAAATACCCGAACTCTGGTTGAAAATGCCTTTGGACGAAAACAAATGCACATGTCTATTACATTGTTGAATTTGCACGTATTGGTATGTTTTAATGTGATGTTATTTTATTCTTTGGTTAATAAAATTGGCTGCTGTGGCCGTATAAAACCCATGTCACTCTGTGTCCGTATCTTTATTTTATAATTGTAAGGACCCAGGTTGGCGAATCATTTAGTCAAGTTCTTTCCTCTCTCTCTTGTCCTTATACAGTGTGGTGAGTGAGTATTGGCACTCTCGGACTGGAAGTGTGTCACTGGCAGAATCACACATTATTTCAGGTTCTTATATAGCACTATCAATATATTCAGTGCTTTACATGGAAATCATTGGGCAATTTGAGTTAGCATTTATTGCTAACTTATTTATTTTATGATCATAGCCTTAGAAAGAGACTGCTGGGTTGAGTTGACCCAACCATGCAAGATAAAGAGGCTGTCCTTTTTAAAATGAATGGTCTTCAACCAGCACCTCTGCTATTAATTTTGTTATAGAACTGCACAGAGAAACCAGAGAGAAAAGATGTTGGCTATATTCTGCAGACTGTTTCTCTTCCTATTATTGCATTGTTTTCCATGTTTTGGAACCAGTTACAAGTGCTGTCATCTGTTGTTTTCATATTGCGAATAGAGCTGCTTACTAATGTCATTTCAACCATAAACTGAAAAAATTAAAAATTTGGGCTCAGTGACAAAATATTTGCTGTCAGTACTAAAGAGGCGCCTTATACTCGATCGGGTATGAGCTTTATATTGTAATGACGTTAACATGTCTGCAGAGACACTGGAATATGTCAAATGTTTGGGTGTCAGCTGTATTGCTAAATGAAATATTTCAGGTATGAAACTCACCCCTCTCCTCCCTCAACAAATGTAACAAGCCTAGCCATCCACAAACATTTGTATCCATTCCCTGTATATATCATACAGCAACAGAAGACATAATCTTAAAGCGGTGGTTCTGCGGGAAAATTGACCGAAAATTATTGCCCACCCCAGAAGTAGCCTTGCTGTCCATGCTCCCTGGGTCGATAGCCTCTCAAAAGAGCTCCCTACCACTCCACTACCACTCTATCCCTTGTGGTCTGGGTCTCCATGGTCAATGATATCATGCGCATGGAGGAGATGATAGCCTTAGACAATGATACAGTGGCGGAATTATCAGTGTCGCAGCAGTCGTCGTTGCGACTGGGCCCTGTTATTCCGCCACCCGCCCGTGTGAGGTGCTGTTCGTTCCGGGCAGGGCCGATCAACTACACAGGCTCAGGCTGATAATACTCGGGGCCCCGCGCCGCCGCTAGAGGTCCGTGGCCGGCGGAGATAATGTCTCCGCCGGCCGCCATTTTCCTGAAGACCAGCCCTGCCTGCTGTGATAGAGCTGCGGCGCCTGGTCGGCCGATGGGAGATCAGGGAGGAAGTAAGTGCAGGCCCCCTGTAACCTGAATAGGATGAGCGGTGGGGTGGCTGCATTATAGAAGACTCATTCTCTCCATCGTCCTCCCACAGTCTCTGAATGCCTGCTTCTGCTCCTCTCCCTCTAGCAGGCATTCATGTACCGCAGGAAGAAGATTGAGAGAATGATTCTTCTATATGCAGCCACTCCACCGCGCCTCCTAATCTGCTTATCTCTGCTGCCCCCGCAGTGCTTTCTAAACACAGTGCTATCTAGCCCCCCCCCCAGTGCCCTCCACCTCCCCCATGCTCTCCGCTGCCCCGCCCCCTGTGCCCTCCACTTCTCCCCCAGTGCTATCCAGCCCCCCCTGTGCTCTCCTCCTCCCTTCTGTGCTCTCCACCTCTCCACCTCCCCCCATGCTCTAGGCTGCCCCCCAGTGCCCTCCACCTCTTCCCTTTTTACCTCTCCCTGTGCTCTCCACCTCCCTACATGCTCTACGGTCTCCCCCTGTGCCCTCCGCCTCTCCCCCTGTGCTCTCCACCTCCCCCATGCTCCATGCTGCCTGTGCTCTTTTCAATTCCCCCTAATTCTCTCCAGCCCCCCCAGTGCTCTCTATTCAACCCAGCGCTCTCCAGCCCCCCTCTTCACTCCACCTCCCTCCTGTGCTCTCCACCTCCCCCATGCTCTACGCTGCCCCCCTGCGCCCTCTGCCTCTCCCTCAGTGCTCTCTAGGCCCCCAGTGCTCTCTAGCCCCCCAGTGCTCTCTAGCCCCCCATGCTCTCCACCTCCCCCTATGCTCTACGCTGCCCTACGCCTCTCCCCAGTACTCTCCAGATGCCCATGCTCTCCTCTTCCTCCCTGTGTTCTCTGCCTCCACCGTGCTCTCACACCACCCCATGTTCTCAAGGTTCTTCCCTGTGCTCTCTGCTCCCTTGCAGGGTTTCCCCCTCCCCTCTCCCGGGGGATCCGTCAGGATGGACAGTGGAGAAGGGGCGGGTTAAGAAGTCATGGGCTGCTCATTCCAAAATGGCCGGGCCTATTTTTTGTCCCAGTCCGGCCTGCCTGAGATGTAAAGAAGCACTCCGCTGGGGACACCTGAGATGTAAGAAAGCACTCCGCTGGGGACACCTGAGATGTAAGAAAGCACTCCGCTGGGGACACCTGAGATGTAAGAAAGCACTCCGCTGGCTGGGGACAGTGACATCAGGGCTCCCACTGATTCGGCATTATGGTGAGTTGAATAATTTCATTTTATTTTACCATGTGATAATAGAAATAATGCGCTTCAATCATCCTGACACCATAACAACCCTGGTGCCGGGATGATTGAGGTGCCAACACTAGAATTTTGGAGTATCTTTATCTGCTGATTGTTAAACACACCCCGGACTCTGTAAGTAGCACACCCCGGACTCTGCACGTAGCACAACTTTAACCAGTGGCGGAATTATCAGTGTCGCAGCAGTCGTCATTTCGACTGGGCCCTGTAATTCAGCCAAGTCTGGGGGGCCTTCATCCGCTCGTGTGAGGTGCCTGTCCGCCGCCCGCCAGTGTGAGGGGTCCACCTGACTGTCATTTTACTGTGGAGGGGGGGGGCCTTCATGATTTCTTGCACCGGGACCCTTAGGACTCTAGTTACGCCACTGCAATGATACCTTCGATAAATTTAAGGTCCTTTGGCTTCTCTGGATCGACTACACTACCTCTAGCTCCCTGAGAGCGAGGTTGGCATCTCACAGCCAGCCCGGCTTTGTCTCCTGATTCTGCTACGCGGGTTTGTTACACCAAGGTCTGCAGTGCAGCATGGTGTGACTCAATCCACTTTCCTGGTGCCTTTATGGCAGCATACACATGGGGAATATGCTGTCATGGATATGCGCGAGGAAAGGAAAATTACGGAAAGGTAAGTATTTCGTTTTCCACTTTCCTGGTGCCTATCCATGGCAGCATATGCATGGGGAATATGCTGCCATGGATAGGCACCAGGAAAATGGAATACTTACCTTTCCGTAATTTTCCTTTCCTGGTGCCTATCCATGGCAGCATACACATAGGGAATATGCTGCCATGGAAAGGCACCAGGAAAGAAAATTTATGGAAAGGTAAGCAATTTTCCTGGTGCGTTTCCATGGCAGCATATTCCCCATGTGTATGCTGCCATTGATAGGCACCAGGAAAGGACAATTATAGAAAGGTAAGTATTACATTTTCCATTATTTCGCACCACACTGCAGCCAATAGAACTAAAAAAAAAATACCCTTCTGTGTAGCTGGCCAGCTAGAACCTGTCCTAGGTAGCTAATATAACCTACATGTATATACAGCTAAGCCTGCTAAGAACCTAATGTAGTGCACATGTTTATATGTGAGAGACAAAGGCAGAGTTATTCACTGTGATTTTGTGATTGGATGTCATATAACAGTTGTATGTTGTGTTCACAGAAGGAAAAGAAAACATATGCCTTTAAAAGTCATTTGTTTGTATGGCAGCAGGAGGTAAGGAATAACACAGTTGAATTCATGCCAGCAAGCATAGAGTTAAGCTTTTGTGACTCATCAGAAGCCTTTGCCCAATCACAGCTAATCTCACATTGAGCAGAGTCTTGACCAGTCACAGCCAGCTTTGCATGCACTGTTTAGGAAGTTTCTAGCACATGGTCTGCAAATTATTCATTCCACCACAGAGACAGAGAGCCAAACAGAGACAGAAAGCCACATGGAGACAGAGAGCAGACACACAAGGCCAGATTCTTGTTTTATAGAAGCCAGGGGATAAAAATAGGTATGTGATACAGTTATATATATGTTCTTATTGTAAATAGTGTGGTTAGAACTGTATACTGATCTAGTTGTGTGTTCACGTGTAGTTCCACCATACCTTCAAAACCATACCTCCAAACCATACCATACCATACCATACCATACCCAACTAAACTAACCCTGCAAAAGCAACCCTGCAAACCACGTTGCAAACAACAGAGTTATACCTTTTCAGAGAAATCAGAGAATGCTTTGATAATTTACAGAGAGAGAGAAAGTAAATACTGAAGAAAGAAATATATCCACCATCTTATGTTAAATGACAAGATTGAATATTTGAACCACCATTTTAATAAAGAAGTTATTTTAAGCATTTGGTGTGCTCTTTAACCCTACTGCTTCCATAGAACGGCGCTAGAGGAATTTCAGAGTAATAGACAGTCTTGTTGGACTGAAAAGTCAGAGATATCACAATTCTTCTAATGCCACAGCGCATGAGGCACTTCATAGTGCTGCGCCTGCCACATTCTGCACCGCTGTCGTCACACACCACTGGCTGCTTTTTAGGTCAACTTCTGGTATAAGCGAGTCCTTAATTCTTTCATTGTTTTTACATTGTAAGGAAGTATGACCACTTTGTTACGATTTGTCATTTCCCCAGGAGTTATGCCGCATACACACGGTCAGATTTTCCGATGGTAAAAGTCCGATTGGGAGCTTTTCAACTGATATTCCGACCGTGTGCATGCCCCATCAGACTTTTTTCGTCGGAAATTCGGACAGACTTATATAGAGAACATGTTTTCTATTTTTCAGACGGAAAAAAATTCTATGGGAAAATCCACTCGTCTATATGCTTGTCCGATGCACTAAAAACCACGCATGCTCAGGATCAATAAAACTTGCGTTCGTAATGGAGATAGCACAATCGTCACGCTGTAACAGACTGAAAAGCAGGAGAATGAAAAGCGTGAATCGTCTTTAAAGTGGATGTCCGCTAAAAAAAAAAAGAAAAATTAAAAGCCAGCAGCTACAAATACTGCCGCTGCTGACTTTTAATATTAGGACACTTACCTGTCCTGGAGTCCAGTGCCGTCCGCAGCAGAGAGACGAGAGATCGTTCGTCACTCTGCTGCCCCCCCGCCATCCTCGGTGAGGGAACCAGGAAGTGAATCGCTCCGGCTTCACTGCCCGGTTCCCTACGGTGCATGCGCGAGTCACGCTACGTTTGCCGATTGGCTCCCGCTGTGTTCTGGGAGCCGAGTGTTCCCAGAACACAACAGGGGGGGGGGGGGGAGGTGACGTCTTGCCAGCAGTTTACCCGAGACTGTGTGGCCGGAAGTGGGTGCAAATACCTGTCTTTAGACAGGTATCTGCACCCCCCTGAAAGGTGTCAAATGTGACACCGGAGGGGGGGAGGGTTCCGATCAGCGGGAGTTCCACTTTAGGGTGGAGCTCCACTTTAACCATATTTCTGCGCAATGACCAGAGCACTTTTTGCGATTCAGCACTGCGTCGCTTTAACTGACAATTGTGCGGTCGTACGACGTGGCTCCCAAACAAAATTGGCGTCCTTTTTTTTCCCCACAAATAGAGCTTTCTTTTGGTGGTATTTGATCACCTCTGCGACTTTTATTTTTTGCTCTATAAACAAAAATAGAGCGACTATTTAAAAAAAAAAATGCTATATTTTTTACTTTTTGCTATAATAAATATCCCCCAAAAATATATAAAAAATATATATTTTTCCTCAGTTTAGGCCGATACGTATTCTTCGACATATTTAAAAAACAACCCGAAAAACGGCGTACACACGATCGTTTTTCGGCATTAAAAAAAAACGTTGTTTTTCAGCATGTCCAAAAAACGACAATTGCCCACACACCATCGTTTAAAAAAAATGATGAACAAAGCGCGGTGATGTACAACACGTACAACGGCACTCTAAAGGGGAAGTTCTATTCGCCTTTGGGCTGCTTTAGCTGATTCCTTGTTAGTAAAAGACGATTTGCGCTTTTTTGTCTGTTACAGCGTGATGAATGTGCTTACTTCATTATGAACGATAGTTTTACCAGAACGAGCGCTCCCGTCTCATAACTTGCTTCTGAGCATGCGCGGGTTTAAAACGTCGTTTTAGCCCACACACAATAATTTTTTACAACCCAAAAAATGTCATTTTTTTAAACGACGTGAAAAAATGCAGCATGCTCGAATTTTTTTGTCGTTTTTCATAAGATGAAAAACGATGTGAAGTCTACACCTGATCATTTGACGTTTTTAAAAACGTTGTTTTTTTCATGCCGAAAAATTATCGTGTGTACGCCGCATTAGAGTAATAAAAAGTCAGTACATTCGTCGCTAATAACCATACAGAACCAGAAAAGCAGTTTTTTCTGCAGTTGACCTTTAACCACTTCCCGACAGCCGTACGACTATATACGGTCGCAGGGTGGTTCTAATTCTCTGAGGCGCCGTGTTTTTACGGCCGCCCCTTTCCTCGCTCCGGAGCGCGCAGTGGGGGAACTTCTGTGCTGGCCTTGTCCCTTGGACACAGCCAATCACAGATCGCCACGAACGGCCAGAGTGGCCATTTGCGATGCGATCTGTGTGGCGAATGAGAGATGATCTCATATGTAAACATATGAGATCATTTCTCATTGCCGGCTCACACAATGACAGCGTCCCGTCAGGGAGAGAGGAGACCGATCTGTGTCTCTTGTACATAGAGACACAGATCGGTCACCCCCCCTCCCCCCACAGTTGGAACACTATATAGGGTACACATTTAACCCCTTCCTCACCCTCTAGTGTTTAACCACTTCCCAACGGCCGTACGACCGAAGGGATGTCCTGAATCTCTAACAGGCCGTGTTTTTACGGCCTGTACTCTGCTAGACCACTGGGGGGCGATACGTATTCTTCCCGTAGTCTAGACTGAGAAAAAAAAATGTTTTTTTTTTTTTTTAAATGGGCTATTTATTACAGTAACAAGTAAAAAAATATAGTTTTTTTTTCAAAATTGTCGCTCTATTTTTGATTATAGCGCAAAAAATTAAAAACGCAGAGGCGATCAAATACCACCAAAAGAAAGCTCTATTTGTGGGGAAAAAAGGACGCCAATTTTGTTTGGGAGCCACGTCGCACGACCGCGCAATTGTCAGTTAAAGTGATACAGTGCCACAAGCTGAAATTTCACCTGGTCAGGAAGGGGTATATGTGCCCAGTAAGGAAGTGGTTAACCCCTTCCCTGCCAGTCACATTTATACAGTAATTAGTGCATATTTATAGCACTGATTGCAGTATAAATGTGAATGGTGCCAAAAATGTCCAAAGTGTCCGCCATAATGTCGCAGTCGCAATACAAATCGCAGATCGCCGCCATTACTAGTAAAAAAATAATAATAATTCTGTCCCTTATTTTGTAGGCGCTATAACTTTTGCGCAAACCAGTTGCTTATTTTTTTTTTTACCAAAAATATGTAGAAGAATACGTATCGGCCTAGACTGATTTTATTTTATTTTTTATTGGGCTATTTATTATAGCAACAAGTAAAAAATATTGTATTTTTTTTCAAAATTGTCATTCTTTTTTGTTTATAGCGCAAAAAATAAAAACCACAGGTGACCAAATACCACCAAAAGAAAGCTCTATTTGTGGGGAAAAAAGTACGCCAATTTTGTTTGGGAGCCACGTCGCACGACTGCGCAATTGTCAGTTAAAGCGATGCAGTGCCACAAGCTGAAATTTCACCTGGTCAGGAAGGGGGTATACATGCCCAATAAGGAAGTGGTTAAAAAACTAAGATAGTTCATAAAGTGAGTACGAGTTGAATATTACATTCTATAAACTAGGATTTTTACTGTATAGCTGATCAAGGTTCAAATCCATAGACATTTTGCGATGACAAATCTTCCAACTTGGCACGGTCCCTGCAGATTACCTATACTGGTTCATTGAACCGCCCCCTCCAGCAAAAATTCCCTACTATCTCTATTTCATACAGACACTGCAATGCTCTGTTAACATGAGAACTGTATTAAATGCTGGACTAGGTCTGTCTGTCACTCATTGGCACAAATTTCTTACAAGTTTTAAACCATCAAGATATCATACTGCTTTCTGTGCTGGAAATAGGTGAGAATATTCTTCTATACCCTATTGATTTATATAGTATATGGTGCTGTTTGCCTTACCTGTGCTTGTGTCTGCCTCTGTGCCTCTCCTGTGATCTGTGCGGTGGGAGTGACTAATATGAGATCACTACCGACAGGTAATGGGAGGGACCCAGGAAGGTGTAGGACAAAGTATAAGGAGCACGCCTAAGGTAAGCTGTTCAATGTATAGGGCTGGGGTGCGGTGGACGATTTGAAGGGTATATTTAATTTAAGGCTGTGCCGTGTTTATTTTATTATTATTTTAATTATATTAAATGTTCATTAATGTTTAATGATGCTTTGTAACAGATGGTGGAAAGGTGCATGTTTCATTTTAAAGTGATTGCCTTTAGTATTGTCAGTGAAGTTACCTATTATTATTATCCAGGTTATGGTTAGGGATGAGCTCCGGCGTGTTCGCACAGTCCACATGCAGAGCCCGCCATGAAGTCAGCACGGCGCTGCGCTGCGCTGCGCTGCGCTGATCACAGGCAGGGAGACATTGTTCCTATGCGTGGCTGCAGAGATCAGAACAATGTCTCCCTGCCTGTGATTAGCGCAGCGCAGCGCCGACTTCCTGGCGGGCTCTGCACGTGGACTGTGCGAACACACCGGAGCTCATCCTTATGCCGCGTACACACGATCATTTTTCGTGTTGTAAACAACAACGTTTTTCAGGCTCTAGAAAAAACTATGTTTTTTTCAACCCGATCATTAAAACAGCCTTGCCTACACGCGATCGTGAAAAAAAAAAGCTTTAGCAAAGCGCGGTGACGTACAACACGTACGACGGCACTATGAAGGGGAAGTTCGATTCGGATGGCGCCACCCTTTGGGCTGCTTTAGCTGATTTTGTGTTAGTAAAAGACGATTCGCGCCTTTTTGTCTGTTACAGTGTGTTGAATGTGCTTACTCCATTACGAATAGAGCTGCAACTAACGATTATTTTCATAATCGATTAATCGGCCGATTATTTTTTCGATTAATCGATTAATCGGATAAAATCATTAAAAAAAACGTAATGTGGAATTTTTTCGTTTATTTAACAGTAATAATGAAAAAACATGTTACACTCAAACGGCAGATTAAAAAACGTTTAACATTAACATTACACAACACAGCAGTACTATTCCTACCCGGGAACACCAATGCTGGGGCACTATTCCTCCCGGGAACACCAATGCTGGGGCACTATTCCTCCCGGGAACACCAATGCTGGGGCACTATTCCTCCCGGGAACACCAATGCTGGGGCACTATTCCTCCCGGGAACACCAATGCTGGGGCACTATTCCTCCCGGGAACACCAATGCTGGGGCACTATTCCTCCCGGGAACACCAATGCTGGGGCACTATTCCTCCCGGGAACACCAATGCTGGGGCACTATCCCTCACGGCAGGGCTTGACAAATTTGCTTGGAATCTAGGAGTCAGCTAAAAAAGTTAGGAGCCAGAAAATGCCCCCCGTCCCGACGAGCTTGCGCGCAGAAGCGAACACATACGCGTGAGGTATCACCGCGATTGTTGGAGCGAGAGCAATAATTCTAGCTCTAGACCCCTCTGTAACTCAAAACATGCAACTTGTATTTTTTTTTAAACGTCGCCTATGGAGATTTTAAAGGGTAAAAGTTTGATGCCATTCCACGAGCGGGCGCAATTTTGAAGCGTGACATGTTGGGTATCAATTTACTCGGCGTAACATTATCTTTCACAATCTAAAAAAAAATTGGGATAACTTTACTGTTTTATTTTTTAATTTAAAAAAATAAAAAATCCAAAAAAAGTGCGCTTGTAAGACCGCTGCGCAAATACGGCGTGACACAAAGTATTGCAACGATCGCCATTTTATTCTCTAGGGTGTTAGAATAAAAAATATATATAATGTTTGGGGGTTCTAATTATAGGGAAGGAGATGGCAGTAAAAAATAACATTACAGTTGCTGTTTAACTTGTAATGTCAAACGGCCACCACCAGATGGCGCCAGCTCACAGAAGGAAGAGCTTGGGACTTCACAAGGCCGCAAAGCCGCGGCCTCAATTAGCGTTTGCCGCGGACCCGCGGCGATCGCGCGGGGGAGGTGGTGGGGGCGCACGGAGACACAGGATCCTGTGCCTCTGTGCTCCCCCACCTCCCCCGCCGCTCGATCGCGGCGGGCCCGCGGCAAACGCTAATTGAGGCCGCGGCTTTGAATGGGCAGAAGGGCGGACCGATTAATCGATAATGAAAATCGTTGACAACGATTTTCATTATCGAATATTATCGATAATATCGATTAATCGTTTCAGCTCTAATTACGAACAATAGTTTTACCGGATTTTTCACATCGTTAAAGCCCACACACAACCATTTTTTTACAACCTGAACAATGTTAAAAATGTCATTAAAAAATAGCATGTTCGAATTTTTCTTTGCCCGTTTTTCAGAACCCGAAAAATGCTCTGAAGCCCACACATGATCGTTTTTAATGACATTAAAAAAAAAAACGTGTGTACGCTGCATCATTAATGGTATATCTAGTAGTAGTTGGTCACATTCAACTGGACCCGTTCTGTAATGTTGAAGATGTTTCGCCCTTCATCCAGAACTGAAAAGCTACTTAGAAAGTGGTGAATAGTCTGCAACACCATGGAAAAGGTCCAGCTGAATGTGCGATTTGACGTGTGATCCAGCTGAATGTAAATACCTACTGTTAGCTATACTGGTCTATCTCCCTCAATAGCACAATATTTGCATCGCCTATATCTGCAAAGCAAATCCTGCTATCCATCCTCAGCAGCAGAAATTTCTAATAATAAAGGGACATATTGACACATGTTCGAGGATCATGGAATGCTTTAGGCGCGGTTCACACTAGAGGCGGTGAGAATTCACAGCAAATTTGCCGCAAATATGCATCAGGATCGCAAGCCTGTTCATGCAAACTCATTGCAGACTTCATGCAAACTAATTGCAGAGTGTATGTTAAAAAAAAAAATAGGTGGAACTCCACTTTAAAGCGGATCTCCACCCTAAAGTGAAGATCCGTTGATCGGAACCCTCCCCCCCTCCGATGTCACATATGACACCTTTCAGGGGTAGGGGGGTGCAGATACCTGTCTAAAGACAGGTATCTTCACCCACTTCCGGCCCGCAGTCTCGGGCAAAAGTTGGGTTTTTCCCGTCGTGTGCTGGGAACTCTCGGCTCCCAGCACACAGCGGGAGCCAATTGGCGGGCGCAGCGCGACTCGCGCATGCGCCGTAGGGAACCGGGCAGTGAAGCCGCAGCGCTTCACTTCCTGGTTCCCCCAACGTGGAAGCAGCAGAGAGACGAGCGAACGCTCGTACTCTGCTGCGTGAACACGCCGCTGGACTCCAGCAGGTAAGTGTCGTCAGCAGCTGCAGTATTTGTAGCTGCTGGCTTTTACATTTTAAGTCATCAGCTACAAATACTGCAGCTGCTGCGGACACTTACCTGTCCATGTCGGCACCTAAAGCCGATTTGTTCCTCGGCATCTTCCATAAGGGAATTAGGAAGTGAAGCCTTGCAGCTTCAGGTTTCCTACTGCGCTTACGCGACTCACACTGCGCGATCCCACTGGTCCTGCTGTCTTCTGGGACCTGTGTGTCTGGTGTTGTAGATATCTGGCTCGATATCTATGCCCGGAAGTGGGACCAAAATACCTGTATTAGACAAGTATCTGCTCCCCTCTGAAAGGTGCCAAATGTGACATCAGAGGGGTGGAGAATTGTGAAAAGTGGAAGTTCAGTTTTTGGGTGGAACTCCACTTTAACGACTCAATCAGTTTGCAAAAAGCAGATGGATCACACGATGTGATCCGATTATGGTGCGGACAAAAAAAAGGTCATGCACGAGTTTGGCCCGAATGCGATGCAAATTCAGCTATACAGTTTGTATGACTAAATTTGCATCGCACGGACATTGCGCGTGAACTGCACAGCAATGCGGTGCGAATCGCATGCATTGTCTGGCATCGCACTAGTGTAAACCAAGCCTTTGCCCTGGTTTACACTGAGCTGTGGAAATGAAGCCGCGCAAGTTCAGCTGAACACGCATGATTTCACTCCCGATTTTGGCTGAGATTTCACAGACATCTGTGCGGGTTTCTGCACAGATGCCAATGGAAATCGCACCCCGAAATCGCAAAAAGTAGTACAGCAACTACTTTTTAAAATCGGTTCAGCGTCGCAAATGCAGCGTCACACCGATTTAAGACAGTGCCATTGCCGCCGATTTGACATGTCAAATCGCATGTCAAAACGCACCAAAGTGAACCAGGGCTTAAACTCACTCACTCAACTCATGCTGATTAGGGCTACATTTTGTACAAGTGTTTAGCCAAGCTGCAAAACCCAGCAGCAAGAATCTACTGATTTCTGCAGCTGGAATTGACAGCTGAGGCCGTACAGTCCAAAGACAGGCTGTCAACAGCCGCAACTGTTTGTGACTGTTCGCACAGCCAGCAATTTCCTTCGTTGTGGGCATCCACCCACTTCATCTCGGGTAGTCGCTGGCTGGGTGAACAGTCACGAGCCGCTGCGCCGCCAACAACCTGTCTTTGCACTGTATGGCTGTACTGTACTGTAAGTGGCTGCAGCTATCCATACAATGCTGTCAATTCCAGCTGCAGAAATCAGTAGATTCTTTCTCCCGGGATTCACAGCATGGCTAAACGCCCGTGTGAATGCAGCTTTATTTACTAAGTTGCATTGTAATTTTGTTTGCATTTTAAAGAAGCACCCCACCAAAACTCTTTCCATATGGTAAATGGCGGAGAGTAAAACACCACTTGACACTCTTCTTAGATCTCACAGGCTAGCCATACACAGAATCTCATTCAGCAATGGAGATTTTCACGTTTCGCGTTGTACAATTTGTTATTCAGTTCAATAATCTTGTGGTTGATGGGGCTGTCATATGGATTAATACTTTTTGGGTTACTAACTTGGAATATGCATGCGGCCACGGAGACAAGTGTCTGAAGCCAGTAAGCCAGAAAGTATTAAAGTGGCGTGAGAAGATAAAAATCAACCCTCATATACTTCTTGCTAGGGGTGGAAACATTATTTCCTGTCTACTTTCCCATGTCAGATAAAATAATATACATATAGCGCCACAGGCTGCCATCACATGGTTTAACTCGCTTCCTCTGAGCCCAGGTCTTCCTGGATCCATCCCCAGTAGGGTGACCACATTTCCAAACTACCATTCAGGGACACCTCCTTCCCAAAAATCAGCTTGTGCTGTAACGAATCACAGCACAGTGATTGGACACAAGAGGCGGGATTTATGATTTCTCCAATCACAAGCAGGGGGCGGGGATTGTGCTCCTCCAGGCATTCCCGGGCAGGATAAGTACTGTCAGTGAGTAAAGCGGTGATGTGGCAGCTTTTTTTGGGGGCATTAGTTTGGCTTGGGGGGTGGCTGTGTCAGTTTCATTCCGGGACACTGTAAAGGTGCCCGGGAGAGACCTGCAAAATGCGTGACTGTCCCGGGAATTTTTTTTTTTTTCTTAAACCCTGTGATAATTATCTCAATGTTCTACTGCCTGGACAGTAGAGAGAGTATCTATTCTCGAGATGTCAGGGAAACCCGTTTAATGCTCACTTTTTATAAATATGTTACATGATTATGGCAAATATAGCACAGGGCGAAAAAATGTATAGAGTTTAAAGTGTCAAGACAAAATAAAAAACATATTCAGTACATGCAATACAACCCCCTCTATACTGGGCACTTACACCCCCTTCCTGCTCAGGCCATTTTTCAGCTTTCAGTGCTGTCACACTTTGAATGACAATTGCGCGGTCATGCTACACTGTAACCATGTGAAATTTTGATCATTTTCTTTGCACAAATAGAGCTTTCCTTTGGTGGTATTTAATTACTTCTGGGTTTGAATTTTTTTTCCTATTTTGATTTAGAAAAAAAAATAAAAATTCTTATGCCGCGTACACACGGTCGTTTTTTGCGATGAAAAAAAACAACGTTTTATGTGACGAAACAAAACGACGTTTTTCAAACTTCATTTTCCAAAACGACGTTGCGTGCACACCATCGTTTTTCTACAAAGCTCTAGCAAAGCGTGGTGACGTACACCACGTTCGACGGCACTCTTTTCCATTGAAGCTCCGTCTCATAACTTGCTTCTGAGCATGCGCGGGTTTAAAAACGTTGTTTTCAACAACGTTTTGCCCACACACCATCACTTTTTATGACACAAAAAACGACGTTTTGAAAAACGACACAAAAAATTCAAGCATGTTGGAAATTTTTTTTGGCCACACACGATCAATTTAAATGACGTTTTAAAAAAACGTCGCTTTTTTTCATCGCAAAAAACGACCGTGTGTACGCGGCATTAGTTTCTGTCAGTAAATCTTGTAAATAAGTAATTTTTCTCCTTCACTGATGGGCACCGATGAGGCGGCACTGATGGGGACTGATAGGTTGCACTGATGGGCACCGATGAGGAGGCACTTATGGGCACTGATTAGGTGGCACTGATGAGGAGGCACTGATGAGGAGGCACTAATATGCTGCACTGATATGTGGCACTGATAAACACACATAGGCGGCACTGGTGAGCACAGATAGGCAGCACTGATGGGCACTGGGTGGCATTGATGGGCAGCTGCGATGTGCAGCACAGACTGGCATCACTAATGGCCACTGATTGCTGGAACTTGTGGGCACTGATTGCTGGGACTTGTGGGCAAAGTTAGATACTGATTGCTGGCAGTGGTGGGGACACATTGCTGTCACTTAATTGTAATCAGGGCACTGATGATCAGTGCCCTGATTACATTCCTAGATGTCCTCTGTGAGGAGATGCCGTCGATCGGCTCTCCTCTCCTCACACTCTGTCAGACGAGGAACGCCGATTACCAGCATCTCCATGTTTACATGTGACTGGCTAACTTCGTATTTACTTGTGACCAGCTGTGATTGGTCACAGTCAATCCACTCCACCCACAGTTAGAAACACCTACCTAGGACACACTTAGCCCCTTGATTGTCCCCTAGTGTTATCCCCTTCCCTGCCAGTGTAATTTTTACAGTAATTAGTGTCTATTTTTAGCTCTGATCGCTGTATAAATGTCACTGGTCTCAAAAAAGAGTTTGATCTGTCCTCCGCAATGTCGTGGTCCCGCTAAAAACCGCTGATCATCGCCATTACTGGTGAAAAAAATATAATAAAAATAATAATAATAAAAATGGCATAAATCTCCTATTTTGTGCAAACCAATCGATATACAATTATTGGGATTTTTTTTATCAAAAATATGTAGCAGATTACATATTGGCCTAAATTGATGAATAGATATTTTCTTTTATATTTATATATATATATACATATATATATGGATATGTGTTATTGCAATAAGTAAAAAATTATTTCATTTTTTTTCAAAATTGTTGGTGTTTTTTTGTTTAAAGCGCAAAAAAAAACAAAAAACGCAGAGGTGATCAAATCCCGCCAAAAGAAAGCTCTATTTGTTGGGAAAACAGGACATCAATTTTATTTGGGTACAGCATCGCTGCCGTATCGCAAAAAATGACCTGGCCATTTAGGGGGTAAATCCTTCAGGCCTGAAGTGGTTAAGCAGGATTTATGTGGAACTTTCCCAGCATGTTGAAGAACTGGTTTTCTGTAAATTGTATCTGACATGCAGCTTTAATGAGGATACAAACTGTAGGACTTCAGCTAAGTTGGAATACGCAATACCAGGCGAACAGTGGTTTACAGTTCAAGGGAATCTCTTTGGTCAAAAAACAAAAAACAAAGCCATAACTATATCTAAGTGGCCCAGTAGTAGTATTTATGTAGCCCTCTAGTGGTACTTGGATGTGTACAGTTTTTGTTAGTGCAGGTAAATTTCCAGGCTTGGCTGGCAGCCAAGTCAGTGTGTGTTTTCTCTTCTGGGTCAGGGTTTGAGTGACTCAGGGATGGCTGGGTGACTCACAGGGAGCATCACTGAGACCTCTCACTTCTATCCAGAACATGCTGGAATTTTAAGTATTCTGAGGTGCCCTGACCAATTCCCAACCTGGATTGGCGGGGGGGGGGGGGGGCAGGCCCCACTCAAATACTCTGGGTCAGCACAGCTGAGGAGGAGGAGGAGTGTTAGGCTGTTGTGGCCTTCGAGGGAGCTTCCCAGTCTAGGGGTTGGGGGGTGACCTTGGGCCTGGGTTCAGGTGCGAACAGGACCCTCTTACAACCCACAGAGGTGTCCTGACCAGGAAGCACTGGAGGAGCAAGAGAGGACAGTGGGAAAACACTTCCGGGCAAGTCTCCAGGAGTTCCACAGAGGTAGCCAAGAGGCCTTGTGAGTGACTGGGAGAATGCAATCTGGGATGGGTGCAGAGCCAGAGGGGTGGCACGGGCAGTGGAGAGGTGCAGCTGCGGCCAGGTGGGCTGGCAGGGCCTGAAGATGTGGTGCTGGGAGCAGTAGCCACGTGGACAGCTAACTAGGACTACCTACATTTTTTTCTACACCAAATGGGCCTGCAGTCCCTGCCTGCAAAGGGCATTTGTTAAGGCCTGGCAGAGTCAGTTTCAGACCTAATCTAAAGTGCTAGCTGGTCCCGGAATACTCCAGTCCCCTGCATTCCCTACACTGGGCTGTATGTTAGTCCCAAACCCTGCTCTCTGTACACTGACCTGTATGCTAGATAGTCCCGGACCCTGCACTCTGTACACTGGGCTGTATGCTAGATAGTCCCGGACCCTGCACTCTGTACACTGGCCTGTATGCTAGATAGTCCCAAACCCTGCACTGTGTACACTGGGCTGTATGCTAGATAGTCCCTAACCCTGCACTGTGTACACTGGGCTGTATGCTAGATAGTCCCGGACCCTGCACTCTGTACACCGGGCTGTATGCTAGATAGTCCCAGACCCTGCACTCTGTACACTGGCCTGTATGCTAGATAGTCCCAAACCCTGCACTCTGTACACTGGGCTGTATGCTAGATAGTCCCGAACCCTGCACTCTGTACTCTGGGCTGTATGCTAGATAGTCCTGAACCCTGCACTCTACACTGGCCTGTATGCTAGATAGTCCCGGACCCTGCACTCTGTACACTGGCCTGTATGCTAGATAGTCCCAAACCCTGCACTCTGTACACTGGGCTGTATGCCAGATAGTCCCGGACCCTGTACACTGGGCTGTATGCTAGATAGTCCCGGACCCTGCACTCTGTAAACTGGGCTGTATGTTTCATACTCATAATAACCCTATAAAAGGGTGGAGGGTTGGGACTTTAAATGAGATGTGCTTTTAGCAGTATGCGATTAAATATATATATATATATATATGGAATATAAAAAATGTTTCCATAATAGCCAGGCTCAAAGTTACCAACCAAAAAAAGCACTAAACCAAGTGCGGGAGTGACGTCATCGCCACTCCGGCCAGTCACAGCGCCGGTCTCTCTAAGTATCATGGCAGCGGCGGAGGAGAGGAATGAGGGTCATTGCGGGGGCTTCGATCTAAGGTAAGTAATTCATAATGAGCTAGTATGCTAGTCATACTAGCTCATTATGCCTTTGTCTTGTAGGTTTTTATTTATTTTTTTAAATGTTTTTCTGGGTTTACAACAGCTTTAATATCCCTTTGATAAGCCATCTCTGCCATGCCCATTCTCTTCCTACCTGATCCTCCATTGCACTGCTGACTTTCAAGGTTGTGAGCGCTCTAAAGATGGATATTTCATAGGACTTCTTTTGTTGTACACACTGGATTTCAATGCTGATTACATGTGGGAACAAAATGATAAAAATTTTGTTTGGGTACAGTGTTGCATAACCACGCAATTGTCATTTAAAATGCGACAGCTGAAAATTGGCCTGGGCAGGAAGAGGGGAAGAGTTCAGTGTCACTTTAATGTGTATTTTGTCAAATAAAAAGGAAAGAAGTTCCTCTAATGCCCCATACACACGATCAGGCTTTTGCCCGGCCAAATCACATTGGAATTTCATCGCAGTACAATAGAACAGGCCAGATTCAGGTATCTTTACACCGGCGTATCTCCAGATACGCAGCCGTAATTTCAAATGTGCGCTGTCGCATCTTTGCGCCGATTCACAAAGCGAGATACGCTGAAAAACATGGCTTCAGACGTCCGACGTAACTTGCCTACGTCGGCGTATCGTGGGCGCATAGCTACGCTTGACGCATTCGGCGTTCCCAATAAAAATATGCAAATGAGCAAGATACGCCGATTCACGAACGTACGTATGCCCGACGCAGTAATCTACGCCGTTTACGTAAGGCGTTTTTCCGGCGTAAAGATAAACCACCAAAAAGGTGGCGCATCCCATGCAAAGGTATGGACGTCGGAAAAAAGCCGCCATTTTTGCGTCGTTAACATAAGTCGTATAGAACAAGAAAGATATCCCCAAGGATGGGACTTTGAAGGCCGAACTCAATGGGCCAGATTCTCATAGAAATTCGCTTGCGTATCGTAAGCCATTTGCACTACGCCGCCGCATCGTACTAGAGCAGGTGCCGTATTCCCTAACCATTTGCTCCGTCGTTTGCGTTGGTGTAGCGAAAATGGCCCAGCGTAAGCCCGCGTAATTCAAATGAGGCGGCTTGTATTTAAATTAAGCGCGCCCCCGCATCCAACGAACTGCGCATGCGCCGGCCGGGGAAGAAGCCCAGTGCGCATGCTCCAGCTCACGTCGGAAAGCGTCGTTGAAACCGACGTCAAAACGACGTGATCGACGCTTACGCAATGCCCTATTCGCGAACGAGTTAGTAAAATGACGTAAGCGACGGAAAAAGCCGACGCTGATCCGACGCCATACTTAACATGGCATCCGACGGAACTTCGTAAGGTTACTCCACATCGAAGCTGGGGTAACCTTACGCGGACGAAAACGACGTACGCGACGGGGCATCGTAAAAGCGATCGGGAATCGGCGTACTAGCCTCATTTGCATATGCAAATGAGAAAACAACGTAAAGGCCACCTAGTGGCCGGAGTTGTCATTACAACTACGATCCGCAAGTGTAATGGTTTTACGCTTGTCGGATGTAGAAGTGTATCTATGCAAAAGTGATGCTAAGCAAAAAGTTTATTAGATGGACCAAACAAGATAACAGTTGATACTTGTTAACAATGGACCTGTAAGGTGAAGGTAATTCTACATAAAACACTTGCAAAATGATATGTAGGTAGGAAACACCAAAGATGAAAAAGTGCACCCAGTGTTAAAGAAAAAGAGAAGAATGTTTTTTTTTTTACAACACATCAGTGTATAATACAACATAATTTAAAAGAAACACTCTCAAAGGGACGATGGAGGATGCCCGATGTGTTTCTGGTCTTGTAGGTAAGTAGAAGACCATCAACAGGGGCCAGAGAGTTGTATGGTGTATACAATTCTCAATCGTTTAGTTTACGGATAGAGGGGTCCCTTGTCTGGGGTAACAGTGGTCAAATGGGCTCAGGGTGTGCCACCTCGAATGCAGCCCTTCCTGGAAACAAATCACAGTCCCAATACGGGGGGGGGGGGGGGTTCCTTCTTTTTAAAAGGCCCCTGAAAACCTGTGGGGTTTGTTTTAGGTTGATCCACCTAAATCACAAGAAGGAAACAGTTACTGCAGTAAAGTTTGTCCGCGGCCCGATGGCGTTAATCCCCGGTGTGTAGGGAGTGAATGGAGCTGTGACGTTCACGTACTAGGCAGTGTTCCACGTGTATCTTAGGCATTCTATTGGACGTGATTCTGAGCATGCGCACTGGGAGACGTCCACAGACTGCGCATTCGCCGTTCGTTCGGGCCCATCATTTGCATGGGGTCACGGTTCATTATAATACAACACGCCCACTGCCTTGCTACTTTTGAATTACGCAGGCTTACGCCGGCCCATTTACGCTACGCCGTCGTAACTTAGGGAGCAAGTGTTTTGTGAATACAGCACTTGCCTCTCTAAGTTGCGGCGGCGTAGCGTAAAGAAGATACGCTACGCCGCACTAAAGATACGCAAATGTATCTAAATCTGCCCCAACATGTTCTATATCTAAACTCTGACGGAATTTCTCGGAATATCCGATGAAAAAACTCAGATGGGGCTACACACGATCGGAATATTTGATGGAAAAAGTCCGTCTGACTTTTTCCATCGGAAATTCCGATCGCGTGTACAAGGCATAAGGCTCTGATCATTGTGCTTGGCAATCATTAGTAGTAGGGTCACAGTCTATTCAACCATGTAGTACTCCAAGGAATAGTCTGAATAGTCCAGAACTACTGGCAGCACATCTGTCATTAGGCCCCTGGCTGTGCAGGAGATGGGTTCAAAGAGTCCTAGAGGTTTTATCTACAGTGTGCTGATCCCCTGGTTTCCCTTTATCAGGGACGGGCTCCGACATGATGGACAGTGGACCAAAGGAATGTGTGGAATCTGGGTGGGGGGGTCAGTGAAGGGAACTCTGTGTATTGCACTGTGATGTTTACAATAGACTTCATTGTAAATTCTGTACTACAATGAAGGCCCTTCACGGAAAGCTCTCTCCTACTGTATGATCATTCATTCGAAATTACCCTGAACATTAAATTATCAGAAACAATTTTCAGGTGCTTATGAAGATGGGATATTGGATATATTCTTCAAAGCAATGTACAATCTTTTTATTTTTGATATCAGCTTGAGGTAGATAATCTTATTAATACATGTTAATGTTATAAAAGCCTTGTTTCCATGTATTTGTAACTATATAGGAACATAGTGTCAGCCATCGTTCATTACATATGCAGGTTTTGCTTCTTGCTCTGCAATGCTACACAGCAGTGGCGGCTGGTGCTCAATTTTTTTTGCCACTGTGCCCATCAATTGTCACCACTGTGCCATGCCATCAAACACAGCCACTGTGCCATCAATTGTCACCACTATGCATATCAATTGTCGCCACTGTGCCCATTAATTGTCACCACTGCGCCATACCATCAAACGCAGGCACTGTGCCTTCAATTGTCACTACTGTGCCATCAATTGTCACCACTGTGGTCATCAATCATTGCCACTGTGCCATGCCATCAAACGCAGCCAAAACAAGTAGGGGAAGGGAGTTACCGCTCCAGGTGCTATGACTAAGCGCTAGTTGATAGTGCGAAACGCGTCAGCTGCTCATCCCTGTATTTTTTTGCTGTGATTTGTAGTGTATTTATTCTTTTGAAATAAAGACAACCATCAAGGTTTTTTGGAGTGCGGCTGTCCATATTTTCTTTTCTACTAATCAAACGCAGCCAGTGTGCAATGCCATCAATTGTCGCCACTGTGCCCATCAATTGTCACCACTGTGTCATGCAATCAAATGCAGCCACTGTGCCCATCAATTGTCGACACTGTGCCATGCCATCAAACGCAGCCACTGTGCCATCAATTGTCGCCTCTGTGCCCATCAAATGTCGCCACTGTGCCATGCCATCAAATGCAGCCACTGTGCCCATCAATTGTCGCCTTTGTGCCAATGCCATCAAACGCAGCCACTATGCCATCAATTGTCACCACTGTGCCCATCAATTGTTGTCACTGTGCCATGCCATCAATTGTTGCTACTGTGAACATCAATTGTCGCCACTGTGTCATGCCATCAAACACAGCCACTGTGCCCATCAATTGTCTCTACTGTGCCATGCCATCAAATGCAGCCACTGTGCCAATCAATTGTCGACACTGTGCCATGCCATCAAATGCAGCCACTGTGCCATCAATTGTCGCCTCTGTGCCCATCAATTGTCGCCACTGTGCCATGCCATCAAGCGCAGCCACTGTACCCATCAATTGTCGCCACTGTGGCTTGCCATCAAACGCAGCCACTGTGCCCAATAATTGTCGCCACTGTGCCCATCAATTGTCGCCTTTGTGCCATGCCATCAAACGCAGTAACTGTGCCCAATAATTGTCGCCACTGTGCCCATCAATTGTTGTCACTGTGCCATGCCATCAATTGTTGCCACTGCGCCCATCAATTGTCACCACTGTGCCATGCCATTAATTGTCGCCACTATTTTCATAAATTGCTGCCAGTTTGCCCCTCAAAAACAGCCAGTTTGTCTTGTAAAATGCCGCTAGATTGCGTCATGTAAAATGCGGCAAGATTGCCCCCCCCCCCCCCACCCGGCACTTACCTTTCTTGGGTCAGCCATCCTCCCTCCACGATCCCTCGATGTCTTCTCCTGCCCTTCATGTCGCCTCAGCCAATCAGGTTACCGGTAACCAGACCAGGTGAACCTGATTGGCTGAGACACGTGTCAGTGTTAACCAGGGAACGCACACCCTGTGCATCCCCTGGTTAACTATTTGGAAGCTAATTAGAGCCCACAGGCCCACACTTCCAAAAACCAACCAACTGCTGTTATTCAGAGGGCCAGCACTCACCAGGGGGGCGGCCATCTGAATAGTGAGCGGCGCCGGCGACAATACATAGATTCGTGCAATGCATAAATCTATGTATTGTTGACTTCAGTGATGCCGCCACTGCTACGCAATGGTTGCGCTTTACTGCTGCTTCGTAAGCTGGCTACACGTTGTACTTTTTTTTAAAGAGCTGGATAAAAGGTAAAGGTGATAATTGCCAATTCAATTCCGACGCCCAAAAAAACATGCATGCTCTGAATCATTTCGACGCTTGCTCGGAATCGTTAAACTTTATATTTCTTGGCTCGTTGTAGTGTTGTACGTCACCGCGTTATTGGCTAAAGGAATTTGGTGTGACCATGTGTGTGCAACACAAGTTTGTGCCAACATTCCGTCGGAAAAAAATCCACGTTTTTCTTTACGGAATTTCCGATCATGTGTACTCGGCATAAGAGGGGTTTTTCCTCATGTTATATTAGAAAAATATGCTCTCACTTCCTGTTGAGTCAACGGGACAGAAGTGAAGGGAAATCTTCCTAATGGGACAAGCCTACCCCGCCTCCACCTGAAAATTGTATGTCAACCACCTTCATCAGCTCATCCCCCACAGCTATTACGATTAGTACCACCTCCCCCTCCCTTTTGTGTTGTAAGCTCCACCAGCAGGGCCCTCCTAATCCTTCTGTAACTATACTGTCTCTTTACATTGTAATTAGCTGTGCAAACTGTTGGCACTATATAAATCCTGAATATTAAGAACATGGCCAAAAAAACGGCGGCTTCAACCCTCTTCTACTTTATCAAAAATGAAGAAAAATACTTTAAGAACTCCTGCTCAGTGGAGAATCTGACTAGGTACCTTTCGCATGACCGTTCCGATCTAAAAAACTGACTGGCAGATCTGAACGGAAGCCCGATGTTAGTTTATGGGCAGGCTCATGTAAATGGGCATATGATGTGTGATGTGTGGTTACCTCTAATTACCTCCACGTCCCTCTAGGTCTGAAGAAATTGCACTCTGCCCCCCGAAGCTTAGTCATGGGGATAAAGATCTTATGTGTGTGGGGAGCATATAAACCAAGAAAGCTGCCATCTTAAAGAGGTGGTTCACCCTAAATGTAAGCTCTCCCATGTGATCCAGCATACTGGCGTCAGCGCCAGTATGCTGTTTTTTTTTTTTAAATCCCCCACTTACTGTATTATGTTAAATTTAAATTTCTTACCCCCGTGGTGGACGGCGCCAGTATAGCGCGTCACATCTTACAAAAATACCCGATAAGGACTCGGGTAATCTCGGCGAAAAGGCGGCGCCTGCGCACAGACCTAGGAGCTGACTCCGCAGGCGCTGTATTTCTCCGAGTCCTACGGCTATGGCGCGTCACGCCCTCCGAAAAACGCCGGAATAGGACTCGGAGAAATACGGCGCCTGCGGAGTCAGCTCCTAGGTCTGTGCGCAGGCGCCGCCTTTTCGCCGAGATTACCCGAGTCCTTATCGGGTATTTTCGTAAGATGTGACACGCTATACTAGAGCCGTCCACCGTGGGGGAAAGAAATTAAAATTCAACATAATACAGTAAGTGGGGGATTTAAAAAAAAAAAAAACAGCATACTGGCGCTGACGCCAGTATGCTGGATCACATGGGAGAGCTTATATTTAGGGTGAACCTCCGCTTTAACCTCTGTGTAATCTGCAACTTTCATGGTTCTGCATGTGATCAGTTGTGACACCAGCCATTTGATAGTTGGACAGTTTGGTTGACAGCACAAGCAAAAGTGACAGTTAGCATTCCCAGCATGCTGTGAATGCAACTGTTTTTTGAAACCGTTAGAGCCCTTTCACACTGAAGCGTTTTTACAGCGTCTTGGCGTTAAAAATAGCGCTCTTAAAACGCTCATAAAACGCTCTCCATGCATCTTAATGGACCTTTTCACACCGAGTCCTGCAAGCGCTGTAAAAACGCCTTACCCTTTCACACTGAGGCGTTGAGAAAAGTCTTGCAAGCAGCAGCTTTTGGGCGCTGAAAAAAACCGCTCCAAATAACCCCTCTCCATTGAAATGAATTGAAAGCGCTGTAAAAACGCCTTACCCTTTCACACTGAGGCGTTGAACTGGCGGGGCGTTGAGAAAAGTCCTGCAAGCAGCATCTTTGGGGCAGCTTTTGGGCGCTGAAAAAAAACGCTCCAAAAACGCCCCTCTCCATTTAAATGAATTAAAAAACGCTGTAAAAATGCCTTACCCTTTCACACTGAGGCTTTGAGAAAAGTCCTGCAAGCAGCATCTTTGGAGCACTGAAAAAAACGCTCCAAAAACGCCCCTCTCCATTTAAATTAATTGAAAAGCGCTGTAAAAACGCCTTACCCTTTCACACTGGGGTGCTGCTAAAATGCCCTAAAACGTTAGAGTCTTAGCGGTGCCTTACCAGCACATTGTGATTGCAGATGAGGCTTCGCTCGAATAACGCTGTAATAACGTTTGAAAAACGCTGTAAAAACGCTCAAAAAACACCCCAGTGTGAAAGGGGCCTTAGGTTTAATTCCGCTTTAACTTCAATAGAACTTTTCACCCAGGCAGAAGATAAAAAAAATCTACCAACATAGCAACAAGTGATGAAAAGATGATAATTTTTCCTATTGGCTAAAATAAAAAACGTCAAAGTTCAAAAACGTCCGATGACGCTGTATGCAAACGCTTGAATACACGTGAATACGTGTGACAAAACGACGGGGAAAAAACGACGCAAATCGCCTACGCTTAGGTGTGAATGCAGCCTTAAAGCCCCGTACACACGTTCGGTATTTCCGATGGAAAAAGTCCAACAGACTTTTTCCATCGGAAATTCCGATTGTGTGTATGCCCCATTGGAGTAATTCCACTGGAAATTCCAATGAATTCCATCTGGGTTTAGATAGAGAACATGTTCTCTTTTGCTCCGATGGAATTCCGTGTGTACGTGGCTCAAAGGGTAGAGGACATGGCCATGGGGGTGATGTGAAAGGGGGCAGAGGACACCACTGTGGGGTGATGTGAAGGGGGGCAGAGGACACCACTGTGGAGTGGGAGGGGTGTTGATATGAAGTAGTGGGGCAGAGGACCCAATTTGTTGAGGGGGGGGGGTTGTTTGAAAGGGGTCAGAGGACACCGTTGTGGGGCGATGTGAAGGGGGTCAGAGGACGTCGCTGTGGGGTGATGTGAAATGTGAGGGGTGTTGATGTGAAGTGGGGGCAGAGGACCCCAGGTGTGGGTGGGAGGTGGTGTGAAAGAGGACACCACTGTGGGGTGATGTGAAGGGGGCAGAGAACACCACTGTGGAGTGGGAGGGGTGTTGATATGAAGTGGGGGCAGAGGATCCAAGGTGTGGGGGGGAGGCGGTGTGAAAGGGGTCAGAGGACACCGTTGTGGAGTGATGTGAAGGGGGGCAGAGGACACCACTGTGGGTGGGAGTTAATGTGAAGGGGCAGAGGACCCCAGGTGTGTGTGTGTATGTGGGGGGGGGGGGGGGGTGATGTGAAAGGGGTCAGAGGACCCTGCTGTGAAGGGGAAGCTGTGACGTGAAATAGGGGACTGTGATTTTAAGGGGGAGGGGGGTGCAGTTGTGATATGCAGTGGGGCCTGAGGACACCGATGTAAAAGCTGGGTCATTATATACAAGGAGGTGGACTTTGATGTGAAGAGTCACAAAAATATGTAATTCGGACCTTTGCTGAAAGACAATGTTACCATTTAAACCTCCTGAATTTTTTTATTTAGTACCTCTACTTTACAACTAGCAGCGATATATGTATATATATATATATATATATATATATATATATATATATATATATTAGGGCTGTTACTGATCAAAATTTTTGTGTTCGATTAATCGTTTTTTTTTTTTTAATCGATTAATCGACTAATTTCGATTAATTATAAACGCACATACAGATCCAACTACTTTTAGCTGATCTCCTTGCAGGCCGATTCCCAGTGCAGCTACCAACCACTGGAAAAATGGATAGCAGGATACAAAAAACACACAAAGGCAGCGCTTGCTGGGAATAGCATTAAAACTTTTATAGTCTTCAAGTAGGTAACCAAATAAATATTGCACTGGAGATAAAATCGAAGTTACATAAACTGTAAAAATGGTGCGAGTAATACCAAACGGTACCAAAAGCAGTCATAAAAACATGTAGCCAAGTATGATACTGGTATAAAAATGTGTACAACGATACCACTGCTGAATCCAGATGAGGAGAGGTTAACATCAGTCCGTCGGCATGTAGATGTCCCATGAAGGGAACTATCACAACTCCCAGTGGATGGCTGTAGAATCCCAGGGTGATAGAGGGAAGTGATAGAGGGAAGTGTAACAGCCCTTGCGTGTGGCAGATAGTAAGGTCCCGCCGGCATGCAGATATTAGGGCATAGCAAAAGAGGCCTTCAGATGGACACGGCAAGCCCCGCCGGTGTCCGTGATGTTACCAGATCTCCAACGGAACTCCCTGAAGTCCCAGAAACCGGCGGGGAGGGGAGTACCAATCAAAAGAATTTTAATCGATCAAAAAGATTTTGATCGATCAAAAAAATTAAAGATTAATCGACTAATTAAAAGTTAATTTTCACAGCCCTAATATATATATATATATATATATATTGCTGTTAGTACTTTATAGTATTTACCTTGTACTGCACTCTCGCTCTTCCTTTATTGACTCCGTTTGACAACTGGACTGTACAGCTGTTTGTAAAACTGTTTGACACATGGAAGCTATAGAGTTGTAAAAGTTAAATGCCACTGTGACAGATCTCCCCCTACTGACAGCTGAGCATAATATCCAGCAGAGGACGACAGAGTCCGCAAACTGACAATGGATGTATATGTATGCACACAGTCTGACTTGTAAAAAGTTTAAGCAAATGTTTAACACATCAGTATATACTGTATTTAAAAAAAAAAAGAGAGGGGCACTGTACACAATAGTGAAAATATAAAGGTTGTAAAAGAATAAAAAAATTAAAATAAAATACAACTTTTAATTATTCATAAAAAGACAAATGATTTCAAATAGACCACACAAAGGGCAAGATTCTCTAAGAATTCCGGCGGTGTAGCGTAAGCCAGTTACACTACGCCGCCGCATCGTACTAGAGCAAGTGCTTTATTCTCTAAGCACTTGCTCCGTAGGGTTCGCCTGCGTCGCGTAAATCGCGCAGCGTAAACCCGCGCAATTCAAATGGGGCGGCTTGTATTTAAATTAAGCGCGCCCCCGCGTCGAATGAACTGCGCATGCGCCGGCCGGGGAAAAAGCCCAGTGCGCATGCTCCAGCTCACGTCGGAAAGCGTCGTTGAAACCGACGTCAAAACGACGTGAGCGTCATTTACGCAACTCCCTATTCGCGAACGAGTTAGTAAAACGACGTAAGCGACGGAAAAAGCCGACGCTGACCCGACGGTACTTCGTAAGGTTACTCCACATAGAAGCTGGGGTAACCTTACGCGAACAAAAACGACGTACGCAACGACGGGGCGGCGTAAAAGCGATCGAGAATCGGCGTACTACCTCATTTGCATATGCAAATGCGAAAACAACGTAAAAGCCACCTAGTGGCCGGAGTTGTCATTACACCTACGATCCGCAAGTGTAATGGTTTTACACTTGTCGGATGTAGAAGCGTATCTATGCCAAAGTGATGCTAAGCATCACGCGCATAGATACGAGACAAAAAAAAACGGCGATACGACGGGGTATCTGAGATACTCCGTCGTAACGCCGCTGAGAATCTGGCCCAAAGTAATGTTGAAATGGTCTTTCTGACATTAGATTTTCTTTTGGATGAATAATTAAAAGGAATACTTTTATTAACTTGCCAGGTAAGTATGACTTAAAAACTTTGGCCCGGATTCACGTAGCACTTACGCCGACGTATCTCGAGATACGGCGCGTAAGTGTAAATATGCGCTGTCGTATCTATGCGCCGTACCCATAGAACTAAGATACACCAAAAAACTGACTTCATCCGACCGATGTAACTTGCCTACGCCGGCGTATAGTGGGCGCATAGTTACGCTGGATGCATTTGGTACTCTCATTGATTTGTGATGCAAATGAGGGAGATACGCTGATTCTCAAACGTACTTGAGCTCAGGGCATGTTTTAGGCGATTTGCGTAAGGGTTACGTCCGGCGTAAAGTTATTCCTCATATAGGAGGCGCAACTCATGCAAAGATATGAACCAGGGAACAGCCGTCTTGTTTTACGTTGTTTACGTAGTACTACGTGAATAGGGCTGGGCGTAGGTTACGTTCACGTCGTAGGCAGTGATTCAACGTATCTTAGCTAGTTATTTCGACGTGGTTGTACGCATGTGCACAGGGATACGTCCAAGTTATGACGCATGCGCCGTTCGTTAAAGTACTTGCATGGGGTCACGCTTCATTACCATGCATCACACCCACTTCCAGCCCACTTCCACCTACTTTGACTTAAGTCGGCTTACACCGACGAATATACGCTACGCCGGCGCAACGTTGGGCGCATTTTCTTTCTTTCTGTGAATTTCATACTTGCCTCTCAACGTTGCGCCGGCGTAGCGTAAAGAAGATACTGTGAATCCGGGCCAACATCAATTTATTCCAAGTCCACTTTACATATTGATGTTTTAAATTCATACTTACCTGGTGCCCTTTTATTTTGTTTTGTATGCCTATAGGGGACGACCAACCCCCAAGGAGCTGCTGGTGGTTGTATGTTTCCTTCGCCCACCAGGGATCTACTCACCCTACTATCATTACCACTGCTCGTCAAGTATGCTTTTTTCACGTGCTCATTATGTTCACTTGCATGTTAGTACAGTGCTGGCCCACTTGCTATTTTATAGCTTGTGTTTTTGTTGCTTAGCTCTTTTTTAACCTTTGCTATTTCCCCTATTGTGTACTATGTCCCAAGTTCTCTTTTTTCTGTATACTGATGTGTGTTATCACAAGTTGGTATAAGGTTAATTACCCCAAGGTGGGGGACATCTACTATACCGCTAGAGCTCATTTTACTAAAGCTATTTCAGTGGAAAATGTTGTGTAAGATGTGGGTTTACAATTTGAATTTTTTTTTATAATTCTGCAATACTTTACTAACGACAATAAAAACCTATACTATTAAAGCTCAACTCCAGGAAATCTGAAAATACACCTTTGCAGTGTGGCTGCGTTGGTACTGCAAGTATTAAAGCAATACTAAAGGCTAATTTATTGCAGTGCAGTTGTTTTGCACAGAGCAAGCCGGATCCTCTACTTTTTGTGTCCCCCGGCGGTGATTCTGGTTCTGGTATCCCCCCCTCCCCTGCTGAGTGCCTAGCTAGTTCCTAGCGGCCCTCCCATAAATGTTCGTTCACACCGAACACGGTTTGGCCCCGCACCTGCCCTCTCCTCATTGGCTTACTGGCTGTGATTGACAGCACCAGGGGCCAATGGCTCCCGCTGCTGTGTGGGCCAACAAGGAGAGAGAACTGGGAGAGCTGCTGCTCTCTTGTACATTACTGAATGGGGATGGGGCTCAGGTAAGTATAAGGGGGGGGGGCTGCACCCAGAAGGTTCTTTACCTTGATGCATATAATGCATTAAAATGGATGTAAACTGGATGTGAAATTTAAGCTGGGCACATATATCTGCAGTATTTTGTTATCTCTTTTCAATGAGCTAATTCTTATAGCTCTCTTCTGAACGGCTCCTCTGTTGTCAGCCTGTGAACATTTTTTTGACTTTTTAGACAAAAGCAGTCTGAATCTTTTGTCAAAGGAGGTTGCTAATATAGATTAGCAGAGAGAAACTCCTATTACAAAACAGCTCTGAGAGTCTCTGCCTATGTGGAGAGGGTGTGTGTGCCTTTCCTCCAATCAGCAATATTAGCTATCTTGGCTGTAAGCCCAGACATCTACTCTGTGTTAACCAGGAAGAGAAAATCTCCGAACACAATCTGAACTTTCGAAACAGTATATAAATGTGAAGACATCAGATATACATATAAAACATATGTATGGAGATTTGGTTATTTTCTGTGTATCATCTGAGGCTGTTCACTTCACTGGGTGTATGGGGGGTTTATATCCACTTTAAAGTAAAAAACCTTCTGCCTTTAAAACTACTTTAACTGCTCATTTAGTAAAATAAAGTAAAAAAGTAAAAGAAAGTAAAATAACTGTATTTTACTGTATTTATTCTATTGCATACTGCCATGTAATGATCTATCAGTCGTTATCAGTCCTGCCCACCCCATGCCCTTTTTCCCCCCTCCTGACTCTAATGCCGCGTATACACGGTCGTTTTTTGCGATGAAAAAAAACGACGTTTTTTAAAACGTCATTTAAATTGATCGTGTGTGGGCAAAACGTCGTTTTTTGTCTTCAAAAAAACGACCAAAAAAAAATTCCAACATGCTTGAATTTTTTGTGTCGTTTTTCAAAACGTCGTTTTTTGTTTCACAAAAAGTCACCGTGTGTAGCAAAAACGTCTTTTAAAACGACGTTTTTCAACCCGCGCATGCCCAGAAGCTAGTTATGAAGCGAGCTTCAATGGAAAAGAGTGGTGAACGTAACCTTGCTTTTTGTGAAAAAACGATGGTGTGTATGCAAAATTGTCTTTGAAAAGTGACGTTTCAAAAACGTCGTTTTTTACTTCACAGAAAACGTCGTTTTTTTTCATCGCAAAAAACGACCGTGTGTACGCGGCATAATAGAAAACCTTTCCCCTTTGCATTACTCCATTGGTTTGAAGAAGGAGTGACTGGGCATGCTCCGAAACGTGTCCTGCCCACTCTGACATCTCTTCCGGTTGCCTGCGTTCCACGCTGTCCCTGGCAGCACGGCTCTCACTCCTGGATCAGAGACACAGTGTTTTTCACCGCTGGCTGGCTGGAATTTCCACCTGCAGCTGTCTTTACTCCCAGGAGACATCCCGCTGGATGTCTGTTTTTCACTTCCATCTTGTAAGTGTTTTTAACCCTTCCTTGTCATTAAAGTGTTTTATTACTGCATTCAGATTTGCCTTCTTCTCTTTGTTTTTCCTATAGAGTGTGCTTCTCTCTTCTATAGTGCTGCTGTGGGGCATTAATCACATTTCAAGAGCAAGTCATGTACTGTTTGTTAAAGTCTCCTTGTTATCCAGAGCGCCCTTTTCTCCACCCACCTAGAAGCAACAGGCTGATCCTCTAGTTTCAGAGTTTAACACATCAATTAGAGTCAAAACAGTCTCTTTTCATTTGGGAGTTATGGCAGAAAACTGTGACTCCTGGCAAGTTCACCTGGCAAGGACTGGGGCAATCAGACAAAGCTTCAGTGGCCGAAGGTTCAGATGCTGCTAAGGTCTCAGGCAGATACAGAATCTGCAGGGGAAGGTGCATGACCAGTGTAGTCCAGAGGTACCCAACCTTACCTCTTAAGCCGCGTACACACGATCGTTTTCATCGGTCCAAACCGATCGTGTGTAGGCCCCATCGGTCCGTTATCTTTCGGTCCAAAAACAGAGGGCTTGCTTTAAAATTGAACCGATGGACAGCTAACCGATAGGTCAAAACCGAGCACGAGCATCGGTTAAAAATCCACACATGCGCAGAATCAAGTCGACGCATGCTTGGTAGTGTTGAGCGTAATACGCCATATTCGATTTCGCGATATATCACAAATATATTGAAGAATATTCGAGAAATATTCGCTAAAATCGAATATTCGTGATATTTTGTCCAAATAACAATATTGCGAAATTTCGCTAATGCGAATGCGAAATTTCGCTAATGCGAATGCGAAATTAATTGCGAAATTCTCATCAACACGCGAAAACGGAGATCATTTCCTGGATTATAAACTAATATGCACTAAACACTAACTCTACTTACACAAACTTATATGACTAAACTAAAGCTAATTTTTTATTTTTTTATTTTTTTCATACACAAAACACAGAAGGGCAGAGAAAGTATTTGCGAATATTCGTAATACGAATATTCGCATTGCGAATATTCGGCAACATAAAAGGATCGCCTCAGCTACTCGGCCCAGGGTCTCTAATCATACCAGCAATGCTTTTAGACGTCGATGGAGATCACTAGGATGTGATCTGTTTTAAAAATAAATTTGAAAAAATACACTAATACACTAATGCTTGGAAGCATTCAACTTAGTTTTTTTCATCACGTCGTTTTGTTTTACGTCACCGCGTTCTGACATGATCGGTTCATGAAACGATGGTGTGTAGGCACATCAGTCCATCAGTCAGCTTCATCGGTGAACCGATGAAAATGGTCCGTCGGATCATTCTCATCGGATGGACCGATCGTGTGTACAGGGCTTTAATGTCATAACACTTCTACACCAACACCCCCATATCTTATTTTCTAAAATGATGAGACCCCACCTTAAATTTGGAGTAAAATGGTCATAACAGCCTATTTATTAAAACACTGTAAAGTAAAACTCCAAACTCAAATGTATAATAAAATATATAACAGAATATATAACACCTGTATAACACCTGTAAACAGCGTTAATTAACACAGTCTGATGGTCTTTTTGACGGCCCCCCTGAACTCCAACACATATACCACCAATACACTGCGGGCCCATATAACACACTAAGCCTCCAGCCGTAGAATCAGCTCGGAGACCCCCGTCCGCAGTGCAACCATTACGGTATTCCATCAACCTTTCAGCTGGAATACACCGGAGGGGTAC
Organism: Rana kukunoris; assembly: GCA_029574335.1. Lineage (NCBI taxonomy): Eukaryota > Metazoa > Chordata > Amphibia > Anura > Ranidae > Rana > Rana kukunoris. Next base: position 128,926,404 of record CM056060.1, read on the forward strand.
ATCTACTAATGAGCTCCCCACCCCTTTTCATCACATTTGTTACTGCCACCGTCAAAGGCCAGCAGAAACACTGGCAATCCTCAGCTGTTATGACGACCGTTTTCCAGCACTCCTGCAAACACACAAACACAACAACATATAGGGAGGGCGGGTGGCAAAACTGCCTCCTCCAATTCTTCCCCAGCTTACTGTTCCTTTCCTGGTCCCGCCTCTCTCTTAAATAATGCCACTTCCCCTCGGCCTTTTCTCTCAGGTCACCTCCCCACTCAGCTTAAATGTTAACCCTTGCTTGTATACCCTAAACACACTGTCATGCCCGTTCCTGCACTACTTTCTTTTGTCTTTTCCGTTCCGGGCCTCACTGGAGTGCGCTTGTGGCCTCTGTGTCCCGACAGCAACTGAATAGGTCACTGTAGTAAGGACCTCAGGCAAGAAGGCAGAGTTGCTAGTCACAACTAAACTGGAGCTAAGGAAGATTCTATAGGTTAAAGTTATTGTAAAGCTTTACGATCATTAAAGTAGCAAAGGAGTTATGCTTACATGCTCTGTGCAATGGTTTTGCAAAGAGCAGCCCCAGGAGTGGAGGAGGAGCCAGGAAGAGGAGAACTCTTCTGGGGTCCCCTTCCGGCACTCCTGGCTCCTCCACTTAGGGAGTGCCCCCATAGAAAGCTGCTTTTTATAAGGGCACTTGTGCATGCTCGATCCCTAGCATTGCTGTTTGCGTCTATTGACACAGACAGCGGGACTCAGTCTCACCCCCCCCCCCCACTCTCTGCTCACAGCTTCTGACTGACAGCAGCTCCTGTTGCTCTCAGCAAAGCCTATGAGAGAGGGGAGAAAAGCTGCTGCAGACGTGCACAGCGCTGGACAGAGATCTGGCTCAGGTGAGTTTTAAGGGGGATAGGTTAAAAGGTTTTTACCTTAGAGAATGTATTAGGGTAGAAAATATTTTAATTTTATAACCACTTTAAATAGATGATAGGGTCACATGATTCCAGGCTGCAGATGTTGACCGCATCAGAGGGCACTGGAGACTGGTTGAGTGTGAGCTGAGGGCATCAAGTACAGAGGGACTGTCCCCCTATGTCTACAATAAGATATGTTGCGACCACATAGCAGTTAAGAAATGTAGGGGTGTACCAGTCAAGAGCTCAGGTACTCGTAGAACCTATACAGCAGATGAAGGCCCGATGGCTGGAAGTAACCACAGTCACTGTAGATGGGCAGCAGTAACAAACCAAAAACCACATGGCTCTTTACAGTGCAAGAGTTAGCAGTAGAGAGATGCTTCCTGAATGAAAAAAAAGAGCACGCTACCCAATTTATAAAGGCTGTGGTCAGGGATGGACTGGCCATTGGGACTACAGGGAGTTTCCCGGTGGGCCGATGGCTCAGTGGGCCGGCTTCAGTGACAGCGGACCGCTGCCCCCCTCCACTGCTCTGTCTCTCCCTTCCTGCAGAGCTCACCTCCTCTCCCTCTCTGCAGCGCTCACCTCCTCTCCCTCCCCACAGGGCTCACCTGGGGGGACAAAGAACCAGGGGAAGGACCACAGGAGCATGGGGGAGGGGACAGACAGCTGACTCAACAGCTATGGCCTGGGAGTTTCTCACTTCTGCCTAATCTTGTCTCATAAGGGGGGGGCACCAAACGTATTCTTTGCCTAAATAATGTCTAGCTTCCCCACTGGTACTGCCTAGTACCAGCCATTCTACTCTAATAAAGTAGAACGGCTAGTGGTTAGTGAAGGGGGAGAGGGGGCTTGGGTGGCCAGGGGGGGTGCGGGAGTTGTCCAGCCGCCATGGGAGAAACCTGTCAAAGTGGGCCAGTCTGGATGAAGTCCAGGGCCAAATTTTTGTCCCAGTCCAGCCCTGGCTGTGGTCCGCCCTTCAGTGTCTTCCATGTAAAAAAAAACAGCAGAACGCTAGAAATGTAAAAGTGTCTAGCAATCCAAACCAGTGAGGTAACTCCCAGTTCTTAGTCTGACTGGTTTACACTCCAGAATGGGTCTTCAGGGACAGTTCAGTGCCAAAGACAGCTTGAGAGGCAATGCCAATGGCTCTGGACCTGAAAAGTACTCTTGTTAACTATAACGAAGTCTAGAAAGCACTTTGCTCAAAACCTAGGACACAAAGGTCACTAGCCCCACAACATCCAGTCCAGCAGGATTCAGCTGTGGCACTTCAAAGGCCAAGCTGAGGAATGGCCACGCTGGATAGCTACAATCTAAGAAACCAGCTCTAGAAGAGATGTAGATAGAGAAGAGTCTTGATTGACAAAAAAAAAATGAAGAAAAACTAGCAGAGCTAAAGATAAAATCTCTGTCTTCCTAGGACACTAGCAAAAACAAAGGCATGATGGTAGTAGGAGGAGTTCACCTGGGCTGGCCTACAGGTTTTTTGTTTACCAGTGTCCAATTTCCCTGTAGGTGACAATATAACCATAAGATAAAATACTCCCTCAATGGATAAGAAAGAAAAGAATATTATTATGTCAATAATTGCTCCTGTATACAGAACCTTGCAAGCAGAGGCGGCTCTAGGCTTTGTGAGGCCTTAGGCAAATCTGAGACATGAGGCCCAACTCGATAATGGGAAAAATAATTCAAGCGATACAAATTAACTGTATAAATTGCATATACTAAGAGTTTTAAATTCCATGAACTATGAATTCACCGTTTATAGAATTTTCTCTGACCAATTCTTTAGGTAAATTAGGCATCCGCAAGGCCCCTGTGGGGGCGAGGCCTAATTAGAGAGCCGCCTCTGCTTGCAAGATCCATGCCATTAAAACGTTTGACTAGACTGCTTAAACTTTGGTAACTATAATTAATGATGCGTTCAGTATAATCTCAGAATTTCCAAATTACCCAATTTTCTACACTTTTCCTGCTTCTCTTCCATTTTTAAAGTTGTATCATTACTATACATTATCCTGTGTAGTCTCTCACTCAGCTTTCCACCTTCCCCCGGAGAGTTTGCCCACCCAGTAACAGCTAATTGAGGTTTTTCCATCAATTGGCTGGGATTACAGTAAGGCACATGTATTTAATTGAAGTATTCTGGAAACAGTAGAAAGTAGAATAAGCAGAATAACACTATCATCTGCTCTCACACCCTAATCATGTCCACAATGGACTGATTTCCCGTCAGCTAAACAAGATGGAACATTGACAAATATGAAATGGGGTTGTGGGATCTGAGATGCAAAACACAAGAGTATTTTTGGGTAGCAGAACCTGGCCAAAGTGATTTGTGCTCTGGAATCTGATGTTGTTTTGAAAAAAACATTGTCAATGGATGTCAATATAATTCCAGGAGTAAATGGAAAGAATATAGAATTTTTGGTAGGAAATTACATTCAATATCTTTAATTGTAGGTATTTTGCTGCTGTTTCTAAACAGTTTATTTAAGTAGCTGGAAGAGAAACAAACTCAGTATAAACAGGCTGCATATACTTCCGTACCAGCGCAGCTGCTTCCTGCAATGCTAGTACAACTGAGCTCAGTGCAAGCTGATGTATAAGCTATAGAAGAGTGCCTGGCCAAAAATCTTTACTTACATTTATCTGGGGTTCAGTCTGCCCAAGAATGAATATAAGGACACTTTACTGCCACGGATTTAATGGTGGTTTTGGTGTCCCCATGCTATCCCATTACTGGTAGGCAGCAGTCGGTGCCCCTTGTCACTTTTACATGTCAAACAAGAAACCTCATTTTGGGTAATTTTGGACGTGTTCAACCGTAAACTGATACTGGTCTACTCCCTAACCTGGCTGGCCCCCAGTTAACGACCTTCTACCATACAATCCTGTCTGACCCACACCCTCAGGGTCTGGGATTTTTTCGAATACTCATGAGGGCTTATTTACCCCACAATATCCCCTCCAGAACTCTATGAACTGCCCACTCTTCCCTTCTGGTTTGCAATCTCCACTTATCTTCCCATGGTGGCTCAGAAAAGGCTTTACCAATGTATATTAATTCTTAACATTCAGAAAGACCGAGCTCTTAAGTATTTTTGTGAAATGCAATCTGCCCCTAATGCTGAATGGTATATGTGCAACTTCATCATTTTATTTCCTCTTTACTGTAAAAATACCCCAACATCTGCCACCTTGACAGCTTTCGAACGCAGTTGACGATCTGACTCCCACTCTCCAAGTCTCATTACGTTGATACTTGCTATGAGTAAGTGAGTAACTTGTATAGCGCTACAAATGCAAACTAAATCGCCTCAAGGCGCTGTATCCAATGTGGCTGTCCAGCCATGCTTCAGAATAGATGGGCTTAAGTTTTTTCTGAAGGCCCGATGATTTTCCTCCATCCGGATGTCTGAAGGTAGAGTGTTTCATAACTGAGGTCCTTGGACAACGAATCCTCGTTCTCCTTTTGTAGCGAGATTTGAGGATGTAGAGGAGGTTCTGATTAGTTGTATGGAGGGCCCGATTTGGGGTGTAGTGTTTTATTTTCTCACATAAGTATTGTGGCGCGTTTCCTTGCGTGCATTTGTGGGTGAAGCAGAGAGTCTTGAATGTCACCCGATCCTTTACGGCTAGCCAGTGGAGAGTCCTCATGACCGGGAGATTGGTTCCCACGTTATTTTACCCGTTTCCAGTCTGGCTGCAGTGTTCTGGACGACTTGTAGATGAGCAATCTGGTATTTCGGTAGTCCTAGGTAGAGGGAATTTGCAAGTGTTCCCACTACTACTGCCATGCTCCTCCACAACTATCCTAAAACATACTATATTCTTCACAAGTCCTTTTAGCCTGTCATTGAGTTGTACTGGCTAAGTAGCTGCTGCTGATCAGAACAACTGTCATCCTGGATAATATAATACTCGTAGGCAGGGGTTTTTCTGTGGCCATTTGTAGGCAGGTGCTTAAAATGCTAATTGGGCTTCTCCAATAAATAAATTCTGAGTAGAAGTTAAACATTTAGTGACCCCCCCCAGGTCAGGAATGACATGTATATTACATTTAACCCTTGAGGTTATGTAATGAGGAATAACAGGAAGGAGGAGTAGCCAACTTGGGAACTGGAGCGGTGGTGACTGGTGACAAGGGTTCCATAGGTAGATGTGGCGTCGCCGCCAAGTGGTAGGGTCCCTATTTTGGGGCCTGTTGTGGAACAGAACCATCCTAGGGACTTTGCTTGGAACCATGTCTATGCAATGCCCCAACTTAAGTGCAGTGGTTTCTATCTGTTCCTTCAGGCTGAACATGGTTAAGTGTACAGTGTTGTGAAGAGCTGGTGGAGAATATACAGTGCTCAGCACGATTCCCCTAAAAAGTGTCTCCGTAGTCAGTGCCGGGAAAGGTGTCACTGGCAGGGGAAAAAACATGACCTCTCTGTTTGGCCAAGAGAGGTATGTTGGCCTTCGGCCATGAGGTAGCACTAACACACAAATAGTAATACAAAAAATTAGCATGCAATTCCCCCATGCTAATACACTCCCCTCTAGAGGTGTGGCATCAGTTTTGTTCCTTTAAATTATTAGGGGGGCCCAATCCGGGTGCGAAAGCCAGTCCTAATCCAATAGACTAGAATTACTGGAGTCCTAGTCTGTATCATGTGAAGTGTCAGTCTACAAACTAAGCGCTCCGAGCAGTAATGTTGAGGGGGGTTGTTAATAAGGACAATGACCAGAAGCATGTGACAGTGGAGTTTCAGACCAACATCTTGGCCGCGAGGCTCTGTTGGTAGGTGGGGTCTAGTTACATTTACTGGCCATGTGCAGGGAACTGAGGTCCAAATTAGTAATCAGACAAGACACAAAACCTTTTCTTACTATCCAAAAGCCCTTTGTTCCACGGCGTTATAAAAACTGAAAACTTGCCAAGTTGACCCCCTGAATTTACCACTTTCTTAGTCAGCCGGTAAGGGTATGGCGACGGGGTGGTCGTCACATCCTCCATGTTCCCCTCCATGTTGGGCACCAAGCAAGGGTCACATGATAGATCTACCCCAGGGTGGGTTCTTCTGGGAGAAGCTAGGCACCTGTTGCATGATCACCTAACTACACACGGGGTAACTATACTCTTGTGCCTTTTTTATCAATGACTTAGGACAAGGCTGAGGCTGCCATGGGGGAATACTCAATCTTAAGGCGGGCCTCTGTCTATCGAGACACACCATGTATGCTTGCACTGTAATTGTTCTCCAGTTTTTTCTCGGTCTCAGTAACAATATGAACCTTCTCTATAGCCTGCATTTTGGAGGGATATGCTGAGCCTTGTCCACATCAACCTGTTCAGGGTTTTCCACTACCACTCCCCAATAGTGGAGCGGGCTTCACATGCACTTAGCTTGAATCCTGAACTTCCATTCCCCTGTACAGGATGGGAACCTATGTGGGGCAGATCCACTCTCATTGCTCGGGGAGACAGACTGCTGGTAAAAGGAGTGCTGACAACATCTACCTTGCTGCTAGAGGCTGTTCCACCTGCAGCAGGTACATGCTACTGACAGGCTGCTTGTTAGAGATCCATTACCCTATGAAACCACCTGTGTCTTCACACTGTACTACTCTTGTATTGATGTCTTCATACCCCAAAGTACCTTAGTGACCTGAACCATGGGATGGTGCTTGCAATACACCCCTTGAGAAACTTCAGATCAGGTGGGAACAAGGTTTCAAAAGTTTACTTGAAAAGTGCAAAATGCATTAAAAAGCCCAACATTCAGGGCCATATGTCTTTCCTACATCCCTAACCCTAACTTAAGATTTGTGCTTCCCCGGCATACCTGCAAAGGTAGCGTCTATGTGATTAAAGAGTCCATCAGAGGCATTCTCCAGCAGCTGGTATCTTTGGGGTGAAGCCTAAGTTCTGATGACTTTACATCCAGGTAGTAGTAAGTGGCTATCTTCTGCTCCTTGCGGGGGCTGTTCATCTCCTTCCCTTGCGAGCACTGGGTCTCATTGGTTACACTTATAGCTATCTCTCTCTCTGGCCTCTTATGGGCCCCAGGTCTCCCACTCTGGACCACTGTCCCTCTTTTATATCACAAGATCAGTGGGTCAAACCCTGTAAACAACTCCAAAAGACCAAAGAACTGGAAAAGCCTTAACTCCTACCCTTCTATTCAGGACAACGCTTGTGACAGACTCACCCGGGACAGAGGCTTTTGGAGGGGACTGAATGCTAGCCTATTGCCTTGCGATCATGGGCCCTGCCATTTGGGGGAACGGTGCTCTTTGTGAGCTGTATGCCTGGGGACCCTGTATATGCCATATTAGAGTGACTGATTCATACTGTTGGGACATACAGTGTAAGGCCTCGTACACACGATCAAATCTGTCTGCTGGAAATGGTCTGCTAGACCGTCCCAGCAGACAGATTCGATCGTGTGTACGGCCGAGCCGACGGATTTGGCCACCCGACAGATTTCAAAGCATGCTTTGAAATCTATCGGGTGGCAATCCGTCCGCCCGACATGTCTGCTGATTAGTACACTTACCAGCAGACATGTCGTCCCGCACCGCCGCCGAATGGATTCGGCGCATGCGCGGAAGTGTTTTACTTCCTGGTGCGGTGACGTGGCGGCGTCAACGTCACCGCCACGTCACCGCCACGTCACCGACACGTCAGCGCGCCGTCTGCTGGCGGGGATTTTGGTTTGCTTGTGTGTACACGCGAGCAAACCAAAATCCTGACAAACAGATTTGTTCAAATCGGTCGGTCCGACCGATTTGAACAAATAGATTGCCTCGTGTGTACGAGGCCTAAGGACATGCCATCACCTTTAGCCATCTGTTCTCTGTGCTAATTGACCCTGCTAGCGTGTGAAGATGTCCTGTGTTTACACTTATGATAATGTATTGTATAGCAGGTGAGCGAGGAGACGTGACGTCTACCCTGAAAGGTCATATCTATGAGTCGCCTATTCTAGGTAAATGATTAGTTAATTAGCTCATGTTAATTTATGTTCTGGTTACCTCCTCTTAACTGTATATAAGGTTGTTTTCTTGGTTCTATTAAACACTCCATGTTCAGCAGACAAACAAGTCTTTGTCTCGTTGTATGCTTGTGAGCAGCTGGAATATCTGATATCTAAAACCAGAGAGGAAGCGGTATATGACGGAAGCTATTTCTTCTGCTCTTGTTTTTTGGTCAGTGATTGAAAAAGGACTAAGTACAGAGGATATGCATGATTGTCAGGCAACTAGCATTTTCACAGGGAGGTCCGCAAAGGCAAATCCACATATTTCTCTTACAACAGGTTTACTTTAAAATGGGGAATATCCTAAAAGTCTTGAGCGTGGATCATCCCTTGTATAACAGAAGCAGCTCCAATACTTTTCTACAGTTGGCTGCACTTTGTGCGAAACACATGAATTTAATTGAACTCTATAAAAAGTGGACACTAAACGGAAAACAGATTAATCCCTCAGTGTATTCTCACACCCTGCAAGTTTCCAGCCTCTAAATATATCCTGGAAGACACCAACAGAATGTAAAAATACTCTGCACTGGGCTGAATATGGCTACAAAGCTGTCATTATAGTTCTAAAATGAAATTATAATGGTTTTGTGTTTTATTTTAATTTCTTTCTAAGCTTATATATTTTTAAACTGTTTTTTTTTCTTTCTACTTTTTATAAACAGTCTTTGTCTAGTTTTAGTTTTTGGATAGAGTTGGAAATGGTTGTTTTATTATCTTTGTCCCCATTGGAAACACTAAAGTGGTACTAAAGACACCATTATTTCTTTAAATAACAAACATGCCATACTTACCTGCTCTGTGCAATTCGGTTTTGCAAAGAGCAGCCCTGATGCTTCTTTTCTTAGGTCCCCGCGGGCGCTCCTGGCTCCTCCCCACCACTGAGTGGCACCATTGCAAGCCGTATATTGAAGGTTGAATACTGAATGCCTTCAGCTTTAACAATCACTTTAAGCCTCTCTATGTTTCCTGGTGACCAGTTACTGGGACTGAATGTGATGGGAAAATCTAGTTTTGAGCTGTCACCAGAACAGAAATGGAAGGGGAATCTTCCAGTGTCCAGTGACGACTGTCTATGAGAGAATTTCTTTATTTAGTTGAGATTTCCTTTAACTTGACTTTGTGTCTGCAGGACAGGTATTGAAGGCAATTCTCCCCAATGGGACAGAGACAGGAGGATTAACCATTCCCTACTTTACTCTAAACTAAAATATATATTTAAATATGTTTTAATAAATGGCAGGATAATTCCCTGTGCACTATGGAAGAGACAGTGAAGTAGAAGCATTCGGCCTTTAGCTGGACTTGATTTATACTTCTTTCCCCCCTAGGCTGTCTTGTGACACCCCACTCCTACCCCTGTGGCTGGCTAAATGTCATAGCCACACAAGTCATGCCAAGAGTGGCTTAGAGACAATATACCTTCTACGTATCAGTGCACACCAAACCATCTTAAAGAGTTGGGTAAATTGTTGCTGTTTTCTGCTAGCAATTTGGTTCTAGGTGGTGTTCTAGGTGATTGTGTGCGGCACTGGGCCAAGTATTGTGTTGGTTATGAAGAAAAACAGTCCTTGAGGCAGGATTTGTCCAATCCAAAGCCTGTACTCAGCTGTCCAATAAGAAACAAGTCTCTGGGATGAGTCATTCACTGGTTTATGTAAATTTCACCTTGAGCTATTGAGTTTGATTAACAATAGTCTTTTTACTACAGGCTATAAAGAAATTGAATACAATATGTGAAAAGTAGATGGAGCTTCACCTTTACCAAATAGTCATATGCAATGTTTCTTATTTACCTGATCAAAAATGAAAAAAGAATTAGCAAAATATTTTACTGTCAACGGGACATAGAAGAGTGACGGCAGAAAAAAAGTGGTCCACTGATTCTTCCCTTTTTTTAACCTTTTTTTGTTTGAGAATAGATCTTTGTTTCTCCAAAGTGTGTGGGACTAGGCAGTAGTCTTGCCCATGGGCAAGACACAGAGTTCTACTGGAGTCTCAGTGGGGCAAAGAGTAACACTGCAACAAGATATATAGTAGGCTGGAGTGCATTAAGTCACAGGAGCAGGATACAGTAAATTGGAGTGCATGGTGTCACACTGGAACAGGATATATGGAAACATTGTGGATCAATGGAGACAAACAGGAGTGGGCCAAAGCGCTGTATGCAAGAGACACTAGAAATCTTTGGGAAAACTCTGACGCCAGTACCAGAGACACTGGGAATCACAGAGGAGAGCAAGAAGGCCCAGGTTCTAGGGTGAGGACATGTTGCTTGAATGGTGAGTAACTATGCTATGTTCATGCTAGTTCTTGAAAACAGTGCCTAGTGTGGTTGGCTGCAGTGCCAGTGACACCTAAAGTCAGCCACTACTTTGGCTTACTCCTGTGTGCCCCCACTGAACCACAATGTTCCCCGAATTCTTTCATCTTGTAACCTGTTCCAGTGTGACCCTATGCACTCCAGTATCTTGCTGCTGTGAGCCCATGCACTCCAGATGATATCTTGCTGCAGTGTAACCCTACTTTTGCTGAAAATCTCCAGTACCAAGTACAGTGGAACCTCGGATTGAGAGTAACACGGCTAATGAGTGTTTCGCAATACGAGCACTGTATTTTTTTAAAACGTGTTGTCTCACAACACGAGAAGGATTCAAGCCAAAGTAGGGAGTAGTACCACGTTTGGCCTGAGGTGGGGAGGGGGGGGGGGCAGGAGCCGAGCGGAGCCGTTCAGAAATGTTCGAAAAGACTTGGAAGTACGCTGTTCCAAAGCCTTTCTGAGGTTTGCCAGGGTCAGCATAACTGTCCCCGGGCCTTTCAGTGTGTTACAGAGGCTCTCCGGAGCCCCCCCCCCACCTTTGGCCGCATGCAGTATTGCATGCCATTGTAGTCAACGCGTAACAGATAAGTTTTGTTTCTATTGACTTCAATGGGGAAACTCGCTTTGATATGCGAGTACTTTGTATTACGAGCATTCTCCTGGAACGGATTATGCTCATAATCTGAGGTTCCACTGTTGTCTTTAAAGCATAACTTCTCCTTAAAGGGGAAGTTACGCTCGTCCTCTTCTTCCCTCCCCTCCTTCTTCACATGCGGCACTTTTTTGGGGAGGAGGGGTACCTGGTTTTGACAGCCATTGTAATCTAAGTGGAGGTTCACCCCCCTCCTTCATCTGCAGCCTTCTAGGACACATTAGATGTTCCAGAAGACTGCCGGAACCTTCACAAAGTGCAGTGTGGCTTGCCCATGTGCAGTGGGAAATTATACTTTACAAGATGCCTGCGCCTTGACCCGAAGCCAATTGAAGAATTAGCTAGGGTGAGGACAGCGCTGGATCCATGGACAAGTAAGTGTCTGTACAGTAATATTCAGCAGCTACAGTATTTGTAGCAGCTGTGTTTTAATTTTTTGGGGGGAACTTGAGCTCCTTTTTAAGTAAAAGGAGGTAAGGTTTGAACTGCTAATTTAAGGTCATGTCCCCATGTTCTTGATCTTTCGTTCACCATTTTTTTTTGCCCCTTTATGGACCCAAGTCAGGTTTCCCGGTCTATCATTGATCAGTGTTCTTTTTTTCTGCTGGCCCCCTACTTCACTACAGGACAAAGTTTGCAATGGGGGTCGCAGGCATCTGACACTCCTAGAAGTGTCAAATGTGAATTCTTCAGGTCATTCTAGCTCTTGAACAGAGCTCTTGCTGTTCCTGCTTAGCTATGTCAGTGTTTAGCTTCAGTGTTGCATAAATCCAGGTCAGTTTTTATAACCCTATAAATAATTAATTTGAATACTTACTTGATGTATGTTCACAGGCAGATGGGGCTACTTAGAAACCGATGGAGTTGCAATGTGTAGTAGATACCAGCAGATGTCGTCTGCTAACATGTTTCGTTTTTTTTTTGCATGTGACTCTTTCCAGTGATCCATCGCGCAATTTCATCTCATGACATGTTTTTCAATATGTGTTTGTCATTAAAACCTCAGTCCTGGCAGCTGCACTTGTTTATTAAATTTCATCTTGTGGCAAGCTAGTTGGAACTCATTCACATCAGTATTAGGATACATTCTAAGAAAAATTCCTCCGAGACTGCCAACCTGCTGACCTGTCTATGAAGACATTAGTGATAGGACAGAGTGGAGTGATCACGTGTGGAGTATGGGTCTAACCAGTTTTAGAACAGCAGCCTTGAACACTTGACTGTTGTAAAATCTTAAAGGGGTTGTAAAGGAAAAAAAATGTTTTCATAATAAGCATCCTTTACCTGCAGACATTCCTCTTTTCACTTCCTCATTGTTATTTTTTGCTCAGAAGTTTCTCTATTTCTTCTCTGTTCTGTTCACTTCCTGCTTGTCTGATTGTAACTCGGCACCGTGAAGGGAGGCTTTACTGCGGTGGTCAGTGATGTGCTCACCCCCTCCTGGTAACTACATCTGTGCGGCAGGACGCTCTCTACGTGTTAGAGACTCCAAGGAGGTGTGAATTACTGGGTGTGCCGCAATGCATACAGGGAAATGTAGTTCTTACATGAACGAACGCCGCAAACCAGGAAGTGAATGCAATAACAGAAACTAGAACGCTGGAGGTGATATAGATGAAGGAATTTAATAGTTATTTACTTGTTTTTAACAGAATCATTACACTATTCTGTCTGTCTACCTTGCAGACATTGGGCCAGATTCAGAAACAAGATACGTCGGCGTATCTCGAGATACGTCGCGTAACTTCTAAGGTGCGGCGGCGTATCTTTTTTCTGTATTCAGAAAACAAGGTACGCCGGAATTTAACTAAGATACGAGCGGCGTAAATCTCTTATGCCGTCGTATCTTAGTTGCATATTTATGCTGGCCGCTAGGTGGCGCTTCCGTCGATTTACGTATCAAATATGTAAATTAGGTAGATACGCCGATTCACGAGCGTAGTTGCGCCCGGCGTATTTATTTGTGTTGTTTGCGTAAGGCACCAGACCGGCGTAAAGTTACCCCTGCTATATGGGGCGCAGCCAATGTTAAGTATGGACGTCGGGACAGCGTCATATTGTACCTCGTTTACGTCTTTTGCGTAAGCCGATTTAGAATGGGGCTGGGCGTAAGTTACGTTCACGTCATTTTCAATGACTATTTGCCATGTGATTTGGAGCATGCGCACTGGGATACGTCCACAGACGGCGCATGCGCCGTTCAAAAAAACCGTCATTTACGTAGGGTCACGATTATTTTACATAAATCACGCCCCCATCTTCCACATTTGAATTGCACGGGCTTACGCCGACACATTTACACTACGCCCGCCTAAAGATAGGCATTTGTATCTGAATCTGTCCCATTAATTTTAGGCAAACATTTTTTTTTCTTTAAAGCATAAAGTCTAAATCCAACCAAAGTTCAAAATAAGACATTAGCGGAGTATTGAGGGCTAAGTCTGAATTCCATGTATGGCAATTTTTACATAGTTATATTAGTTTAGCTTGGATGTATGTATGAGCCATACCTGTGGGCTCCTCATGGAAGCTGAAAATCCCTGTAATACCTTGGAATTTCTTACAGAAAAAGTCAGATGGGAGCTTTTCATCGGATATTCCATCCATGTGTATGCCTTTGAATATGCCAGTCATGCCTATGACTTTTTAGTTGGAAATTCAGACGGAATTAGATGGAAAACATGTTCTCAATTTTTCCTTTGGAAATTCTGATCGTCTGTATGCTTTTCCGACAGAATAAACACCATGCATGCTCAGAAACAATTTTGATGCATGCTCAGAAGCATAGAACTTAATTTTCTAGGCTCGTCGTAGTGTTTTATGTCCCCACATTCTTGACTGTCGGATTTTAGTGTGACTGTGTGTATGTAAGACTTGAGCAGAATTCCGTCGGAAAAACCTTCGGAGTTTACTCCAACGGGAAAACCGGTCATGTGTACAAGGCATTATAGGCATTATAGGCACCACAGTGATTGCTGCTAGCTTCTGGGTCCTGTGCTGAGTGTGTGCACTTCTGCTTACTGAACACCGGAGGTCGCTCTCTCAGCACGGTCGCCATTCATAGACCACATTATATTTTCTCAAAGGATGCAAAGTGCTCTGATTGGATTAGATGGGGATCATGACACGATCATCCTGCCTCTCCACTTTTTTCATTAAAGGAATGCTTTGCATTATTTGAGAGAATGCAAAGTGTTCCCTGAACGGCGTCTTTGCCAAGCGAGAGAACTTTTTTGTTCACAATGCAGCAGTGCAGTCACTTGGCATGGGACCCAGAGGGTAGTGGAGATCACTGGTGTAGCTACTACAGGGATTTTCAGCTTCCACAAGGATCTCACAAGTATGGCATATACATACTTATATTGGTCAAAGCTGGACCAATTTATGTGTAGCGTCACCCCTAAAAGGGCCGCTGGATTAATAATGGGATTAAGTTACTCTTGCTTGGTCTAGGGGTGCACCAGAAGCCACTAAGTAGTATCTGAGTGTCCACACCGTCAATAAAGATTTTCTCAATGCTTTAATTCCAGGCCAACATAGCCAAACATCAACTCGGTGAAAGGAGAATAGGTTGATGAAGAGATAGAGATTCTCGATGTCAGGCCTGGATATATGTACAGCAAAATCAGCCCCTTGAAAGACGCAATCTTGCATGCATCGCCACTTTAAATGCTGACTGGGAGGAACAGGTCTCTCTCACTGACCCGGCTCTAGGCCTCTGCCACAGGCCAATGTAGTCTATATGATCTGTAAATGTCCGAACAGAGCAAATCCTCCCAGTAGTTACCTCAGCACAGATCACCGGGTGACAGCAGAGAGTGCCTGTCTATGGCCCGGGTGCCGGATCCTCTCTACGGCATTGGGAACCCAGTAAGTCATTGGGGCCCCTTTAGTTTCGTCCCAGACCGAGACTCAGCAAGGCCTGGAAGCTTGGCCAGGTGGGCCACGCCGGCAGGGTCCATGGATGCGCACACCCTGAAGGTGGGTGCCGCACCCCGACTCCGGGACCCTGCGCAGGAGAAGGCAAAGAAGAACCCTGAACACATTTCCTTCATCACAGATATACCCCTCCTCAGCATGCCCAGCGGGGAAAAACCTGCTCCAATTGGCTGCTGGGGAAGACTCCATCCACCAGAAATCTCTCTGGTTCCCACTGCCCGCCAAAGATGATACTCACATCCCCAGAATGCAGTCCGAGCCAGTGGACCTTTCCAGAATGACACAGGTCATTAACCTAAATAAATCACTACCGGGAGCAAGGTAACTCTCCCAGTCAACTAGTTTTAAGCGTAGTGTCCATGCTGAAAGCAAGGGGGCGCTACATATGTAAAAACTGGTATACCTAAACTTGCTCTGTAAAATAATTCTAAAACAAATCACGTAATTTCAAATATCTATTTTAGTCTTTTTAACTGCTGACCCCCCAGCCCCCTGGCTGCTGTGTCCACTAGACATGGTGGATTGCAGCTTTGAGTGGCCAGGGTATCAAGTAATCGCTACACAATCACACGGTCACAATGTAAACACAACTGTTATGAATGGGTTTAGTATGTGCTTAGTATTGGGATGCTGTGATTGGCCCAAAACTTTTTCACATGGTACCTGGACCAACCCCCAGGGAAGGCAGTGCACAGCCGAAGGAAGTCATACTTCACATCCCGGATCCAGCTGATGCATGGACCTCAGCCCCCATATCATTCCCTCCCACATGCAATACCAAAACATCCGAAGCTTTATCCAGACGTGAGAACTTCTGAACTTCTAAGTTGACACTACTCCACGCCATTCCTGGTACCCCGATCCACCGTACCTGAGCTTTCTGCCGGGAGAGACCCAGCTGCCTACCATTGGGCCGAACATCCGCCCGTTTGGCCCCCCAAAACACATAAGAGTGACCTAGGATCCAAACTAGGCTGACCTCTTCACCTGCAAAACAACGTACGCAAAACATAACAAATGTGTAAATAACCCACCCCCCCCATAACAAATACACAGACTGAGAAAAAGTAACTCCGTGAACCCTTACTCATGCAGCAAGTGTGGGCGAATGTAGAGCCTAAACCTTTCAGAGTCCCATCGCCCAATCCGCTTCACCTCGTTGAAACTCAAGCCCGCCTGCGCCGCCTCCGTGGCTGCCCCAATGCGTAATGAATGCGAGGCATAACCCTGTGGGTCATACCCTATTGCCACTAAACATTTTTTAAACACTGCTACGAACTGAAATCTGGACAGGGCCGACCCATCCTGGTGCAATAAAAACAACCCCCCCCCCCCCAGTCTTGGACGCATGGAAAGAAAGGATTCCAACTCCTGTACAGAGTCCCTGAGTCACCCGACCCTGATGCCCCACCCGCAGCAGAACCCCCCCCCTACTCTTCCCTAAGCGTCACCCCCGCTTCTCTGCTGGGTCCCTAGCTTGGCACCCAAGATACCTCTCAAGCTTCACTCTACTGGCCTGCTTTGTCTCTGACTTGACACACAAGGCTGCGCTGCAAGCATCACCTACGCTGGCTGGGTCCCTGGCTCCCACCAAAGTTTCTAAAGTTTCCTGATTCTTCACCGTCCCCGGTTGGTGAGAATACTGCTCTGATATTTGCTTCAGTTACTCACAGTGGTCCCTTACGAAAAGCTTCCCCTCTACCTCCAAACACAACAGGTTCTCCGACTGACATAACCGTCACTTCGGTTTGGACTCCAAGCCGCAATCCCAACCCTGCACCGCTATCTTGCTTCTGGATAGGCCCTCAGACAGCCTAGCAACCAGATTTGCCCAGGATAGGCCCGATGTTCGGCCTAGCAGCCCGGGCAGTACAACACATGTCCACCCAGACAGCCATCCAGGTGGCACAGAACATAGATCACCTGACTTCACCCTCTCCCAACAGGCCAAGGGACTCAAGAAAATCCCTGCCCATTGGTTGAGACACCCCACATACCAATAACCTGACCTTGGGTTGCCCTTCTCATATCTGGTACCACCAAGTACCCGGCCACCTAGTGGTAGAAGAGAAAAGTGCAACAAGGCCAAACTTAGGGAGAAAGAGATCTCTAACAATCAACCAGGATAACTACTGGTAAGTAAATTTGTGAGGAGCAACCCGGCCTAAACTCCAGGGTGCTACATCAATATGCAATGGCCTTTTGTATTGCATGTCATTGTGTGTCAAACCACACATCAACTCAACACATGTTGCTAGGCATCATAAAGGCATTGGCATGCTTGTGCATGAGACGTGTTATGATGTGTTCCTATTGATTTTAATAGAAAACACATTAAAAATGCTTAGGTGTGAAAAGGATCTTAGAATTTATATCCTTGAGCAAGGCTCAAATACCAGCACTGGGGCTTGAGCTGGGAAAGCAGCACCCAGATATGGCTCTGATGAGTAAGGGGCTTTGCCCTTTTCTTGCCCTGTGGAATACATTATAAACCAACTTCAGTGGAAAACGCGTCTTCCTTTCAGCTTCAGCCCTGTGGTGAATAGAGGAAGTTAGCAATGTTGAAATTTTTTGAGGGTTTGTGCTTATTTAATTTAGCAATGATGTTGTGCTAAGAACAATTTTCATTTTGCTCACATTCGATTGATGAAAGATGAATTCTTATAGGTTGCTCTGGGCTGCTGCAGTTTCTACGTTGCTCTTTGCTTTATTGAATAAGACCGACTGTGTCTGTAGAGGTAAGTACCAATACCATACTATATATTCCACTACGCATATTGGGGTTGACTAACTAAAAATGAAGAGTGAAAAATCTGGTGCAACTCTGCATAGAAACCAATCAGCCTTCAGGTTCTTTTTGTCAAAGCTTAAAGAGGTTGTATGGGTTAGTTTTTTTTTTTTTTAAATAACAAACAGAGTGGCCCTGATCCTAATCTTCTGGGGTCCCTCGGCGGCTGTCTTGGCTCCTCCCCGCAAGAGCTAACCCCCCTCTGGGAAGCACTCTCTCAAGGGGGTTAGCTTGCGGGCGTGCTCCAGTGTGATATACTCGGCGTCCAATTACACCAGCCATGGGGCCTAATTTCTCCTACTGACAACAACAATGGGGCCCAATGACACCAACAATGGGGCCCAATAATATTAATGATGGGACACAATTCATCCCAATGACACCAACGATGGGACACAATTCCTCCCAATGACATCAGTGATGGGGCACAATTCTTCCCAATGACACCAACGATGG
Organism: Rana kukunoris; assembly: GCA_029574335.1. Classification (NCBI taxonomy): domain Eukaryota; kingdom Metazoa; phylum Chordata; class Amphibia; order Anura; family Ranidae; genus Rana; species Rana kukunoris. Next base: position 128,944,501 of record CM056060.1, read on the forward strand.
GACACAATTCCTCCCAATGACATCAGTGATGGGGCACAATTCTTCCCACTGACACCAACAATGGGACACAATTCCTCACAATGACACTAAAAATGGGGCACAATGCCTTACAATGACACCAATGATAGGGGAGAATTCATCACAATGACACCAACAATGGGACACAGTTTCTCTCAATGACACCAACAATAGGGCAAAATGACATCAGTGATGGCACCATCAATGGAACCCAATAACGGGGCACAATTACTCCCACTGAAACAAACAATGGGGCGTTAATTTTTCCCACTGATGTCGGGACCTTTTCAACTCCCACTGACCACATTTCGGCCCTCGTAAACGCTGGAGGGCAGAAAACTGGTCCTTTGCTTAGAAAGTTTGGAGACCCCTGACGATCATAGTTAAAAAAAAAAGGAAGAAGTAGAAAAAACTGCGCCAAATACCAAATTATAAATTAAATGTGAAAATATAAGTCCAGAAGACCCAGTCCTCATATAATTAAATACTTAAATACATAAAGGCAGATGTTGAAGCAAACTAAAAGTTCATATGAAGAACCAGTTCTCCTTTAAGTGGCACCACAGTGACTCCACATACAGAATAAAGTGCCCAACACCATAATTCAGACCTGCTTACCAAATGGCAAGCACAAAGGGCGTTTGGCTATAACCCAGCCATGGCCTTTAGCTTACAATGCTGAGCTGGAATGACAGGAAGCAGACTGGATGTCTAAAATCCCCCTCGGTGTCTTACAGAGTCAGTGGCCATGATTAAGAGGGAAAGAAGCTCTTCTGTTGCCAGTTCCAGCAATGTCTCCAACTGTTTGCTCACGGCGGCAGCCATGCATTTCTGCCGCCGTATATCAGTGTCAGCCGGTCGGCAAGTGGTTAAAGTAACGCAGTGCCGTATCACAAAAAATGACATGGTTATGGGTAAACCTTCTGGAGTTGAAGTGGTTAATAACATTTGATTTTGCCCCCATTCGCACCAAACAAACTATTTCACAGGATGAATAGCTCAGTGTTTTAGTCCTTTTGTTTTCAGCAGTGTCAGATGGGGATTATTAACCGCCGGTCGCATGCAAATATACGTCTGCAGCATGGCATGGGCAGGCAAAAGGACGTGTATATATACGTGTGGTGCCTGTGTACTTCCAAGTACCGGTGCTATTAAAATTTAGAGTTTAATCAGAGTGTAAGTGATTTTGATTTTAATTGCACTTGTTTGGTTAGGGTCTCTGTTTCAGCTTGGTTGTGCTGTGGGCTCATTCTGTTGTTGCTGGGGTGTTGTTCCACCCCGGGATGATAGGTGGCAGCAGTGGAGTTGAGACTTGGGTGCTTTTCCCAGCAGCCAATCAGGGAGAGGGTACTTATGGAACAGACGCCATTGGTCTGGGTTCGTTCTTCTTCGAGTGTGGCACCCACCCTTAGGGTGGCAACATCACCGCGCCCCTAGCGTTATGGCCTACCTGGCCGGGGCATGCGTACCACGCAGTGTTCCTGGTTTCGGGCCTATGTTGGTCCGGAACATTGAAACAGGACAGGGACTCAGTAGTCCACTGGGTTCCCACTTTTGAAGATCCCAAGCGAGTGTAGCGGTTCGGTGGGGAGTCCATCTGAGGAGCGACAATGAGAGGCTGACGGTCCAATAGGATTCAGACGAACCAACGGGGATTAAGGTACCGGACACTGAAGGATTGACTCCTCTTTCAGTCGGTACCTGAAACGACGTTAAAGGGGTGTTCCAGCCCAAAATTGTGTTTATTAAAAGTCAGCAGCTACAAAAAGTGTAGCTGCTGGCTTTTAATAAACACTCACTTACCTGCTCCTGCGTTCCAGCGACGCGCCGACCGGGGCTCCACTCCTCTCCCCCCCTCCCCAGCCGGCGTCTCCATCCCGACTGTGGGCACCCAGCCGTGACAGCCTTCGGCTTCACGGCCGGGCACCCACTGCGCATGCGCACGTGGCGCGGCTCGCCGCTGATTGGAGAGGCGATCGCATGGGACCTGTCAGTGTTCCATGTGATCGCCTACAGGGAGGGGCTGGTGTAGGCGATTAAGGCTTAATCGCCTAACCAGCCCCTCGGCGGAAGCAGGAAGTGGGACAGGAAGTCCCACTCCTACTGAAGCCCCCACTCCCCCCCCAAAAAAATTACATGGCAAATGTGGCATGTAAGGGGGAGGGGAGTGGATTAAAAAAAAGTTAAAATTTAGGGTGGAACTCCTCTTTAAGAAGAAGACCCATGTGTAACTTTACTCAGGAGGCTTATCTCCATATCCACAATCAGAGAGGGCCTGTGGCAGAGGCATCTTCCTGATGTTCATTTGGGAGAGTCTGTGGCAGAGACATCTTCCCAAGTTCCGAGTGATATTCTGGCTGCCAGGTCGGTGAGAGAAACCTGTTCAGGTACGCTATACCCACTCAGGGTGGAGTGGCAAAGAGAACTAAGTGTTGTTGGAAGCAGGACTGTTTCCTTACTGTACGCCTGAATCTGCTGTTCTCCTTTCAACCTCCATCTGTCCTTTTCATCACCTGTTCACTGTTTTTACCCAGCTGGGTAATAAAGAGCACATATAGAAAGACACTCTCTTTTGCTACTGTTGCATGCATCGTCTACCCTAGACATTCTACAAGAGCCATGAGGTAATGTGCCATCCCAATCTATTCTCAGCACGCTACATACATCACCTTTAGGATGCGGTTGTTGCGGGCGCACGAGTGCCCGTCGCGATCTCCGTGAGCTCTCCCGTGGGTCATGCGGACTCGATCGCCGTAAGGCATACCCATGATTGTCTCACGGACGGAGAGATAGAATAGGGAGATGTTAGTGTAAACACAACATCTCTCCGTTCTGCCTAGTGACACTGTCACTGATCGTGTCCCCTATCATCGGGAACACGTTCAGTGACGTGTCACAGCAAGCCACGCCCCCTACAGTAAGAATCACTCCTTAGGGAACACTTAACCCCCTACAGCGTGCCACTGGTTAACCCCTTCACTGCCAGTGTAATTTTCACAGTAATCAGTGCATTTTTAGAGCACTGATTGCTGTAAAAATAGCCATGGTCCCAAAAATGTGTTAAAAGTGTCCGATGTGTCCGCCATAATGTTGCAGTCACAATAAAAATCGCTGATCGCCACCATTACTAGTAAAAAAAAATATTAATAAAAATGCTATAAAACTATCCCCTATTTTGTAGATGCTATAACTTTTGCGCAAACCAATCAATAAAACGCTTATAAAACTATCCCCTATTTTGTAGACGCTATAACTTTTGTGCAAACCAATCAATAAACGCTTATAAAACTATCCCCTATTTTGTAGACGCTATAACTTTTGCGCAAACCAATTAATAAAACGCTTATAAAACTATTCCCTATTTTGTAGACGCTATAACTTTTGTGCAAACCAATCAATAAATGCTTATAAAACTATCCCCTATTTTGTAGACGCTATAACTTTTGCGCAAACCAATCAATAAACGCTAATTGCGATTTTTTTTACCAAAAATATGTAGAAGAATATGTATCGACCTAAACTGAGGAAAAACATTTTTTTTATATCTTTTTTTGGGGGATATTTATTATAGCAAAAAGTAAAAAATATTGTTTTTTTTTCAAAATTATCGCTCTATTTTTGTTTATAGCGCAAAAAATAGAAACCGCAGAGGTGATCAAATACCACCAAACGAAAGCTCTATTTGTGGGTAAAAAAGGACGTAAATTTTGTTTGGGAGCCACGTCGTACGAGGCAATTGTCAGTTAAAGCGACGCAGTGCCGAATCGCAAAAAGTGGCCTGGTCATTTAGCAACAAAATGGTCCACGGCTAACGTGGTTAATCTGGTGGTTGTACATGTGGAGGTTTTTGGTTTGATTCAGAGCAGGGCCTTTAACATGTATAATTTGACTTGTCTTTCTGAGTTTACACATGGCTCTCCAGTTTTCTGACACGGTCCACAAAATCATGCCATTAGGTTAATTGGATTAGACGTAATTTGGCACTAGTTTGTGTGTTTGTGTGACAGTGATGGGGACATTAGATGATTAGTTCCCCGGAAGGAGACATGTGAATGGTTCAGTGAGTGCTATGTGTCAAGAACGGAAAAATGCATTGGCACTGTTACAATAAAAGATGAGAATTTAATGTTTACAGTTTCTAGAAGGAAAACACATTTGATTACTCTACAATAGTGACAGTCTGTAATTAAAATTCATGAATAGGAATTATAGGAAAAGTAATAAATAGCAAAAACATTACAACACATAACTCAGCAATTGAAGGGCATTCTTTAGGTAATAAGTCATCCTCTTAGAGTAGACCTGTGGTGTACTATTAACTTAATTGGTTGTATGACTAAGGCGGCCATCATATAGGTTGTCACACACAGAACTGCTTGCAAATAATTGTGCCGATTGTTCACTGAATATACATGTGTTGTGAAGACTTGTGATACAGAATCGACATAGATCCCAGTTCCTGGCTTTGACAGATCGGGGGAGATTTACTAAAACTGGTGCACACAGAATCTAGTGCAGTTGTGCATAGTAACCAATCAGCTTCCAGGTTTAAGGCCGGGTTCACACTTGTACGACAAACTCTCCTACATTGGGAGCTGAGTCATGTCGCATGAAAATCAATGTTTCCCTATGAGAGCCGTCTTAACTGGTCCGACACAAGTCGGTCCGACTTTGAAAATGCTCCCTGCACTACTTTGGTCCGACTTTGATCCTACTTCAGCCCACTGAATATCACTGAAGTCAGATCAAAATTAAATTGCGGTCTTAACTTGTGCTCTGATGATATTGAAGGGGAACCCCACGCCAAAATAAAAAAACGGCATGGGTTCCCCTTCCAAGACCATACCAGGCCCTTCGGTCTGGCATGGATTTTAAGGGGAACCCCCAAGACCCTTATCCGAGCATGCAGGCCGGCAGGTCAGGAAAGGGGGTGGGGACGAGCGAGTGCCCCCCCTCCTGAACCATACCAGGCCACATGCCCATAACATGGGGGGGGGGTGGGTAAAAGTGGTGTAACAGAGTTTACAACCACTATAAGGGTCTGGAGGAGGACCAGAGGCTGGAGTCAGCTGCCGGAGTTTGCTCAATGCTGAGACCAGGAGTGGTGGAGATGAGTGGGTGCTGCTGCTACACAGAGAGGCACAGGATCTGTAGGAGGAGTTCTGTTCTCCTCTCTGTTGCAGACTCCTTAAACGGGTGAGGAGGTGGGCAGAGACGAGTCTCTCTGTGGCTGAGTGGAGAAGTGCGGAATCTGGTGAAGGAGTCCTGTCCTCCTCTTTACTGCTGAGACAAGTTGGGGATGAAGACCAGAGGAGGTTGCAGGTGCAGGAGATATGCAAGGGCCTTATGAAATGGCCAGGCATGCCAGATTCAGGCTGCAGGCCTTGTGTTTGACACATGTGAGTTAGAGGGTCAAGACAACCCATTTACCACTGACAAGGGTGCTTATATATTTAAAGCCAAAACCTTTTTTTTTTGGATGGAGTAGGGAATAGTTTAACTGCTTGCCGACCAGCCGCCATCATATTACTGTGGCAGGTCCGCACGCCTGGGCGAGAGCCCGTAGCTCTACGTTGGCACTTTAAAGGCCACTAGGGGGCGCACGCACAGCGCGCCCCCGAGTGCCGCGCGCGTGCCCGGCGTGCAGGTGCGCCTCCGGGCACGCGCGATCGCTTGGTACAGAGCGAGGAACGGGAGCTATGTCTGTAAACACAAAGCTCCCGTTCCTGTCAGCGGGGAAACGCTGATCTTCTGTTCATACAATGTATGAACAGAAGATCAGTGATTTCCCCTAGTGAGTCCACCCCCCCATACAGTTAGAACACACCCAGGAACACACTTAACCCCTTCCACGCCCCCTAGTGTTAACCCCTTCACTGCCAATGGCATTTTTATAGTAATCCAATGCATTTTTATAGCACTGATCGCTATAAAAATGCCAATGGTCCCAAAAATGTGTCAAGTGTCCGCCATAATATCGCAGTACCGAAAAAAAACGCTGATCGCCGCCATTACTAGTAAAAAAAAAATATTAATAAAAATGCCATAAAACTACCCCCTATTTTGTAAACGCTATAACTTTTGCGCAAACTAATCAATAAACGCTAATTGCGTTTTTTTTTTTACGAAAAATAGGTAGAAGAATATGTATCGGCCTAAACTGAGGAAAAAAAAATATTTTATATATTTTTTGGGATATTTATTATAGCAAAATGTAAAAAATATTGAATTTTTTTCAAAATTGTCGCTCTATTTTTGTTTATAGCACCGCAGAGATGATCAAATACCTCCAAAAGAAAGCTCTATTTGTGGGGAAAAAAGGACGCCAATTTTGTTTGGGAGCCACATCGCACGACCGCGCAATTGTCAGTTAAAGCAACGCAGTGGCGAATCACAAAAAGTGCTCTGGTCTTTGACCAGCAATATGGTCCGGGGGTTAAGTGGTTAAACCATTTATTTTTGCAACCATTTGTGTTCCATTCAAAAGATTTCCTTTACTTTTTGTCATGTAGACACAAGTGGAGATCTTTAGGGCCATCCCATGTAAATGGTCATCTTTGTGTGTGTATGGTGAGGGGGGGATCTTGAAAAGACACACTATACCCCAGACACTTATCTGATTGTCAATGGTGTAGCTAAGCCTCAGCTGTTGGGTCATTCTCTATCCAAATTAAATTTTTTTTAGTCAATACATTTTTATTGAAAGTATTTAAGTAACAATACAGATTGTCAATCACGTTAGTCATTTGTAACCAACATGGTTACATTGGTTCATAAGGATGTTTGCATAAGAGTATAATACTTGATAACCTGTACCAGTCTACCCCTAATGGGTTCAAACTGTAGGCATGGACAGGCCACCAATTCAATTTGAATACAAAAAATTTAAAACGAAAACAAAACTTGCTAATTTAGATTAGATAAATAAGATGGGTCCAAGATGGTAGACTACATCGGAGATATGCACATATGATTCAAGTGTACTTCAAACTTAGGGATAAGTTACAAATTGCACTCTTAAGTATTTGGATGCTCTAGGATGGGATAGCCAGGTATTCCATTTATTTTTTTAATGTAATGGTGGAGTAGTTTTTATAAGCAAGCATAAGTTGGTACTGAGCTTCTATATTTAGTCTGGCTATAAGTCGATGAGTTGGGTGCATCCCTGGATTTCCAGAGGCTATAGTGAGTCTTGCTGCTATAAGTGTGTGGAATACTATTGTTCTAAATATTTTAGGATATATGTCCAAATTAAGACCTAGTAAGGCTGTGGCCAGGTTGAGTTTAGTTAGGTTTCCTGTGAGATCCGCTATAAAGGAAGCTATTGAATTTCAGAAGCTTTGTAGATTTTTACTGCTCCATAATATGTGTAGAAGGTTACCTGTCTGATCATTACATCTCCAACATGTCAGATGTAGAGGGATACATTTTTGATCCTTTATATGGGGTCAAATGCCATCTATTCAGTATATTTTGTGCTTTATCCCAGTGTTCAATACATTCTAAAGACTTGGGGCCAGATTCTCGTAGAATCCGTGGCGGCATAGCGTAAGCCATTTACACTACGCCGCCGCAACCTACTGGAGCAAGTGCCGTATTCTCAAAGCACTTGCTCCGTAATTTGCGGCGGCGTAGTGTAAATGGCCTACGCTATGCCGCCACGGATTCTACGAGAATCTGGCCCCAAGTCTTTAGAATGTATTGAACACTGGGATAAAGCACAAAATATACTGAATAGATGGTATTTCAAAGGGGGTGGCTTGTATTTAAATTAAGCGCGCCCCCGCACCGATCGAACTGCGCATGTGCAGGCCGTAGAAATAGCCCAGTGCGCATGCTCCAACTCACTTCGGAAAACGTCAATGAAGCCGCTGTGAGCGTCATTTACGCAAATTCTTATTCGCGAACGACTTAGGTAAACGACGGTAAAAGACAACGCTGTCCCGAGGCCATACTTAACATGGCATACGACGGACCTTCGTAAACTTACCCCTCATATAGCAGGGGTAAGTTTACGCTTACGGAAACAACGTAAACGACGACGAGGCGGCGCAAAAAACGTTTGGGAATCGGCGTATCAGGCTCATTTGCATAGTCAAATAAGAAATCGACGTAAACGCCACCTAGCGGCCGGCGTAACATTACATTTAAGATCCGGCGGTGTAAGATTATTACGCCAGTCGGATCTTAGCGTAAATCCGGCGTATCATGTTTTCTGGATAGAAAACAATGATACACCAGCGGGAAATTCGAATTACGCCAGTGTATCTGTAGATACACCGGCGTAATTCTTTTGAGAATCTGGCCCTTACTGGATATATAAATGGCTTTTTTCTATTGATCCCAAGAAATTTGAGCTAAATCTCTCTCCCATTTAATCACATGTGTTTTTAGTGCCATTTGGGTAATTAGTTTGTTAGTATTTCATAAAAAAAGGGAAATTCCTTCTATTGATTGGTTATTTTGTTGAGTGAAAAATTTAAGGGATTTCTATGGGATTAAAGCAGAGTTTCGGGCATAATTTTTTTTTGCAAGCTAAAATTAATCACATTAAATACTCCCTAAAACATATTAATAGCTCCCCAATCGTTCCAGAAATCATTATATCCTCCAGCTCATGTGGCCGTATCCATCATATGTGTGGGCATGTGAAGCCCAGTTCCTTTTTCTTCCTGGTTTTCAGGGAGAGGTGCATGCTAGACAATTTTTTTAGGTACAGTAATGCCTAAAGACTCCTGGGAAATGAGTATCATCATTTCCCAGGAGGCAATGGGGTCTTAGGACAGGAAGTTGAACCACCTAGAACCAGGAACTAGGCAGATTACGAATACTGCCTAGCAGGGTTGTCCCGATACCGATACTAGTATCGGTATCGGGACCGATACCGAGTATTTGCCAGAGTACTTACCCCCGATACCTAAATAGAATACTTCCCATTACTTCCCATACTGTCCAATCCCGAGCAAGGGGGAGTGTCTATGCACGGATCCGTGTATAGACACTCCCCCTTGCTCGGGATTGGACGGATCCGTCCAATCCCGAGAAGGGGAGTGTCTATACATGGCAAGGCACGCATTACAAGTATACAGACGGAAGCTTGTAATGCGCGCTGTATTGCACGGGGATTAACCCGGCAGCAGCTACTACAGGTATGGGGGACAGGACATGGCTGCAATATGTGGGGGACAGGACATGGCTGCAATATGTGGGGGACAGGACATGGCTGCATATGTGGGGGACAGGACATTGCTGCAATATGTGGGGGACAGGACATGGCTGCATATGTGGGGGACAGGACATGGCTGCAATATGTGGGGGACAGGACATGGCTGCAATATGTGGGGGGACAGGACATGGCTGCATATGTGGGGGACAGGACATGGCTGCATATGTGGGGGACAGGACATGGCTGCATATGTGGGGGACAGGACATTGCTGCAATATGTGGGGGACAGGACATGGCTGCAATATGTGGGGGACAGGACATGGCTGCAATTTGTGGGGGACATACATGGCTGCATTTGGGGACACTTTTTTAAAAAAAGTATCGTATTCGGTATCGGCGAGTACATGAAAAAAAGTATCGTTACTTGTACTTGGTCCTAAAAAATCGGGACAAACCTACTGCCTAGTAACAGCCAGATAGAAGTGAGTAAAAAAAAATGTTTTGGACTTTTTTTTTATATTAAAGGCAAGCTGTTAATAGAAAGTTCATTTTTAGGGTGGAACTCCGGTTTAATAGGATTGAACTCTTTTAATCAGGTGTATGTTCCTAGTTTGTGTAAAGTGATCTCTTTATACTGCAAGGGTAGAATTATATAAAGATGGTATCCTTCCTTAACCCATTCATCAACATTTAATCTCCATACAAAATTTGAATCTGTTTGGTATATATATACACTTTTATTTTGTAGCTCAGCTGTTTATCGCTGTCCTCGTGCCCCATTTCCTGCAAGTGCCCATGACCATCCATTCCAGGGGTCTCCAAACTGCGACCCGAGGGCCATATGTGGCCCTTTGCTAGCCTTTATCCGGGCCTTGGGGCACTATTCCTCCCACTGATGTGAGGCACTATTCCTCCAACTGAGACCCACAAGGTGGCACAATTTCTTCCACTGATACCAATGATGGGATACTATTTCTCCTACCAATAAGGGCACTACTCCTCCTCCTACTGACCACAAACTTAGAGGCCATATTTATTCTCACTGATGCTTGGCCTGGGACATTTTCTACCGCCACTGGTCACAATTCGGCCCTCCTAAAGTCTGAAGGACAATAAACTGGCCCTTTGTTTGAAAAGTTAGGAGACCCCTGCTCCATTCCTATCCCGCAACAAAAATTTCCAGGGCATAATGCCTCTACTGCTGTAGATACTTCTAATATAACAGATGCTCATAGTCTGAAAGCCTTTATGACTTCAAATTGTCTTACTGCTGTTTTTCCTTATAGTTTGAAGTCTTGGCAGCACTTACATAGTTGTAACACATAGGAAACAGCAATATTAAAGAGGCCCTGCTCCTTTGGGACCATGCTGTTGTTGTGGCCTCTGTAATGGAAAAAAGCTATTTATGTGAGCCTATTGACAACAGGAGTGATCCCATTGAGTCCCGGTGCTGTATATGTGCTATGGTTTTTTTCCTGGAGGTCTCCAGGCCATATAATAGAACAATTAGTCCAGGAGGCAGCATAGCCTTCTTAAATTTCATATCAACTTCCAGTTGTGTATTCTAAAGGACAAATCCTCTGCATTTCCTGCTCTACATACTGGAACGAAGCCCAGGAAGACACCTGATTACCGGTTACACCACGTGTGACTGTTTGCAGAAACAGGGCTGTCATTTCAATCCTCACACCTTCTCAGCTGCTAACATGACGCAACTAGATTTAATCAACTCACCTGGAAAACAGGTTACTAAATGTGCTGAGTAGGGAGAGCCTGGCTGGAATTCTTTGACTGCTTTCAGACTACACATCTCTCCATTCTGCTGCCTGGTCCGGGGAATTCTGGGAGTACCATTGCTGAAATACTTGAATCGCCAAAGGTTTGCTCTTTCGAAGGTGTAAAGTTTAGAGGCTCAATGAACAGAATTATACAAACCAACTGTGAGTTTACAAGTCCTTATGTGAACCTGTTTTTGGCTGTCGTGATTTGTTGTCTGATGCTAGAAAATGTATTTTGTTGGTTTTGGATGCAGATAAAATGTGACCACTTTCGACATGAACACCAAGTATAGGAGATAAAACCTCTTTGTAGATCAACGAATATGTCTTGTCAGAGTGTATACTGTATTTTATTTATGTGCATGTGTTTATTATATAAATGTCACTGGCTTAAAGATTATTTATAACTGGTTGAGATAATGTTTTTTTACACCTTTGTTTTGTTTGTAGTATTTTAAGGGAACGAATAATGCTTTGTATGTACAATATATATATATTTATTAACATTATCAACAGGACTAATTTATATTGAGAAAGATATTTATCTTTATATATACATATACTTTGTGTGTGTATGTATATATGTACAGTAAAATCTTGGATTGCAAGCATAATTCGTTCTAGAAAGATGCTTGTAATCTAAAGCACTTGTATATCAAAGCAAATTTCCCCATAGGAAATAATGGAAGCGCAAATGATTCGTTCCACAACCATTTATTCTTTTTTTGTTAACAAATGGTTTTTATTATGGATAAGGTCATACTTTAAGCTTTTAACAGTAATAGAAGATAAAAAAGTGAGAGAGTCATTTACATTATACATTATATCCAAGTAAAGACATATATGAGAAAATACATATATTTGATTTATAAATCTATATAACATTTGTGGGAAAAGATCTGTGGGTGTGCTTAATTAGAATAACAGCAGTGGACATTACACCAGTAGTGAGGTTTCCCATAAAGACCATTTTTTGGTATATATGCATGGTGTCATATAACGTGTAGTGTATTCTTTCTAATAGTTTGATGTTTGCCATACGGTTAAGAACCTGAGGCCATGGTACGTTGGATGAACGCCAGTTGAAACCTATGGCCCAGTGGATAGAGCTAAAGAGAGTGTGGATTAGTCTAGAACTGGCTATTGGTATGTCTTGTATGGGGGAGAATAGAAGGCACATTTGGGCTGTTAGTGGGATCTTTATGCCTGAAATTCGATCAATCATAAGACTTGCATTGCGCCAGATGTATTTTAGGTGGCCACAACCATTTATTCATAGGTCCTTCAGTTTATAGTCCATATAAAAATATTAGGGTTGTCCAGATACCGATACTAGTATCGGTATCGGGACCGATACCGAGTATTTGCGGGAGTACTTGTACTCGCGCAAATGCTCCCGATACCTAAATAGAATACTTTTTTTGTATTTATCAACATGTTCTGTGAAAAAAGAGTTTTTTACTACTGCGTGACAAGAAAATAAAACATTTTTATAAATTTTTACCCATTTTTATTCTTTTATAATGTCTTGAGTTAGAGTTCTTCATAATTCTAAAGAAAATATCCTTAGTCTGTATTGTGAATTGAAAACTGTCACATGACATTTAAAAAAAGTATCGGTATTCTGTATCGGCGAGTACATGAAAAAAAGTATCGGTACTTGTACTCGGTCCTAAAAAAGTGGTATCGGGACAACCCTAAAAAATATTATAGCAATGTTGTGTAACCATAAAATGTTCATCCACAAATCGAAGCCTCCACAAGCGGCTTAAGCAAAATCCAGCAGGAGCTCCAGAGTATAAAAGATTTATATAGAGATTTATCTAAAGTGGAGTTCCACCCAAAAGTGAAACTTCCGCTTTAAGCACTCCTCGCCCCCTTACATGCCACATTTGGCATGTCATTTTTTTTAGGGGGGAGTGGGGCCTTCGGTAGGAGCGGGACTTCCTGTCCCACTTCCTACTTCTGCCCAGGGACCGCGTTGGCGACTTCTCTTTTTGCCCTAGGCGGCCCCTCCCGTTACGCGATCTCCAGGGACACGTGACAGGTCCCGTGAGATCGCCTGTTTACTCAAAGAGCACAACGCGACTCGCGAATGCGCAGTGACTGTCTGGCCGTGAAGCCGAAAGCTGTCATGGCCGGGTGCCCACACTATGAATGAAGGTACCGGACGGAGAGGGGTGGAGGGGAGCGGAGCTCCCGGCGGCTGCGTCGCTGGACCGTGGAGCAGGTAAGTGTATGTTTATTAAAAGTCAGCAGCTACACTTTTTGTAGCTGCTGACTTTTAATAAACACTAAAAGGCTGGAACTCCCCTTTAATATGTGTCTTAAAACTAGGTGTTTTTAAAATATAATTAAGTATAAATAAGTGCATCTAAACCTAAAGACAAAAATGTAATTTATTGCAGTTTACCAGTCAATAGATGTGGTGGCTGCATTTGTTTTCTTGATTCTTCAGGCCAGAAATAGTGCAGAAAATATCTGTTGATCTACCCAGAAATACGGTGTTTTTGTTACTATCTGTGAGCTTAAAGCCTTATTCCAAGTCTACTAGTCTTATTAATCCACCATGTAAATGCAAAGGCAGTCATATTTGAAGTCCAGCCTGTGCTGGCTATGGCTCCTTCCATAGATACAATGAAGAAGAAATCATAACTATGAAGGGTGAAAACAATGAGAAAAAGGGGATTTGTTATCTGCAATATATATTTTTTTGTTTTTGGGTTTAGATATAGAAAAAGATAAAGTGGAACAAACATTTACAATGTTAAAGGAACGCTAAAGGCAAAACATTTTTTGGGGGTAAAATAACAAACATGTTATACTAACCTCCACTGTGCAGCTTGTTTTGCACAGGGTGTCCCCGAACCCAGTCTTCTGGGGTCCCTCGGCGGCTGTCTTGGCTCCTCCTCGCAAGAGCTTTCCACCTTCATGCAAGCTCCCTTGCATGGTGGAAAGCTCTTGCGAGCATGCTCCCGTAGTACAGCAGCGACCATAGCTGCCGACTTTATCACTCGGCCCTGCCTCCAGGCACGCCGCGTCATTGGATGAGATTGATGGCAGCCCCAGCCAATGGCTGCTCTGCTATTAATCCGTCCAACCTAACCAATCAACGGCCAGGCAGGGAACCGAACGGGATGACGGGAACACACGCAGGACTTTCGAGGGGTGAGGTAAGTAAAACGGGGGCTCGGGGGGCGGTGCTGTCGGATGTTTTTTCACCTTTAATGCGTAGGATGCAACCCCTTTAAGATTGGCCAAACATTGCAGATTTATAACCGCCAGGCAATGAGAAACTTGTCTATCATCCCTCGTATTGTTGGAGTGCTAAGACATAAGATCTCAACCAATAATTGGATGTCACATGCACACAGAGAGCTTTTTCTCTCTGTAACTTGTAGCACAAGTTATTGGCCTCTGGGTAGCCCACTTATTGTCGCAAGGGATGCTCAAATCAATTTGTATCATCTTCTATTACCATACAATAGATAGGGGACCCAAAAGACAGTAATTTCTATTTTTCTACTATTCAGGTAGTTCTGTGTCATATACGTTATGTCTCATGTTATGTGTAGTATAGTGTATACGTTTCCCTTCTCTTTGCAGTAGACTATAACCTGACGTTTCATGAACCCCTCTCTCTTCAGAGGATGAATTACGTGGGGCAGCTAGCAGGCTCTGTACTGGGCCGTGTACGGGACTTGTATAAAGGAGTCAACCCAGCCACGTTGTCTGGCTCTATTGATGTGATAGTGATCCGACAGCCTGATGGCTCTTTTCAATCATCCCCATTCCACGTGCGGTTCGGGAAACTGGGCATACTGAGATCAGCTGAAATGGCGGTAAGTCTATAAAAGACCACGCAGACACCACTAACTAAAAATATTCATGTATTTGAGATCCCTTTTTAACAGTAGGCTGCCATATTATAACCAGTAGGCCCTAGTCTAAACAAACAAGCCTGAAGTCACAAAGATGTGTAGATTTTAGGCTTCGAGAGGAGACTACCTTTTGTATTTTGAGTCTATAGATGGCCAGATCTCATTGATTTTGTCTGCTTAGACACCAATATGTCCTCCAACCGAACGTACGTTTCATCTCAATAGACGTTGTCACAGGGGCAATGGAGATCTGTGTCTCCATGTGTCATCATTGGCTGTGGTGGCTGTTGGGTATTGGAGTCTAGACATATTTATCCTATACATGTGGGTCCTATACAGGTGCCATAAGACATTATGTATCAATACGTTTCTTACTAAGGGCTGGAGTTATTTTCTCACAACTACCAATTAGATGCAACCCTTGAGGGAACGTCTAATGCTTATTGATGACATTGGCTAAGAAGTAACTTAAAGGGTCACTAAAGGGAAAAAAAATTGTTAAATAGCTTCCTTTACCTTAATGCAGTGCTGTTTTCATGTTCTTATTGTTCGTTTTTGCTTTGAAATTTTGTAATTCTGCTCTGATCTCCACACTTCCTGCTTGTCTGTCTCCTTATGAAAAATCTCATGGCACCTTTTCACTGTGGTCTAAGCTGTGTGTCTAAAACTCCTCAGAACCATCAGATTCATTTTAAAAACAAAACACTGCCCTGGATTTGTTTGTTTTTGTTCTGTGTGTCTTCTGTACTTCACAGAAACATGAAGCCAGTTTAAAAACGAAAGTGAAACCAGAGGCACATTATATGTTTTTTATCTATTTTTAATCATTTTTAAAAGGAATCAGTTAACTGTTATGTCTCTATACCCTGTACACAGTCATTTCAGCAAAAAAATGTTTTCCCTTTAGTGACCCTTTAAGTAACTTGGTAAGAACACATTGATACATAAAGGGTAGCTAAGCACCTGTGTGCCTCAAGAGCTTTTGCCATAATGTACAGGTTGCATCATTTCAGTTCTGGCAGGTCTGCGCTTCCCACTGCCACACATTTTACTGCTACTGACAAATTCTCCACTGCTTTTTCCAACACCATGTCCATTCTTTTTGGCTACTGGGAAGATACTAATGATGCAACTCCTTACATGCATGCTGGAGTCACATTAGCGTGGCGTCTGGTTGAACCTTTGGCATTTTGGGGAGTGAAAAAATGCATTGAGCACACATTTCATCCAGTGTACAATTTTCAAAATATTGCTAGCAGACAGGTAAGGGCCTGTGTCGAAAGGCTTTGGGCTTTTATCAGTGGCATCACTTTGAGATGCCTCTGAGATCATTCAGACATAATTGACCAGTGCATTTGGCCTGCAGTTGATCTTCTTCTGAACTGAATTTGACCTGCTTCAGGTAGGTTTTGAATTTCCATAGACATTTATAGGTATTCAGAATTTGTCGGATGCAAATAAAAATGCCCCTTGACACAAGCCTTAGAAGAGTTTTAAGGTAAGGGAACCATATATTTTGTTAAATTCCACTTTAAGCACCCTTCACACCAAATCAAACTTTGAAATCGGATGATTTCAATCGCACAATTTCAAATCCGCATATCAGTGTGACTTCTGGTGTGACTTGGCTGACATCTGTGCGATTTCATATACAGATGTCTATGTAAGTCTCACCTGAAATCAGCAATGATAGTGCAGGAACTTCTTTTTCAAATCAGTGTTGCTGACAATAGGGTGCGACTTGTCATTCAATTTCACAAGTCTTCCGGTGTGCCGGGGGGGGGGGGGGGGGGGGGCTAAGGTCCTTAGTAGATAATCAAGTGCATCTTGCTCATTGAACTTAAATTATTATGTCTTTTTATTTCAGGTTGATATAGAAGTAAATGGAGAACCTGTAGATCTGCAGATGCGACTTGGGGAAAATGGAGAAGCTTTCTTCATTCAAGAGATGGAAGAGAATGAGGTAAATGATTGATTAAGGCAGGCCATAGATCAGTGGTCATCAACCTTGTCCTGCAGGGCCCACTAACAGGCCAGGTTGTATGTATTACCTTGGGGAGATGCAGACTAGAATACTGCAATCACTAGAGCAGCAAATGATATCGCCTGTGATGTATTTCAGTTATCTTGCAAACCTAGTCTGTTAGTGGGCCCTGCAGGACAAGGTTGATGACCACTGCCATGGATGATGCGGTGGTTGCAGGAAAGACGTGTTGATGGGGGAATCCCTCCCGTGGAGCTACTGTTTTCTCCCAGGGGAGGGGTCCCTGCTAGGAGAACACAGTGATTATTACTATTGGCTAAAGCCCCCTGCCCGCAGACTCCGTCAACCACTGGCCAGGGGCCAGGGTTGTCGGGAAAAGGCCCTTGTCCCCATCAACAAGGTGCTTTGGGGTGGGGTTTCGCATGTTGAGGGAATGTGGTCTCCTATAGTCCAGGAGGGGAGGGCAAATCACTGCCCCCCCCCTTTCCATGCCTGTCAGGCTGCATGCTCAGTTAAGGGTCTGGTATGGATTTTGGGGTAGGGGTCCTCCTTAAAATCCATACCAGTGTGGTGTGGTATGCTCCTGGGGGGAACCCCATGGCAGTTTGTATCCAGCGTTAAGCCGCGTTTAGTAGCTGTTACCAGTGGTAGACGTTTTTACAGCTCTAACGCGCTGGGCCTGGGTTTTTTTTACAGCTTGAAAATGCCTATGCCACTTACAGCTTCTAAATGCCTGTGTCTGCATGGACACATAGAATAACAAGGTGTTTTTAAGCTGGAAAGAAAAAAACTTCTGTCGCTGCTAAAAACAGCTGTAAAAACGCCCTGTGTGCATGAGGCCCAGTTTTGCCAACCTACCAGATTAAAATTTACTGGCGCTACACCCGTGATTTACTGGCACAGCCATGTTTTTACTGGCATTTCACAAAAGTTAAATTTTTAGGTGCAAATTTCAGTATTTAGGCTATAAACAAGTACCCAAGACAAATAGCAATGTGATTTAAAGTAGATATTAAGGTAAAAAAACATATTTTTGTTATTTTTGATATAAGGACAAATTATTTAGTCACAACACCCCCTGCCTTCACCCCCCTCTGCGGTGCCACAATCTTCCCCTGCCTCCAATCTCCCCTAGGCCCCCTGCCTCCAATCACCCCCTGCCACCATTGTCCCCTGCCTCCTTCCCCCTCTGCGGTGCCACCAACAACCCCTGTCTCCATCCCCCACCCTCTGCGGTGCCACCATCCCCCTCTGCGGTGCCACCAACAACCCCTGCCTCCAATCACCCCCTGCCACTAACACCCCCTGCCTCCAATCTCCCCCTGCCTCCATTGCCCTTTGCCTCCATCCCCCTCTGCGGTGCCACCGCAGCCACCATCACCCCCTGCCTCCAAGCCGAACACATCTCGGCTATTTTTACTGGCACATTCCCGCAACCATGGACATTTACGAACAGGGGAAAAAAGTGCCTGTTTTTATGGACTGACCGTAAAAATACAGACAGTTGGCAACACAGATGAGGCCTAACACTGAAATATTGGGTGGCATTATTTAGGGTTTTTCTGATATCACTTTTTTAGGACCGAGTACAAGGACCGATACTTTTTTTCATGTACTCGCTGATACCGAATACGATACTTTTTTTAAATGTCATGTGACAGTTTTCAAACCACAATACAGACTAAGGATATTTTCTTTAGAATTATGAAGAACTCTAACTCAAGACATTATAAAAGAATAAAAATGAGTAAAAATTAATAAAAAAAATGTATTTGCTTGTCACGCAGTAGTAAAAAACTCAAAGAATTTTCACAGAACATGTTGATAAATACAAAAAAAGTATCGTCAGAAGCATCGGGAGCATTTGCTTGAGTACAAGTACTCCCGCAAATACTCGGTATCGGTCCCGATACCGATACTAGTATCGGTATCGGGACAACCCTAGCATTATTAATTAACATCCACTGTTTTTGTTCACTTTAAAGGAATACAATGCATCCATCAGTCCTGTTCTCCACTCCCTGGATATGTTATCTACTCATGACAATAACGATATACGGGAGGCCCCCCCAGCTGCAGATTCCCCTCGGTTTGCACTGGACACACCCGCCAGGAGGCAACGTTGGAGCAACAGAAGAAAGAGGAGTAGAGGGGATGTGACTCCGGGAGCTCAGGATAAAGATGGAATTGCTGTGCTACCTTCATGGTGAGTATTGATAGGATTGTCCTGTATTTTTGACTCGGTACCATGAGTAGATGTGTGACACCACTTGGCACATGGATGGCCACTGACAAACTTCTCCATGGCAAGCATCCAGTGCTGAGTGACATTACATTAATGAGCCTCAGTGATGACACAATCCAAAGTCAGACTCAATGTGCTGCATAGCAACTGCGTGTTGTTGACGTACACTGCCAGTGTTATAGTGCTCTTTACCGAAGGTGATAATCCTCCTCCTGCCTGCAGACTGAGCTATATTTACTTACATCTTTCTTTAGAAAGTTTTTTTTTTTTTTAATTAAATGTTTGAAAGTGGAACGGTTTCTGCAAGATTAGCGCTGACCTTGTGCTACCAATTAGAGCAATGATACACAGACATTGTCCTGGGCACTAAGTGCAGGTCGGCACTGCAATACTCCTAAGGGGACATAAATTATACAGCGATGCTGACCTTTGTCTTCCTAAATCCAAAGTGTAATCTGCTAATATTTTTTTCTGCTTTCATTCCATAACTTATTTTACCACTTCGGGCAATTTTTTGGCGATACAGCACTGCATCACTTTAACTGACAATTGTGCAGTCGTGCGACACTGTACCCAAACGAAATTGACGTCCCCCCCTCCATAAATAGGGCTTTCTTTTGGTGGTATTTGATCACCTCTGCGGTTTTTATTTTTTGCGCTATAAAAAAAAAAGGTTTTTAATAAATTATTACATTTTTGGTAAAAAAAAACAATATTTTTTACTTTTTGCTATTATTTTTTTGTGATTATAAATATCCCAAAAAAACTAATTTCTTCTTCAGTTTAGGCCATAATGTATTCTACATATTTTTTGTAAAATAAATAAATAAATAAATCACAATTAGCGTATATTGATTGGTTTGCGCTGGTGTCCCAATACTTTTGACAATATAGTGTATGTATGGGGGAGTCTAATGACCTTGAAGTAGGTTCTTTTCAGCAGGAGTGCATACTTGTTCTAATATCAGTGTGCCTCCTGTGTGGCTAAATTGTATTGTATTTATATGTGTACATGTGGAAGTAATCTCCTATTTGCTTTTTTCAGTGTAATACAACTCCATTCTTACAAAAACATGCAAAAAAAGCTCTCAAACATGTCCAAAATGCAATGCAACACGTGGCAAAACGTACAACAAAAAAATGAAATATGCTCATTTTAAACATGATTGAATGAGGCTCCTGGCACACATAATACCGTAACATAGGAGGATCCTCAGTCTAAATAGGATTTGATGGAACATATGGTGTTATAATTAGTATGGGAAACAAACATTGACCTTTTTGTGAGTGGAGAACTCATGTTCCTGTAGAGAAGATGACATCACTGTGTACTGCTCATGAATCTCTCATTCTAGTAAAGCCACAAGCATACCTTGCCCCTTTTTGCGATTCCGCACTGCGTCGCTATAACTGACAATTGCGCGGTCGTGCGACGTGGCTTCCAAATAAAATTAGTGTCCTTTTTTTCCCACAAATAGAGCTTTCTTTTGGTGGTATTTGATCACCTGTGCGGTTTTTATTTTTTTAAGCTATAAACAAAAATAGAGCGACAATTTTGAATAAAATCCAATATTTTTTACTTTTTGCTATAATAAATATCCCCCAAAAATATATATATAAAAAAAAATTCCTCAGTTTAGGCCGATACATATTCTTCTACTTATTTTTGGCAAAAAAATCGCAATAAGTGTTTATTGATTGGTTTGCGCAAAATTTATAGCGTTTACAAAATAGGGGATAGTTTTATGCCATTTTTATTTAAAAAAAAAAATTTCACTAGTAATGGCGGCGATTACTGTTTTTTTTTTTTTGTGGCTGCGACATTATGGCGGACACATCGGACACTTTTGACACATTTTTGGGACCATTGTCATTTTCACAGCGAAAAGTACTATAAAAATGCACTGATTACTGTGAAAATGACAATGGCAGTAAAGGGGTTAACCACTAGGGGGCGCTAAGGGGTTAAGTGTGCCCTAAGGGAGTGATTCTTACTGTAGGGGGCTTGGCTGTAGATGTGACATCACTGATCGTGGTTCCCTATAACAGGGAACAGACGATCAGTGTCGCTGCCACACAGAAGAACGGGGAAGGTGTGTTTACACCTCTCCACGTTCTTCAGCTCCTGTGACCGATTGTGGGACACTGGCGGCGATCGGGTTCGCGGGGTCCCCGCGGGCGCGGTCACGGAACTTCGGACTGGGTCGTGCGTGCGAACCCACGGCTGGGCTCTTAAAGGCGACATACCTGTACGTGCTTGTGCCCAGCCGTGCTATTCTGCCAAAGTATATGTGCAGGAGGCGGTCCTTAAGTGGTTAAAGGAGAATTGTACAAAAAAACGTATCTAGTGAAAACGGCGCCTATGGCCAGCACTGAAACTGCGCCCCTGTCAAAACATTTGAAACCTTTCAGATAACCAGGGGCAGGGAAGGACGCAGTGCGACGAGGACAGAGAGGGACACTGGGGACCACTGGCGGCTGGTGCTGAAAATTTGGGGGGGGCGGGGGGGGCGCAAACAAACTGAAAAAAAAATCAATTGCAGCCACTGTGCCCATCAAAAGCAGCCACTGTGACAATCAAACGCAGCCACTGTGCCATCAATGGCCAATCATCGGCCGTCATAGGGGCACCTGTCACTCCCCTCCCAAGGCCAAGTAGCAATATTAGCAATTACTGTGCCGGCGCTGTGCTTCAGCAGGCTGGCCGTGATGACGGGAGCTACATTAGTGCGGGAGGCGGCCGCAGGAGGATGGGTAGGGTTTTTTCATGCGGGGTAGGTTTTTGCCGCCCCCCTCCCCAATAGCGCCCATGGCACTTGCCATGGCTGCCATACCCTAGATACGCCACTGGTTAAACCCACAAGTGTTTTTTTTACCACTACTTTTTTTTCATATTGGCTCTTGGAATTTACAGATGCAGCAATGTAGAAATCAGATAAAAAGTTTAGCGCTGGAAAACACTTCTTAAATGGATAAAAATTGTATTTTATATACATCCATATAGATCAGACCAAAATGAGGGACATATGACTAGGAATGAGGGACAGAGGGACATTGCTCCATATCAGGGACAGTCCCTCGAATATATTGAGCTATGGCACAAGGTAGCCAAAGTTACACACATACTAACATTTTTAAACATTATTCAATATAATGGCCATTAAATGTAATCAGTGATCTTTAATAGACTGTAGGTAAATAAAATGTGGGTATTAGTTGCACCATCATTTCCTGGCCCAAAAATGCCTATAACTGAATTTCATTTGATATCTACTCCAAACAAATATATCAATAAAAATGAATAGCCAAGCTGAAATATAAAAATATGTGTAGCACCCTCTAGTGTGTGCTAGAGTTGGTGTAGGTTTTGTTAGTGTAGGTAAGCTCAGGGCTCAGAGCTGTTGAAGAGGCTTCCCTCTGGGATGACAGCCATGCAGATCAATTTGATGCAGTGTGTGGTGTATGGTCTGAGCACTACAGCTGACCCCCACCCCTTCAACCTCTGCAGCAATGCTGGCAGCACTCATACATCTATTTACCAGACAACCTCTGGATATGACGCTGAGCACGTGCACTCAACTTCTTTGGTCAACCATGGCGATGCCTGTTCTAGAGTGGAAACTGTCTTGTTAAACTGCTGTATGGTCTTGGCCACCGTGCTGCAGCTCAGTTTCAGGGTCTTGGCAATCTTCTTATAGCCTAGGCCATCTTTATGTAGAGCAACCATTCTTTTTTTCAGATCCTCGGAGAGTTCTTTGGCATGAGGTGCCATGTTGAACTTTCAGTGACCAGTATGAGAGAGTGAGAGCGATAACAACAAATTTAACACACCTGAGACCTTGTAACACTAACGTGTCACATCACACCGGGGAGGGAAAATGGCTAATTGGGCCCAATTTGCACATTTTCACTTAGGGGTGTACTCACCTTTGTTGCCAGTGGTTTAGACATTAATTGCTGTTTGTTGAGATATTTTGAGGGGACAGCAAATTTACACTGTTATACAAGCTGCACACTCACTACTTTACATTGTAGCAAAGTGTAATTTCTTCAGTGTTGTCACATGAAAAGATAGAATAAAATATTTACAAAAATGTGAGGTGTTGTGTCCTGTGTGTTGTGAGAGACACAAGACTCTGGTCTGGAACAATGGATGTTTATTTCAGTACAGGCTGTACACTGCAACATGCATCTCAGCACAGTACATATCTCTGCTTCCTACATGTGCTCTCTCTCTAAGATGGCTACTATACCCCTTGACATCACTGCTGGATGGAGCCAGCCTTAAAGTGTCAGTACATGTGGAACCCTTCAGGTATAACATGAGGGGTGTACTCACTTTTGTGAGATACTGTAAGCTTTTGTGCAATTTTCACCTTCAGTCCTGAGAATTCCGAAGGCAAGTACTTTTCTTATGTTACTTAACCATTTTCCACCCGACCACTTCACATAAATGGCCAGGTGGGAGCTTCCTACTTCTGAGTGGACGTTCAGGAACGTCCCTCAGAATGATCCAGATCGCATGGCCATGTGCCCGCGCAGCAGCGCGATCCAGATGTGCTTGTGTCACCCTGACACAGTGCAAATCAAATAGGCAGGAGGTCTCTGTGATTGGTCCTCCTGATCACATGTCTGTGTAACATGACCGCGCAATTCTCAATGAAAGTGCAAGAGCACGGAAAGCTGAAAATTGGTCTGGAAAGGAAGGGGGTAAAATTGCCCAGTATTAAAGGGTTAAGTGTGTCCTAGGGAGTGTTTCTAATTGTGAGGGGGCTGGGTTACCAGTGACACGACATTGATCACTGCTCCCTTTGACAGGGAGCAGTAGATCAGTGTCCTGTCACTAGGCAGAACAGGGAAATGCCTTGTTTACAAAGGCATGCCCTGGTTCTGCCTCTGCCTCTGCCTCGCGGGACACCGGCGGACATCGAGTCTGCAGGTCCCGTGATTACAGAGCCCGCGGCGGGTGCCGCCAGGGGTGCGCCCGCACCCGCTAGGCGGCGGATACAAAGCAACGTACCTGTACGTTGCTTTGCCTGCCCGTGCCATTCTGCCGACGTATAAGTGCCTCAGGCATTTGGCAAGTAGAGCATGGCATTACAAAAACGGGACTTACTCTAAACGAGCAATGTTGAATAAACACAAAGAAATCTAACAGAATAAAATTGTCGAACTGTAGAACTGGTTCCTTTGAGTTAAGTAGCGCTATTTACTGAATTGTGGGAATTTGTCAGATAGCTTTGAATTGCCAAGTGTTTATAATACATCTACATTTGATGAATTTGATTATTTTATTGACAAAGAAAGTTGAAGACAGAGTGAACCGTACGCTACATGCTATACCCGAGAATTACACTATCTTGATTGATTCTTTATTGTGCCTTTTTCATTTCTTCATATCCCATTTAGTGACTCCATATACTTCTCATTCGCTGACCTCCCTGAAGAAATTTCCACTTCCCAGTTTAAGGATTTTCCCCCCTATCCTGAGGAGGACTGCTTGCATTTATCCTCAAGGTAAACCAATTAAATGTGGGTTGAAGGTAAGGGTACTCATATATAAACAAAAAAGTCAGTGTGTACCCATACATCACATAGAAAGCAAGGTTCCTGGGTGCTCGATCCACAGTTGCTGGCTGGGTAGAGTAATGAAGAAAAGATGATCCGCACTCCGGTCGTTGCTCTTAAAAATTAGTAATGTTTATTAACAAGGCACAGTGGACAAACGCAAATAGGAATGTTTGACGAGTTTCAGCCTATAAGGCCTTAGTCATAACCCATCCTATCCTGTGGGGGACCGCTTGCATTTATCCTCAAGTTAAACCAAGTAAATAATGTGGGTTGAAGGTAGGGGTACTCATATGACTATGTGGGTGACTTAAAACATGTTGAGGAATCAGAACTATGACTGGTGCTTATACAAGCCCCACACTGAGATGACTCTTCTCATGAGATTACTCATAATTGAGGTCCTGTGACTAAAGCAAGTTTATGGATTTAGAGCTTTACTTGTATACAGTATATTGTGTATGTGAAGATTAGTGACATATTCACCATTTGCTGATAAACAAAAACTGATCTGATTCAGCAGTCGATCCCCATCTCCTAAAAGTGACTCGGAGTTGGAAATGAAAATCCTCAACACATCTCTGTCTGAGAACTGCATGGAATGGAACTGGGGAAGACTACCACAGGTGAGGCCCACTTATGCCCAGCCATCAATGAGGTGACCCATTTTAGCCAGGGGAGGACTGAGAAAGATAATCAGCTTGTCATTTGATGGTAGGAACAGTTTCCTGTGACTAAAGAATGTGTTCTGTACAAAGTGTGCCATTGTGGCATAGTATTTGTAACGACACCCCGAGTATGAAAGGGGTTAAAGTCGTTTACAACATTCCATTCTCGAACACAAAGGCAGCTACCGAATACTCCAATTACATGAAAAAAGAAACCCATACTATTAATTCTCCCCCAAGTACGAGACGAGGCTCTGTGTTGAGGGTCAAGCAGGAATCAGCCTTTATTGAAAGGAATACAAGTCTTTTATACAGTAAAAGAGGAGGTGCATACCTCCTGCTCATATTACTCTGAAAATACACCCGTGACCAGACCTAATTAACATGAGCTAATTAACTAATCCCTTTAAGCAGCCTGGTCATTGTTATGATAAATCAGGATTTCACTACAGGTCAGACTTGTCAACAAGCTTTACACAGTAGATGATACAATATCATAAGTTGAAACACAGGACATATTCTCACAATAGCAGGAGCTCCACTATGAGTTGGCCCGTCTCCTACATTGTACAGAGGCCAATGTGATCAGCTCTTTCAATTAACATGTTGAGTTCAGAATTAAACAAACCAATAATAGTCTTTACATATATCCTGGGAGATATTGTGGATAAATATTACTGTCCCATTTTAATTAATCCAAGATATATTTTCTCAGTCACCCTGTGCCAGGGTAGCACAGAGTGACTTAGACATAAGAGGTGCATGGGGATCTGAAACAAGGATATCCCATACTTTTCAAGGAATTCTGGGTTCCACGGGCCCTCCCGTCACAGTAATTGATGGGTATGGTAAAAGGTGGGTGTCATCTTAAAATACATGGGTCAGATAGTACAGAGGGGGGTGCAGGAATCAATGAGTAAGGAATAGAGTTGGGGGGTGAAGAAGAAAAAGCAATGAAAATGAATTTGGAGGAGGGGTTGAGAGATGGCATTAAGACCCAGATTATGGAGGGTGGCAGAAGAGGCAAAGGGTACAGTGGAGGGGAGAGGGTTAGCAAGAATTGACCATTTATAAGAGACATCTGTTGGTCAAAGTACTCCTCACAGCACTTTTCAGCAGGAGAAATAGAAAATAGCAAACATTTTTTGTGTGTCCAATGTTTTGCCTTTATAAAGGTAAGCTGTGCCCCACCAAAATTTTTGTCACTTAAAAAAGATTTGTTGTTTTATGAAATTATGCTGCGTACACACGCTCGGAAATTCCGACAAGAAAACCTTGGCTCAAACTTGTGTGGTATACACACGGTCAACCAAATTCAGACCGTCAAGAACGCGTGACGTACAACACTACAACGAGCCAAGAAAAATTAAGTTGAATGATTCCAAGCATGCGTCGACTTGATTCCAAGCATGCGTGGAATTCCGACAATAACTTTTCCCATCTGAAAATTTGAGAACCAGCTCTCACATTTTTGCTGTCGGTAATTCTGACAGAAAAAGTCACAGGGTCGAAATTTCTGACCAAAAGCTCACATCGAACTTTTCCTGTTGGAAATTCCAATTGTGTGTGTACGCAGCATTACTGACAAGTACTATGAGTGTCTCAACCAACATCAGTCTATCAACATTTTAATAATATCTTCTATCTTTGCCAGGTCACTCGGACTGATTTTACCTCTCAAATATCCCAATCTGCACCACCCAGTCCTGGCAGGGAGCTGGTTGAGATATCTTCCACTGCCTCAACAGAGCCTGAAATTCACATAACTAATGAAGAGGATGGCACCTTCCATGTTACTCTATTAGAGGGATCAGAGGATATACCTGCTTTCCAGGTTCTTCCAGGTGAGCCATTAAGAACATTCTGTATATAGCATCTCATTCTGGTTTCTTCCACTCAAAGGCCTACATCTGAATATACAGCACAACAGTAAGGATCGCAGGTTAGGCACCAGGGCCCTACTCTATCCAAAATACAAAAGGCTTTGGCTTTAGATATACTTTATAGCTGATATAAAATATTGTACAGGAAATATGTCAGCCATTAAATTCCACAAAACAAAAATGGTACCTAACTGATGTGATCTGTGAACTAGCTTGGATGAAATAATCAAATTAAATAAAGCATATCCAAAGCCTGTCAACCTTCTATAAAAAAAATTGACCCACTGCAGATCACTTTCAGCTATTAGTAAATCATTTGTGAGGTTTAGGAGATCAGTCTCTGTGGAGTATTGAGGGAAAAATCCAGACTAAAGGAAATCAAGAAGGCTATTCTCAGTGTAGTGGTAGCTGTAGTTGGTTGTAGACCAGGCGTTCAGGTTGTTTGGAGAAAAAAGGGAGCAAGGAGAGGGGACGTAGGTTGTTAAGATTTGTGGGATTCAATTAGGGATTTTTAAGTATGGGGTGGACTATTAAATGTTTTAGAGTGTAGGGAAAGTGGCTAGAAGAGAGGGAGAGATTGGAGATGTGAGTTAGAGGGTTACTGTAGTATTTGCAAGGTCCAGGGAGCAGATGGTTAGGTGGGCATTAGAAAAAAAAGTTTAGCAACCTAGTCTATAGTAGTGGGGTTGAATGATCGAAGCATTGTGTGTACCACAGTGATTGTAAAGTCCCGTATTTTTCCCATAAAAATAACAAACATATTATACTTGCCTGTTCTGTTCTGTTGCAGTGAATTTGCACAGAGCAGTCCGGATCCTCCTCTTCTCGGGTCCCTCTTCTGTGAGCCTGGCTCCTCCCTCCTGTTAGCAAGCAGTTTGCTATGGGAGCACCCAAGCCAAGTCACAGCTCCTTGTGTACATTCAGACACAGAGCCCCAGCCCACCCCCTCTCTCTCCTGATTAGCTAGCTAACTTTGATTGACAGCATCTGCAGCCAATGATGCTGCTACTGTGTCTCAGACAATTATGAGGGAGAATGATGGCTGAGACACTTGTGGACATCGCTGGACAGAGAGGGACCTCAGTTAAGTGTTAGGGGGGCTGATGCACACAGAAGGCTTTTTATCTTAATGCATAGAAAAACCTTCTGATTTTACAATCCATTTAAGTGGGGGACAAATCTGTGCAGTGGATAGCTCATCACAAATTATGTTTTCATTTTTAATTTTCAAGTGATTAGTGATCTCCTGGGTAGTAAGTGAGTTAGTGGGTGGTGGCAGTGGGGGATAAAGCAGAGAGTTAAAGGTAGAGAAGAGTTGATGGTGACTAGGGCCGCCACCAGGGGGGTACAGGGGCCCGAATGTTCCCAGTGGCTCGGCCTGCCCCTTCTCAGCTGCCAGTGTCATTTTCAGCAACCCCGCCCCCCCTTGTTCTCAATTCGCAGCAGCCCCCCTGGTCCCCAATTTGCGACAGCTCCCCCCAGGTTCTCAATTCGCGGCACCCCCCCCCGGGTCTCTATTTGCGGCAACACACCCCCTCCCCCGACTGCCCTGATGGTAACTGGATGAGAGCGTGTTAATGAGAGTGATAAAATAAGTCTGCTTGGTAATGTGGAGGCAGGAATTGTATTTTTGAAGGGCAGATTTATATTGATTGAAGTCTTTCTGAGACTTTATGCCACAGACGGTCAAGGGATCGGCTACGTTCCCTTTTTTGAGACTTCTGGTGTTGTCTGTTTGCCAAGATTGTAGGGCTTGGGGCTTGATTATGTGTGTAGAGAGAGGACGACAAGTGTGTCCAAGGAGGATGACCGTAAACTATTGTAGACAGAAATGGCTAGGATGGGGCAGGACAGGGTGAGATTTTGTCATATAGGTTTTCCCCGACTCCTCTGCTGGAATGGCCCTTATCGATTTATGGGATTTCCTCATTCCCCTGCCAGCCCACACCTGGGGATTGGCTGAGGTCCTATAAATATTCAAGGCAGCTCCTCCTCACCCCTGCACACTAGTTCCAAAACATTAATCAAGATTCTGGAAACAGAGGGAGGCACCAGAGAGTTGCCAGGATAAATCATCCAGCTCTGAACTCTAAAAACCCTGACCCATTTGCGACTCATAAATTTACAGAATTAATCAGAATTAGATTTTATTGTGTGTGTGTGTGCAATACAATTCCTTAAAGTGTATTTTTTTTAAAGTTGCGCGAATACTGTGTGACGTAAAAAATTGTGACGCCTATAATTTTATTCTATAGGGCCTCTGCTAAATATATATATATATATATATATATATATATAAATGTTTGGGGTTCTAAGTATTTTTCTAGCAAAAAAGGGTAGATTTTTACACGTGAGAAGTGACAGAATTGGCCCAGTAAGTGGTTAAAAAATTAACTGTCATAGTGTACAGCCTAAAACTCTAAATGCTTTTCAGTTTGAGTATTTCTCTCTTGCAGATGCTCCTTCTGCATCTCTAACATTTTTACCTGATGAAGCACTTTCTCCGGACTCTCGAGAAGTATCCCTCTATTTTCCCGACAGGTCAGTATTGGAGAGTATATGAGAATGTAGCTGCACTGTAGTGCAATTGTAGACACAACATGCAATAATTATCCCATAATTAATTTGAGTTAAAGCTGAACTCTGGGCACTCAAATGCCACAAAGGATATAAATCCTTTAATATTACCTTGTAAAAGTAGCAGTGACATCATCACTATGCAGAGAGCAGAGCTGTGGGAGGGACCCAGAAGGCTCCATCCACTACAGGCTGCCTAAATAAAACTGCAGAAGGGGGCGGAGACAAGACCAGTCACCTTGCACAAAGAGAGAGAACAGCAGTGACTGGTCCTTATTACAGGAAGCTCCTGCACAGAGTCAAGGTTTAACTCTGGATTATTGCAAAGATCTGGAAGAAAAAAACCGCAAAACACAACTTGACTGAATATGAATACACATGACATAATTTGGACAATATTTGCTTATCCTGGAGCTCAGCTTTAAAATGACCTGGACAATTACAATTCATCAGCCTTTGAAAAGAAACCTTCTGTCTTTCCACAGTGACCCACACCCACCACCGCCACCCAATCAGCACAACTCAGAGAACGAAGCAGATGACAACATGGAGTCACCCATGTCATGTGTAGCTTTGTCATTATGTGGAGGCCTTGCAGACTCCTGGAACATTCCTGAAGGTATGCTGACAATGATAAAGCCACAGTATTTGTTCAGCAGGGTGTTTCAATGAGTATTATATGAGGATTGTTGAGGGAGACGGTAAGACTTTATATCACATAACCTTTTGCGATTTTTGTTTCACTTAAAATGTTTGTTAACAGCCCTCCTGTTTATCCTGTTTCTTTAAAGCATGTTTTTTACAGCACAGTGCTTGTGCTATGCAATTTGGCCCCCTGTATCACCTGAAATACCTGGCTGATCCTGCCAGTTTCTGCCCTCCCCTCTGTACGCTGACCACGATATATCAGGGCTGCTGAACCCTGACATTGTTGTCAGCATACGTGCCTCCATCAGCTGTAGCCCTTCTCTCTGTGTCTCCTCTGTTCTACTCCACCCTCCCCTCCCTACTTGTCAGCTCCCTGATCCTTCCCTCCTGCTCTAGAAAAAAACTGTGTTTTCTTCAATAGTTAAAAAATCTGCAGTACAATAGCTTACTTCAGAGCACCGTTCAGCGCTCGCATGGCCGCCGGTCTCCTCCCCTACTCTCCTTATCTCGGCTGATGTCAGCAGGGGTTTCCCAGCACTTACCCCTGCAGCTATCAGACCAGGACAAGAGACCCGACGGGCAGTCAGCTGAGTGCTGAATGGCGCTCTGAAGTAAGCTATTATACCTCATATTTAAAAAAATTACATCCACTGGGGAGCTTAGTGTTATATACCAGAGGGAACTATAGAGGAACATTTTTGACCTTAACAAACACTTTAAGCAGTTTGATTACTTAAAGTGTAAATTGCCAGGGTTGGTTGTTGGCTGAATTGGGTAAGAGTATCTGATCTCTGTATGACATATACATCCGGCTTTACATTTACACTGTGTTGTGTTTGCCTGCAGTCTAATTGTCTTCTGTCCACAAACAGACCGGTTCCAGAAATACAAGATTTCATATTCCGATTTCTGCAAAAACCCTTCACTAATAGACAACCCAAGACTGGTGCTTCAGATAAACAATAAGTGTGAACCATTTTATAACTTATTTCCTCCATTATTGTGTAATGATTTCTTTAAAGTTTTTATAAATAAGCTTCCTTTCAGTTCCAGCTTGTGATTTTTTTTTTTTTTAATTGTCAATATATGTTGTTTTATTAGAAAATAACTGATGAATCATTGCCATACCTCGCCAACGTCTATATTGGCAGAACAGTCCTGATTTCTAGATCATTGAAAAAGCAGATCTCAGCTGAACCTGCATTGGTTAGTTCCTGGTAACATAGGACAAACCATAATCATTTTATCTGAGCATAGCCTATTTAAAATAACCCTGGAATTCCTATAAGCATAGGCTTGCGCACAGGGTGTGCCGGTTGTGCCCAGGCACACCCTAATCACCCTGTGCAGAACATATTCATCCTACTGACCTGGATCCCCCTCCTTCCCCCGACAGCACTGCCAGCTTCCCTCCTCTCCCACCGGTTGTTGCTGTGGATGTTGGGGTGACCACATTTCCAAACTACCATTCAGGGACACCCTCCCTTTCCATAAATCAACTTGTGTCGTAACAAATCACAGCACAGTGATTGGACACAAGAGGCGGGATTTATGATTTCTCCAATCACAAGCAGGGGGCGGGGACTGTGCTCATCCAGGCATTCCTGGCCAGGACAAGTGGTGATGTGGCGGCCTTTTTTGGGGGCATCAGATTGGCCCAGAGGGTGGCTGTGTCAGTTTTATTCCGGGACACTGTATTGTCCTGGAATGAATGTGCCCGGGACAGACCTGCAAAATGCGGGAATGTCCCGGGCAATTCGGGACATGTGGTCACCCTAGTGGATATTTTAGGATGAGTGGGGGAAGGGGCCAGTAAATATGCCATTTACCAGCCCCTTTCCTTTCTGAATGAACATCGTGAGTGATCGGTAGAGTGTGTTTGAGCTTTGGGGTGCACACCCTAATGCCAAAGGCTGCGCACACCTATGCCTATAAGGTTAGATTGGTAGATGCTAGGAGTCATGGGCCCATTATCTGTTATAAAAAAAAAAATTAAAAATGCATGTTAAAATCACATTAACTATTTAATGTATCCAAGGACACCAAGCACCTTTGCAAATACAACCAATTACCAGAATATCATTACAGACCTAGACCAGTATAAACACAGCATTGTCTGTATTCAGCCTTTCTTTACTATTCAGCAGGCTGAATTGTGCAGTAAAGAGGGCTGCATGTCCCGAAATCAGGAACATATATGCATTGAAATCTGTTTACCACAGTTGCCTGTTTTATCTCATGGGAGAGGCATAGTTTGCTTAAAGAATGCTGCCTTCTTCCAGCAGTTTCTGATCTGTTCCCAAAAGATTACATAAGTGCAGTGCAGCATAGAAAACGTCATATATGACTTTTGATAATGAAGACGTTGAATCAGACAAGAGGATACTATAGCATTCTACTGTTCATTAGTGCTTACTGCAGACAGGTAGTATGCTCAGGGGCGGACTGACCATTGAGGCACTCGGGCACTGCCCAAGGGCCCCATGCCATTAGGGGGCCCCATCAGGGTTGCCAGGCTCAGTAAAACCAGGGACAGTATCTAAAAATCTGTGTTTTTTTTTTTTACATCTATCCCTGATATGTCCAAAACCGACATGCTTTTGATGTGAAAATCCCGAGATTTTAGCTGCCCCGCCTCTGTACTGCCTCCTGGCTTGGTGGCCATCTGTAAGCCCGGGGGCCCCATAATCTTCTATTGCCCAGGAGCCCCATGAGTTGTCAGTCTACCCCTGAGTATGCTATAGGTGTTCCTGGATATATTAACAGAGCTAATGTGTTCTAAGGTATTTTTAAAGCGAATCAACAGAGCTTGAGAACAGGGAAAGATTGGGAAGGTCACAATGATGTTCAAGCAAGTTCTGGCTGGATGTTGGATGCTGGATGTTCAAGCAAGTTCTAAAAATCTCTGAAACTGCTAATGAGCACTTCCAGGTTGGAACCACTTTCATATCTACTGCTCTTAGTATTAACCCTATGTAGCGCCACCCCATTCTAGAGCCGCTGATTAGATTGGGATCGGAAAATTAAGTTACTTCTGTGTGGTGTCTAGGGGTGCATGTAGTGAGCAGAGCAATAACGAATGTCCAACCTGTAGCTGAAGTTTTCTGAATGCTTCATTTTCCTGGTCCAACACAACCAACACATCAACTTGAGGTAGATAGAAAAGGTTAATGAAAGTAGAGTAACTTCGCAGAGTCAGGTTTGGATAAAGAAAGCAGTCCTGCCTTCTGTAATTGAGTCAATCACGTCGCCCCTCCAGCCGGAGTAGGTGCAGTGCACCTGGAAAGGCCTCTCACACAGGTCTGGCAGCCAGAGTGTCACTGAGAATGTCGAGAAGGAACAAGTCGCTGCCACCGACTTGGCTCTAGAAGATTAGTAGAGGCCTCAGCCATAGGTCCGGTACTTAAAGCGGAGGTTCACCCTAAATATAAGCTCTCCAATGTGATCCAGCATACTGGCGTCAGCGCCAGTATGCTGTTTTTTTTTTTTTTAATCCCCCACTTACTGTATTATGCTGAATTTAAATTTTTTCCCCCGCGGTGGACGGCTCTAGTATAGCGCGTCACATCTTACGAAAATACCCGATAAGGACTCGGGTAATCTCGGCGAAAATGCGGCGCCTGCGCACAGACCTAGGAGCTGACTGCGCAGGCGCCGTATTTCTCCGAGTCCTATTTCTGCGTTTTTCGGAGGGCGTGGCGCGCCATAGTCGTAGGACTCGAAGAAATACTTCGCCTGCGCAGTCAGCTCCTAGGTCTGTGCGCAGGCGCCGCATTTTCGCCGAGATTACCCGAGTCCTTATCGGGTATTTTCGTAAGATGTGACGCGCTATACTGGCGCCGTCCACCACGGGGGTAAGAGATTAAAATTTAACATAATACTGTAAGTGATGGATTTAAAAAAAAAAAACAGCATACTGGCGCTGACGCCAGTATGCTGGATCACATGGGAGGGCTTATATTTAGGGTGAACCATCTCTTTAAGAACAATAGAGCGTATCCTCTCAATCTCGTTCTATTGAGATGTGGAACCCAAGTAAGTCACTGAGGTCCCTCAATCAATTCAGTGTCTCTGAGCCATGAGGGCTCCGGCCGTGATGTGAGCACACCCTGAAGGTGGGTGCCGCACCTGGAACCAGGAACCCGTGAAGAAGCCTGGAAAATGGCGTCTGCCACAGATATACCCTCCCCCAGCATGCCCCGTGAGGGAAGCACTCCTCCAATTGGCTGCTGGGGAAAAGCGGCTCTGCCTGAATCCCTCTGGCGCCACCTGCCGCCCAGATATGGGACCACATCTCTGGAACCCAGAATGACCCACAGGATAATTCAGGGCTGACAGCTGCCGAATTTGAACAAATCAACCTGGGTGAGAGCAAGTAAGTCTCTCACCCTACAAACTTTAGCGTAGCGCCCTTTCTGAAAGTAAGGGGGCGCTACACCTAAATCACCTGATCCTTGATTAGGTGATCAACCATTGCATTGGGTCATCAAATCAGTACAGGATCAGCTTCCTTTGGTATTTTTAAACAGCTGCCAGGCCGGTAATCTTGCCTTGTAAAGAGCACATTTAGTATGGCACACTACTAAACGGGAAAGTCAAACCGGCATATGTAATAAACATGGCCTTTTTTTATTTATAGATATAGCTACAACAATGGATAAGAACAGGATTTTTAAATGGTTAACAAAAAAATGTGTCAGTTTCTCTTGAAAAATTATCTGTTGAATGTATTCATGGCTTTTTGCCCCTTCTTACTGTTGAGAACACCTTAAAAAGTTCACTAATGTTATTTCTTTTATATTTCCCAAAGGTATTACAATTGGGCAACAGCTGCCCCTCTTGTGTTATGTATGCAAGCCTTCAACCAAGAACTTCCCCAGGTAATGTATAGCAGCAGTGGTGTTTTTTGGTTTTGTGCTACCCTAAGCAAGACTAAAATCGGGTGCCCCCCATCTAAATTTGTGCCACCCCAGCTGTGGTATACCGTTCTTGTTTCCGGGTCTGATGAGAAAGCTGCAGCTGTTCACAGTGAACAGTTGTAGCTTCCTCATCATCAGACCCTGAGACATAATTTGTCAATGTCCACATATGTGGTCAATGGGGCAGAGAATGGGGTCAGTAGGACATAGGACGGGGTCAGCAGGGCAGAGGATGAGGCAACACTGATGAGGAGTCACTGATTGCACTTATTGGCAGCACTGATTGGCACTGATGGACACTGTTGGGGCTACACTGATAATCAGAACACTGATGATCAGTATTCTGATTATCACTGTGTATGTCCTCTCTCCTCTTCTCATGCAGGTGACAGCATGAGACAAGGAATGCCGATAACTGGCAAGTGTGTTTACATCGTAAATAGCTGTGATTGGACACAGATGGCCATGTGGTAAAGAGCCACTGTGATTGGTTCTTTACCCTGATCAGCTGAAAGACACACAGAGTGTGGCGGGTGCGGCTTTGAGAGGTTGTCAATAGACGCCATCCCAGAACTAGACAACTGCACTGTAGCCGTCATTTGGCTATAGCATGGTTACTTGTGGAGCAGTGCCACCCCTCTGAAAAATGCCACCGAAGGAAAACGCCTTGCTTGCCTTGCGGTAGATAAGCCCCTGTATAGCAGGTCATATCAGGCTCCTATTTCCTATCCTATTTCCTATCTCCTATCTGTCATTCTTTTGCTTATGCTTTTCCCTGCTGTCTGTAGGGGGTGATCGATCAGATGACTCAGCAGAGGATGCCTCCTCGAAGTCGGGGTTGGTGGTTTTCTTGGAGAAGAAGAAGTCTGCCCAACCAACCGGTGAGTAAACAAAGGTACTCAAATTTGCACAGTAAAATCTATACACATTCTTATGATGCTGCTGTTCTCCCAGGCTTATCTCATAGCTGGTCATATTTAGGGCACTTTATTTTTCACTAGATAAGACTCAGTCCAGGATTATTTTCCCTTGTTCTTCAGGCTTATATTAGTTTTTATTTTATCAAATGCCGTCCTTCTTTTTCTTTTACTACTATTGCTGGACATACAGGGGTTGATTTACGAAAACTGAAGAGTGCAAAATCTGGTGCAGCTCTGCATAAAAACTAATCCGCTTCCAGTTTTTTTTTAACAAGTTGAAGTTAGAAGCTGATTGGCTTCCAT
This sequence comes from Rana kukunoris, assembly GCA_029574335.1. Taxonomy (NCBI): domain Eukaryota; kingdom Metazoa; phylum Chordata; class Amphibia; order Anura; family Ranidae; genus Rana; species Rana kukunoris. Next base: position 128,981,059 of record CM056060.1, read on the forward strand.
GCACAACTTCACCAGATTTTGCATGCTCCAATTTGAGGACATCAACCCCACAGGGACAGATCTAGTAAGACACAAGGTTAGAGAAGTGCAAGTTATAGATGTGCAAGTGCTTGACTTAATATTTATAGCCAAAACTTTTTTGAACTTCAGGTTAGAACCCCATTTGAGGCATTGATTGTTGTCTGTGCCCCTGTTATGAAGAATCAACCTTTGTATTTGTCTTGGAGGCCACTGTAGGTTTGGTCCTTAGTAAACATATGGGAGAATAGGCCTACGGTGAATAAGGGTACACTTTATGCTCCAAAATGGAAAGGGGGACAGGGTCTACCTGATTTACAAAAATATTTGTATGCTGCCCAGGTGGCTCAACTCTCTAGATATCACTCCCAGCAATCACAAGCTATTTGGATGGCCATTGAATCTTATTCCTGTCTTCCAAACTCAATTTCTCATATTATGTGGCTCCCAATTAAAGAGAGACCTGTTATATTATGTCCTACTCTATCCTACTCGCTAGAGTTTTGGGCTCTCAAGATCTCAGAAATTCAAGTCTCCCCACTCTCCATTAGCACCGCTTTTGAAAAATAGAGCATTAACTCCAGGCCTCACTCCCCTCGCATTTGAATGGTGGACAAATAAGGGTCTGATGCGAATAGCTGATATTTGCGATCATAAGGGTATGCTATCCGAATGGTTTATGACTGACAAATATCAAATGCCGCCAGTAGAATGTTACAGATAGACTCAAATCTCTCACTTTGTACAAACTCTAGCTCGTAAGGGGGATCTAGCAACGTTGACACCCTTGGAACACATATGTAGTCAAAATTATATGGTCAAAGGACACATATCTGCACATATCTGAATTGTATTAACAAGGAACACCAACATACCGATGGGGCCTATGGTCCCTGTCGAGGGCTTAGAAACTATTTAAAAAGCGTACGGAAGAAAGCACGTTTGGAAGGGAGTGCTCAGCGTGGCCTTGACACAGCCCCCTATAAATATTTGGCAGGGAGACCGGTGGGCAATAGTAAGTGGGCCTTAATGAATGTTCGCTCCTTAGTGGCCCATGCAAACAATATTTTTGATGTAGTTAGTGAACATGATTGTGATTTCTTATGTATAACCGAAACATGGCTGACGGATGCAAGTATTTCCGCTTTATCCGCAGCAGTACCGTCGGGGTACAAGATATTTACTCAAAATAGGGTTAATGGGCGGGGAGGTGGGACTGCTATTATCTTTAAGGAAGTTTTTACTATTAAAAAAAGGAATGAGACTCAGGGAATGGGTTGTGAAATTTTGTCCCTGCAACTAGAATGTGTAGCTAATATTTTTTATGATATACATATTATATACATTTCCCCTGCCAAAAAAACTTTGGCACTAGAGTTTTTCTGGACCTGGGCGGATAATGCCCTTTGTAAGTCTGCCCCTACACTTCTGTTCGGTGATTTTAATGTGTGGTAGACAAACCAGATTTAGCTGAAACTTGTCTTTTCCGTCAAAGAGGAGACTAGCTGGACCTATCCATCCTGAAGACGGAACCTACTCATATGTTGGAACATACTCTGTATGTAATACTTTCCAGGGATATACCCTTGGTCTGATCATGCAATTTTATTGTTTGATATAGATCTTCCAGGTGGGGGCCATAATAAAGAAGCTCAGCATAAAGATGCTACCTTCCGAAGTTTTAAAGACTTCCCCCAAAAGCTATTTAATCAATACTTAGCAACAGAATTAGCCCATAACTTAGAAGTTAAAACAAAACCAGATGAGTTTTTGCAGATGCTGCATTATGGTATAATAGCAGCCCTGGATAAAGTAGCTCCAGTACAGTCCCGAAAAGCAAAAAAAGGTAGAAAACTGGGCTCAGCAGACTGGTTTTCTCCTGATCTGGCTGACTTAAGGAAAAAGGGACGAGCCTTGGAAAGAATGTGGCGGAAAAACCAGTCCAAACCTAACCTCCTAAAATGGAGTATCTTTATGCAGCGGCAATTGTACGTGCAAAAAGTTCTTATATATCATCTAGGATTGAGGCTGCAGGCAATAACTCTCAGGAGTTGTTTAGGATAGTGAGGAATTTTGCCAGTCCACAGGCAGCCCAGCTGGAGGTGAAGGCTTCTAAAGCCCAAGAGTTTGCAGCAGAGCTTTTTTTCTCAGAAAATAGGTGCAGGAACTCAACCACGACCCCGTTCAGATTTCACAAACAGTAGAAGGGTCTTAAAGGGGCATTAAATACCAGAATTGCACTACATACAGAGTGCAGAGTTCAGGGGGGTTACACACAGAGTGCAGAGCTGTCACTTGTAAACACAGAATCCAGACTTCTGTGTTTACAAGTGATTGTGGTGAGCAGGCACCAAAGGGTCTGGGCCAAAGGTGGTGGAACTGAGTTCCCCCAAGTTCCCCCTGAAAAAAAGCCCTGGTTTGCAGACTTTTTTGTGAACAAAATAATTAAAATATATAAGGGCCTTGAAGGCCAGGTGAGTGCCGAACTGGAGGTGACGAGGTCACCCTTGTCGGCGGTAAGGATACCTGAAACTCTGGTTTCAGAATTAGATTTTAGGACAGTTTCAGCCATAGAAGTCCTGGATTTAATTGCTAAATCTAAGGCTTCAGCACCTCCCTCAGACCCGTGTCATGGCCAGGTGTTTAAAGAAGCCCGTGTTATTTTAGCCCCAGTTTTAACTGATCTTATCAATTGCTCTCTAGTGGATGGTACCGTCCCCAGATTTTTTAAACAGGCAATTGTTACCCCTATTTAAAAAAAAAGTGGTACCGATCCCTCTGACCCGGAGAAGTCCAGGCCTATTACAGGGCTATCCCTCCCAGCCAAGATAACAGAGAAGGTAGTCTGTGGTCAGCTGCAGCTTTTCATGGAGGAGGGCAATCTGTCCGACAAGTGGCAGTTCGGTTTCCGACCCAAACATGGGACGGAGCCGGCGTTGCTGGATGTCATGGACCATCTACTGGTCGACGCGGACCGTGGGGCCCACTCAATCCTCATTCTCTTGGATTTGTCAGCCGCATTCAACACAGTAAATCACCAGATTTTGCTGACGCGACTTCAGGAGGTGGCGAAAGTGAGTGACCAGGCCCTGAAATGGTTTAAGTAATTTTTAGAGGAAAGGGAGTACAGGGTGAAACTGGGGGACTTCTACTCGGAGCCTATCAAGGTGACATGTGGGGTCCCACAGGGGTCCCCGCTATCCCCTCTTCTCTTTAACATCTATCTTCGCCCTCTGTTGGCGGTGATTGCAAATCTGGGACTTCGATTTCAGTCCTATGCGGATGACATCCAGTTGTTCTCCAGAATCTCGACTAATGAGCCAGAGGCGGAGGCCAAGTTGGTTGCAGGTTTGGAGATCATAAAAAGCTAGATGGCAGCTAATTACCTGCAGCTAAACCAGGCCAAAACCAAGGTTCTAAGATCGGGGAATATTACTGGGGGACACTGGGTGTTATCGTGGCCCGATGGGGCTGGGGTGTGCCCCCGGCCGGCTGACACGGTGGGGACACTAGGGGTCCTGATTGACAGCAACTTGACGTTAATCCCCTATGTCAGTCAGGTTGTCAAGACCTGCCATTTTAAGATGCGGCTTCTTTACCGCATTTTGCCTTTTTCGGTGGTGCGCGCTCTGGTCCTTCCGCATCTGGACTATTGAAATGGTCTCCTGGCTGGACTGCCTCAAGTCCAGATTGGGAGACTTCAAAAGGTCCAGAACCAGGCGGTAAGGCTTGCATTAAACCTCAGAGGCCACTGCCCCACCTCGAGACATCAGGCTGCGCTGCATTGGCTGCCAGTTGGTCAGAGGGTGCGTTTTAAAATTTTAACACTTGTTTTTAAAGCGTTTCACGGGCTAGGACCCACCTATCTCTGTGCCAAATTGAATAGACATGTTACTGGCCGCTCCCTTAGATGGAGCTGCCAATTCCGCCTTGAACAGCCAAAGAGTCGGCTGAAAAAATGGGGGGGCCGCTGGGCCGGGCTTTTTCTGTGCTCGGCCCGAGAGAATGGAATTTACTTCCCCTAAGTCTTAGACAGAGTCCGGACTTACTTACATTTACGAGGGATCTTAAAACCTACCTGAGGCAGAATGATAGGAGTATTGAGGTTAGGGCATTCTGGAGGGTAGTACTGCTGAATTTGTTTTATGAGGAATTGTGTGTTGTCTTTCCGTTGGTTTTATGTGATTTTTATGGTTTTATATTGTATCGTATTGGTTTTTTGGTTCTATATTGTTGTTATATTAAGTGATTTTAATCGTGGTACATATTGTATATTGTTACTATGTTAATTTATGCCTGTAACACCCGGTCTCGTTGTGTATTGTTAAGGTCTGGAAGCGTTTCGATACCTTCGGGTGATTCTACGCTATACAAGCAATAAACAATAAACAATATATACGATACTGACGAGTGCGTCGAACAGGATTTACAGAAAACCCTCGACCTAGAGGATTGGCATGCGATTTTTGAAATGGCATCTCGATCGCTTGTTAATACCTCGATAATAGAGGCAAACTATAAGGTTTTACTAAGATGGTATATGGTACCGGCCAGGCTGGCAGCCTTTCTTTCAGAGGATGTGTTCAGGTCGGGTCCATTTACCACATAAGGTTAGGAGGTTTTAGATTAGAGTATACAATTTTATACATTCCCTCACCCAGTTAAACCTGATTAAATCAGCAAAACAAGCACTTCTGGGGGGCGGGGTAGTGGAAGCCTCCAAATCCTGAAGGTGGCTTCTCACGTTTATATTCATTTCCGCTGCCCTGCCATTCCAACAGCTTTAAGGCAAATTATCTTGGCTTATGTTAAACGAAAGGTTGACAGCATTGGCGCAAGATAAAATGAAGTTATTTCATAAAGTATGGGACTCGTGGATTCAATACCTTACGAATGTTCCCAGGACGCTGGGGACCTAGAGTTATTCTCGTATTCTGGGTTTTTGGGTACCGTAGCTGGGAATGGAGAAGGACTGGACATAGTTGACCTAGGCAGGGTTTATTGTCCTGTTAACGTGAATCAGTCCACATTTAAAGATACTTCTGGACACGGTAGATGTTCTAATTTGACTCTCAAGTGTCTTGGCATAGGAAATATGATTCCCAAATCCTGTCTTAATAACTGTACAATGAAAAGTCGAGATTGTTATATTTTGGTGTTAAAAATTGATTAAAACATATGGGTGAATAAATCCACTCAGTTCCTCCACAGAAGCATTTGTTGCACATATGCTGAAAGTATGGTCAATTATTTTCAATCTGCGAAGGGAGCCGGCCAGATGAAACCATAAGTGTTTTTTTTTTTTAAGTTTCTGCAATGATATAAACATGACCTTTAGTCTGATAGACAGGATAACACCTGCTATTCTTTTTCTACATAATAATACATATCTATACTAATAACATTCTCATATACAGGAATAACTTCATCATAGAAAATAATAAACAATTGCACATGTTCTGATATGTTATTTAATCATATTATCATATGTTATTTAATCACGCAGCAGCAACCACAGCCTTTACTAATCACAGGGATGTAAAATCAATTAATTTTGCCCTGTTTATAGCCCTAAATATGCTCCCTCTTACCTGCAATGACATAAGCATGACCTTCAGTCTGATAGACAGGATAGCAACTGCTATTCTGTTCCCACCAAAGGTCTGTCTTTTTGGTTCCCCCTGCTATTCTAGCAGTGTTCCATTAAAATGTGCTCTCTGTCATTCAGGCTTTTAACTCCATGCTGCCATCTACTGGTGATTTAAAATAAATGCCATGAGTTTTACATTTTTCTATTAACAGAACTATAATCTTTTTTGACATCCCTTACACATTCATCTTTATTCTTATCTAGTCAGAGCCTCAGATTTGCACCTTGCTTCAAGAGAGTATCACTTTCCCTGCCACAGGGCTATTCACAATAAAATCTTCCTTCAGTTTATGGGTCAGTGCACCCCAAAGTACAACTTTGGAAGGTGGAATCAACCACTGGCTTCCTTTTAAGCAGTATTAAACCTAAAAGCAAACATTTATTATATTGCAGCTTACAAATTCTTAGAGATATTGGCTGCATTAGGCTTACTTCTCGTCTTTCTTAGGCTTTCTTTTTTTTCTGTTTTCATGTGGTGATCCAGCCAGTAAGTCTGTTTTTCAAAAGAACAAGCAGCTCTCTTGTAGATGTATTATATATAATTTCTATGTTGATTTGTTTTAGTTGTAAATCGTATGTAAAGCCAAATATTTTTTGGGATTTTGGATTAAGTGGTTAAGAATGGTTAAGATCTCTGTTGGGTTGTATATTTATTTCTGTCTATCCATGTCCTATCAGGGAATTTCCCCTGTACTTCCTGTTACAGAGACACAACAATAAGTAGGAGGAAATCTCTTCACAGCAAGAACAGGTGTCCTCATTTGAAGATTTCCCCTCTATTCTTATTCCTGATTCTGTGACAGCTCTAATGCCACATACACACAATAATTTTTCGGATTGTAAAAAACTACGTTTTTCAGGCTCTAGCAAAAACAAAGTTTTTTTCAACTTCATCATTAAAACGACGTTGTCTACACACGATAGTGGATAAAAAAATGCTCTAGCAAAGCGCAGTGACGTACAACGCGTATGACGGCACTATAAAGTGGAAGTTCCATGTAGCTGGCGCCACCCTTTGGGCTGCTTTTGCCAATTTCGTGTTAGTAAAAGACGATTCGCGCTTTTCAGTCTGTTACAGCATGATGAATGTGCTTACTCCATTACGAACTGTAGTTTTACCAGAACGAGCAGTCCCGTCTCATAACTTGCTTCTGAGCATGCACAGGTTTTTTTCACGTCGTTTAAGCCCACACACGATCATTTTTTACAACCCGAAAAAACGACATTGTTTAAAACATGTTCGAATTTTTTTTTTTTGTCGTTTTTCAGAACCCGAAAAATGCTCTGAAGCCCACACACGATCGTTTTAAAGAACATTTTTTTAAAAACCCGAAAAATTATCGTGTGTACGCGGCATAACATTTTGGATTTCCTATCACTTCCTGTTTTAGAAACAATGATCAACAGAACAAATAGTGAGTGTGAATTTGTCCATTGGGGACACAGACAGCAATAAAAACCTGACAGAGGTTTTAACATTTCCTTAATCTATCGAAAACAAAAGAAATGTTTTGGCTTTAAATACCCTTTAATGTTCATCCATACATCACTTGTGCACACCCTTACAGTTCTACCTGTCTTGCTCTTCCAACACGCTCTCTCCATCACTCTGCTCCTCGTGCAGCCAGTATCCATTCCGAAGGAGCATGTGGAACAGAATGAAGATCATGGCCTCATTAGGTGAGTGTATTTGTTTTTATGGTTATTTACTCTCTATCCCTGGTCCTCTTTACCCACCGTATCAGTCCCTGTCTCTTATTTCCTTGAATATCCTCTTGTTAGCAGATTTAATGCTTTGATATGGATCCTTTTGTTTACTCAGGTCAGAGGAGAATGTGGAAGTTGCAACAGAACCCCCAGCAGTTCCAGAACAACCCTGTCCATATCGGAAATCCCTACGTCTGACATCTGAGCAGATAGTAAGAGAGAGAATTGTGGCTGTCCAATTATGTATTCTTTTTCTGAAGTTGAAGAACTCTTTTATTGGCTATGATTTGCAGGAGAGGGGTAGGGATGATGTGACAGCAGACGGTAAGCACAGCAGAGGAGTGCAGAAGGTATGACAGCTGGAAGTATGAGTGGAAGTTTAATCAGGAGGGTATGCAAGTGGTTGCATGTGTGGGAGAGGAGTGGGAAGGGTATGACAGTGAGCAGTATATGCAGGAATGGAAGGGGGAGGGAATGACAGTGGACAGTATGTGTGGGAGAGGAATGAGGAGGGTGTGAGAGTGGGTAGTTTGTGTGGGAGAGAAATGGGGAGAGTATGACAGTGGGAAGTGCATCAGAGGAGTGCAGAAGGTATGACAGCAAGCAGCACGTGTGGGAGTGGAATGGGGAGGGTATTACAGTGGCCACTATGTGTTGGGGAGGAATAGGGAGGGTATGACAGTGGGCACTATGTGTTGGGGAGGAATAGGGAGGGTATGACAGTAGGCAGTATGTGTTGAAGTGGAATGGAGAGGGCATGACAGTCGGCAGTATGTGTTAGGGAGGAATAAGGAGGGTATGACAGTAGGCAGTATGTGTTGAAGTGGAATTAAGTGGGTATGACAGTCAGCAGTATGTGTTGGGGAGGAATAGGAAGGGTATGACAGTCAGCAGTATGTGTGGGAGAGGAATGAGGAAGGAATGACAGTAGGTACAGGAGAGGAGAGCAGAAGGTATAACTGCAGGCAGCATGTGCAGGAGAGAAATGGGGAGGGTATGAAAGTTGGTGCAGGAGAGGAGTGGGGAGGGTATGACAGTCAGCAGTATGTGTTGAAGAGGAATAGGGAGGGTATGACAGTTGGCAGTATGTGTTGGAGAGGAATAGGGAGGGTATGAGGCGGCGTACACACGACCGAGAAACTCGTCGGGCGAAACTCATCGTTCTGCCCGTCGAGTTCCTAGTTCGGCAGTAAAAAAGCTTGTCGAGCCAAATTTTCCCATTGAACAACAAAGAAATAGAGAACCTGCTCTCTTTTTGGCTCGACGAGTTCCTCGACGGGTTGCTCGGCGAAAAGTGTACACATGACCGGTTTCCTCGGCAGAATACGTCTCCCATCGAGGTTCTTGCTGGATTCTGCCGAGAAAATTGGTCGTGTGTACGCGGCCTGACAGTCGGCAGTACGTGTTAGAGAGGAATAGGGAGGGTATGACAGTCGGCAGTATGTGTGGGAGAGGAATGGAGAGGGAATGACAGTAGGTACAGGAAAGTAGAGCAGAAGGTATAACAGCAGGCAGCATGTGCAGGAGAGAAATGGCAAAGGTATGACAGTGGGTGCAGGGGAGGAGTGGGGATTGTATGACAGTGGGCAGTATGTGTTGGAAAGGAATGGAGAGGGTACAACAGTCGGCAGTTTACTTTTATTGCAACTTTCCAAATTCATCATTTGCAGATATGATTAAATCTAGTTGCTACAATTTCTATATAATGTGTAAACCCTGCTGATTGGATAAATCTCCTCTGTATAGCAGTCGGCAAGCCTGCTTTCTCTATAACAGCCTAGACTTCTGTGATAACCAGATTACTTATTTCCATACAGAGAAGTCTAAACTTACACAGTGGAGCAAATGATGTTGTGTTCAGCGTCTGCACCAAATTTCAAGGCACGTGCCGCACTCGAGCGCAGATCTACCTGTGGGACAGTACAGACCACATTATTGTGAGCGACATCGATGGAACGGTGACCAGGTCAGAATCTACTCATGGTGTCTTTTTAGATCAAAATAAGGCTGTACAAACTCGCTTCTAGCATACCGTTCACAATTTATTTTAGCCTAAAGCCCAACAGACATAGGAGATCCTAAAGCTAAGCATCTAGCTACAAAATAAACATCATGTGTATGAGCATGTACTTTAACATTTCTTTGCCCGACAGACAAACTTGCATGCATGGTTGCATGGTTACGTAGCTCCCTACCACGCATACTCAATTGTCGGCCATTTTGCTTGTTGGAAAAAGTTTGAGTTGTTGACATTATACTTGCTTTTATATCATCTACCCATGTGAGTGTAGTTTTTATTTATTAAATTTACTTTGTTATACATTATTAGTGTTGCTCACAAATATTCGCATTGCGAATATTCGTTACGAATATTGCATATTCGAGTATTCGCGAATAAATCGAATATCGCGGTGAATATTCGCTATTGCGAATATTCGTATTTTTTCAAATTTATTTTTAAAACAGATCACATCCTAGTGATCTCCATCGACGTCCAAAAGCATTGCTGGTATGATTAGAGACCCTGGGCCGAGTAGCTGAGGTGATCCTTTTATGTTGCCGAATATTTGCAATGCGAATATTCGTATTACGAATATTCACGAATACTTTCTCTGCCCTTCTGTGTTTTGTGTATAAAAAAAAAAATAATAATTTGCTTTAGTTTAGTCATATAAGTTTGTGTAAGTAGAGTTAGTGTTTAGTGCATATTAGTTTAGTAATCCAGGAAATGATCTCCGTTTTCACGTGTTGACGAGAATTTCGCAATCAATTTCGCATTCGCATTAGTGAAATTTCGCATTCGCATTATCGAAATTTCGCATTCGTATTAGCGAAATTTTGCAAAAAAATTTTTTAAAAAAAAAAATCACGAATATTCGATATTAACGAATATTTCGCGAATATTCTTCTATATATTCGTGAAATATCGCGAAATCGAATATGGCGTATTCCGCTCATCACTATACATTATTACACTATGTGCAGTATACTTTTATTTCATGCCCCTGGCTTGTGGATTCTAACGTTGTGCGGGAGTTGGGGTTATAGTGAGCCTTCTTCAGTACACCATATTGGTTTGCTATCTGGAGATTGGGGGGAGTGCCTTACAGCCTGGGATGCTGGCTCTGTTATTGCAAATGAAGCGCATTCAGACCACTCTTATATGGGGGCTTACACATATTCCGGTAAGCATGAGTTTGATTGGTGACACCTTTCCTATCCCGTGATATCCAGTTTCCATCACGGCATGTCATCCTGATTAACCATCCTGCAACTCTGCTAGCAGCCGCTAGCGATAATCGCAAGAGAATCCAGTAGGCTGGTTGTACTCAAGTTGATCGATCAAGCAACTTGGTACATTCAGCCTACCCAATAACGGTTTAAATCTCAGCTGGTTCAAACCGTGTATTGCCAGCCTAACTCACATTCATACACAGATTTAAAGTGGATGTAAACCCGAACATTTTTTTTATATGTCACAATGTAGAGTGTAAGATTTCCTATCATCTGTGCCCAGTCTTGCCACACAGAGTTAATCCAGCTCTGAGGAATCCTCTTTTATTGTTCAGTGAAATAAAACGGACTTACAGAGAAAAACCTTAGTCTGTTCCGCCCCCTTACTGTGAGTAACAGGTTATTTACATATCTCATGCCCTAGCCTGGAGACAGGCATTATTTTTCAATTCCCATCCCCACTCCTTTTCTGAAATCATGTGGTTACTTGTCTGAATTTTGACTGGAAGTTAGTGATCATAGCAGAATTCAGTGTAAGGAATACAAAGGAAAAAATGCATGTTGACAAGGGGAGTGTAGAGGAGGGCGGAGAGTCTACTGACATCACGACTCCACCCACCGAGCTCCAGACAACAGACCCACCCACAGAATCTGCAGTTTTTTAGTTCTTATAACAGACAGAGGGGAGAAATTTGACAGGTAAGTATACATGCAGGAGGCGTCTATATCCTTATAGATCAGCACTATAGCAGTAGTTTAGAAAGGATGAGAGTGGGTTTACATCCACTTTAAGGGTGGCGTTCCTGAGTCAGCCACTCTGGAGGCAAGTGACAATGTAAACCTAATCATACATGGACTGAAATTCAACTGGTGCAGCAGGGACCAGCCGAGATTCGATCCATGCAAGTTGATCCAGAGGAGCAATCCCCTTCATCAACACTGACTGTGTTGATGGGGGAGTCAAGCGATTTTCTTTCCTTCTACCCATGGTGAAAGGAAAGAAAAATGTATTGTATATGGACTTCTTTAAGCTGGCGATACACTCTTCAGTTTTTGTTTTTTGTTCAGTCAACACAATTGAGGTGGATGGAGGAATCGCCCCCACCAGGACATTGGATGATGGCTGCAGCCAATAATCGAGGAAACTTTTCCAACGTTACCTTCGGACAGAATTAAACTGACCAAAATTCTTCCAAGATTTGTTAAACCGAATGAATTTTGATCAGTGTATGGCCAGCTTAGACTGAGCTATTACTGGAAACTTTCTTTTAGGAAAGAGCGGCTCAAAAAAACAGAAGCATGATGAGCTGCGTTGGACGTTGTGCTTTGCAGGCTGCTGCAAATTGTAGACAGTTGCCAGTGAGCCAAGTTTTTCTAAGTGGGGTCAGCACACTAATTTTAACAGCATATCAAAACATCCCGATTTTAATTGTACATCATAACACACTTATATAATCTTCATAGCTATGCATTTCAGTTGCATCCTTATATATTATGTCCAAAAAAATCACACTGGATTATATTTAGAGCAATGGTTGCTTACAGATCTGTAAAACAAGCATGTTTTTTGGCTTGGGTCCCTGAATATGGCAATAGCATGATTCAGCATCAAATGAGAATAAACAAAAATGTTTATGTATTATTTAGATTACAGCTGTTAAGCCCCAGGCAAATTGTTTAAGTCAAACATTAGCAGATTTGGCCATTCACGCATAACGCTGAACACATGATAACGCCTCTGGCCAACGTTTCATCAAACACTGGCATGCCAACTTTATCTGTGATATTTTCCAGCATATAAAATGTCCTCCTGTATCACGAAGACCATCAAATATTTTCTACCAGATTGACAATTCTCTCTGTTTATGATGACCAGCTTGGCCAAATTATTTCCATGTTTTCTATGAAATATTTATCCATTGTGCATCTCTCTATCTTCAGGTCAGATGCTCTCGGACACATTTTACCGCAGCTGGGAAAAGACTGGACTCAGCCTGGGATTGTTCAGCTCTATAACGCCATTCACAAGTCAGTATCTTAGTCATAGTTCTGTTATTTCACCCCCTGCTCCTGTACCCAGATTTCACATTATACATCTCATTCTTCAGCTTTCCTTATGTTTTTTAACGTCTGGTTTGTTTAAAGGGGTTGTAAAGGAAAACATTTTTTTTCCCTACATAGTTTACTTTACCTTAGTGCAGTCCTCCTTCACTTACCTCATTCTTCCATTTTGCTTTTAAATGTCCTTATTTCTTCTGAGAAATCCTCACTTCCTGTTCTTCTGTCTGTAACTCCACACAGTAATGCGAGGCTTTCTCCCTGGTGTGGGGAAAGCCTCTTGAGGGGGGAGGGGGCGAGCAGGAGTGTCAGGACACTCTCTACTTTGCATTCAGAGAAAGGAGCTGTGTGTTAGTGGGCGTTCTGACACTCCTGCTCGCCCCTCAAGAGGCTTTCTTCACACCAGGGAGAAAGCCTTGCATTACGGTGTGTAGTTACAGACAGAAGAAACGGAAGTGAGGATTTCTCAGAAGAAATAAGGACATTTAAAATATTCACGATCCCCTCAGCCATCCAAGTGACTCCTCCTGATTGGTTGAGACAGAGCAGTGGTGCCATTGGCTTCCACGGCTGTCAATCAAAGTCAGTCAGTTAATCGGGAGGGGGGCGGGCCAGGTAGGGGCTCTGAGTCAGAGCTCTGACACGGCTTGGGTGCCCACTGTAACAAGCTGCTAGCTGAGGGGCACTTAAAGGAGGAAGGGGCTAGGAGTAGCAAAGAGGCACCCGAGAAGAGGAGGATTGGGGCTGCTCTGTGCAAAACCAACTGCACAGAGGAGGCAAGTATAACATTTTTGTTATTAAAAAAATAAAAATAAATAATAAATTACAATCACTTTAAGCCTCAGAACTGTAAATATAAAAATATTTGACATGCCTGTTTTAACTCTTTCTTCTTGGGCTAATCCATGACTTGTTTTCTCCTGTAGGAATGACTACAAGTTCCTCTACTGTTCTGCGCGCTCAGTGGGATTGGCTGATATCACTAAGACCTTCCTCCAGGGGGTAAGTGAAGGGGGCTACACTCTACCACCAGGTCCTCTCCTGCTGTCTCCAAGCAGCTTGTTTGCAGCCCTTCATAGGTAAGTACATCCAGAGAGCGATCCAGAACATTTCACTACACAATTTGGCACCTTTAAAATATGTAATGAAATAAAGGTTTGTAAAAAAATAAAATAAAATTGGTTTAGCTGCTTGTCTTCCCAGAAGAAAGATAGAATAGTGCATTTCCCAACCATAACTTTTCTTTTTGTTTTGCATAGCATGGAGAAGCTGGCTACGTCATCTTAAAGGACATTTCCTCTCCCTTATTGTTTTGGTGAAAGAGTTCAGAAAATTATGGGAAATGTCTCCAATGGGGCAGAGTCCGTAATAAAAACACAATTGCTAGTATAGAGGGGAAAATTGGAAGGTCTTTAAAATTTGCATTGTCTGTGTTTTCCTATCTTAGTTACCCTATTCCCTCATTGCTAGTCCGGGTGTTAATGGGACACAAATTGAGAGGAAATCCTATTTGCAGAGTTATGGGGAATAATAGAAACTTTCTGGAAATTGTGACCCTTTTTCAGCTGAGGATGGATTTTCATATTTTTTTATTTTTTATGTGGTTAATGTGGTTCCAATTCTGTTGGCTGAAACACTAAATAAAACTAGGGGGAAATACATGAGATATTACACTGGCCTATCTCCCAGCTACCATAGTGTGAGTTGTGATGTCATCCTTGTGCCTATGAGATCTCAGAAGATTGAGAGTACGTCAAAAACCTCACGGGAAGATGCTGCAGTAAAATGCATGATTGTCTTCTCAGCGAGATTTGGACTATTCAACATACCCCAGGATCTTGCCAGAAGCAGGATGATATCACCCTTGCCTAGGCACAATGTCGAAAATCAGAGGAATTGTAAGTATATATATTTTTTTCTACCCGGGTGTTTTTTTCACCAAAAGGAAATCATCTTTAAATCTCAGCGACAATACAGGACATTGTATTCATAGACTAAGTGTTATATATAGGCTACACAGTGTGCACTAGACATGTGCACGCTGAAATATTTTGTTTTGAAATTTCGTTTTCGTCCGAAAAATTTATTTATTTTTTAAATTCGTTTTTATTTATTTAGTTTTGAAAATGCATTAGTCCAAAAATCTGAATTCATTAAGCTTGAATCTGTCATTGAAGGCTTATGGTGTCTGTCGAATGTTTTAAGAAGACTCGATGGAGCACCTAAACTGTACAACGCTGCAATCGTTCATTTCTGGTCAAATGTTCTGCCCACAAGCTATATAAGAAGTCTAATGTTGTATGACACTAGTAATAATTGTATTTATAAATTATTATTACTAGTCAACCAACATTCAAATTCTTCTATAGCCTATGGGCCGCATTTGACCGAAAATGTACGATTGCAGCGTCGTGCAGTTTAGCTGCTAGTCGAATATTCTTGGAACTTTTGACACATAAGCCTTCAATGACAGATTCGATGTTTGTATGTTTTTCTCTGCTTCGTCCAATCTTCATTGTTCATGTCGAATGGTCTCCCCCAACACTGTCTCTATAATGTCGAATCTTTTCTCTCTATGTAGAATAATCTTGGACTAATAGAGTTAAGGTTAGGCACATTCGACCACAGGTTTGATAGACACTATTGTCAGCGTCATGTCGTTGATTCGTGTCTATAACCGTGTTTCGAATGGATTCGTATTTTGTACTTTTGTAAATACATTCGCAATCTCGTATTTTAGTTTAATTTTCAACACGTGACTAATCCTTATTAAGATAGACTTTCTCTTAAGCCCTGTACACACGGTCTGACTTTTTGCCAACAAACGTCAAAATTGGCACGTTTTTCAAAAAATACGACCGTGTGTACACTCCACCGGACAAACTTTTTCGGTTTTCATCGAACAAAAGCTCGCTCTACAAACTGACAAACTTTTCGGCAAAAAAAGTCCGGCCAACTCCCTTCGGACAGAAATCCACAGAAAAGTTTGTTTGAAGTCCGATCGTGTGTACGAGGCACACAGTCCAATGTGACTCAGCACAAAAGAGATAAGCTAATTGGCTAAGATATTAAGTAAGATACATCACTACACGGCCCAGTGCCCATTCGAAAGAACAATTTAAGTACACAAATTTACGAACAGACAAACGGATTTACAAAACACACAAATTAAAATACGAACATACGAATGAAAATACGAATATACAAAATTACGAACAGACAAAGGATTTAAAATACGGAATGCAAATCGTTCATTATAGATGTAATTTTTGTTTATACATAATTTCGTAATTTTTGTATTTTAGTATTTTCAGCTATTCGGATGTTGAAATTGACCTGAATGTACGAATACTAACAAATTTGACTGAAAATCCATTCGTTACGAACCGAATCGCACATGTCTAGTAAATACCGATTTATGGAATCCCTTGATAAATTAATCAAGGAAGTTACTGGGGGAAAGGTACTCCTGCCATAAAAGAAAAAGCCCAAGTCTCATACTGCTATCGCTACTAGTTCTGCTTAGCGAAAAGGATCTTTTCAAGCCGCGTACACACGATCAGTCCATCCGATGAGAACGGTCTGAGGGACCGTTGTCATCGGTAAACTGAGGAAGCTGACTGATTGTCCGTCGCACCCACACACCATCGGTCAAATAACCGATCATGTCAGAACGCGGTGACGTAAAACACAACAAAGTGCTGAAAAAAATTAAGTTCGATGCTTCCAAGCATGCGTTGACTTGATACTAAGCATGCGTGGATTTTTAACCGATGGTCGTGCCTACTAACGATCGGTTTTGACCTATTGGTTAGGAATCCATTGTTTAAATTTAATGCAAGTTGGCTTTTTTTTTAACCGATGGTTAAATAACCTATGGGGCCCACACACGATTGGTTTTGACCGATGAAAACGGTCCATCAGACCGTTGTCCTCTGTTTAACCTATCGTGTGTACGTGGCCTCACGCTCAGGTGTCAACTTTCAAACCAAGGCTTAGCAAGCCCTGGACTTCCAAGTCTACCAAGCCTGTCTAGAAGCCCTCTTTACAATGAAAGGACCCACAGACTCTATAAAGTAGGGAGACAGCTGTTGGCATTTGAGTCCTTTTTGATTTCTCAATGAAATGTCCCAGGCCTGTCATTTCATTTGTCAGGGTGTATAAACTAGAGTTTCTATCTCTGCCACTTTAGCATTTTCAGTCTGCCAGCTTCAGACGAAAATAAGGCAGCTTGAATGACTTCCTTACACCAACTTCACACACAATTAGTGGTTGTACCACTTTATTTAGTAGAAGAGTTTGAAGGTTTCTATTCAAACTTATTCACAGTCCCAAAACCGAATTGGGGTATCTATCCAATACTGGACTTATAATCTTTCTTTGTGTACCAAAATTCTCAATTGAATTAATGTGATTTGTCATTGCTTCTCTCAGACAAGGATGATTTCTGTCATCAGTAGACATTTGAGATGCCTGTGTATGCATTTCCACATTCCCATCTTTCTCTCACATCAATACTTTCTGCGTTTTGCTATGGGAGAAACAACACTTCCAATTTGTAGCACTCCCTTCTTTTGGCTCTTCTGCAAACCCAGGGCATTCATATCACAGGTTATGTGGTTGACCTCCTTCTGAAGCAGGCCTCAATGTTGTCTGCCAGCGTCCAAAGGACAATTCAGTTCCTTCAAATGTTTGACTGAATATTATATTTTCCAAGGTGTGCTCCCCAACCATCACACTGTCTGGATCACTTGGGTCTAATCTTGTTATATATATATATATATATTAAAAAAAAGGGAGGGCTGAAGCATCTACAGTTGATTATAGCAACCAGTTCGATCTCTCCTGTCATTTTGACACAGGTTTCTTTCTTTCATAATAATAGAGTCCTGTTTAAGGAACTGTGAGATGCAAATATGCTATTACTATTGTACAGAGAGGGAGAAAAAATCTTATGCATCCGATTTTTCTTTCTTGCAGGGAAGTTGTAGAAAAGACCCCAGAGCACTTTAAGATCGCTTGTCTCTCTGACATCTGCCAACTCTTCCCTGACCCCAGCCCATTTCATGCTGCCTTTGGCAATAGGCCCAATGTAAGTATAAGGTAACCAGGCTGGAGAATTAAAAGTATACAGTAGGCAGTGATGGTCAATGCACATTGGCTGGGTTTAACATTTTTAAACCTCTAAATCTGCATTTACTGCATGATTGGTAATTATACGTGGCCAACAGCAGGCTTTTTTGCACACAATGTGGGAAATCTATGCACACATAGTAAAACCAACAATAGGTGCAAATCTTGGCCGGAGGGAGGACCCCCCACCCAGCTGGTGGGAGGACACAATAGCTCCATGGGAGGGATTCCTCTACCAACACTGACTGTGTTGATGGAGGAATCAAGCTATTTTCTTTCCTGTCACTTATGTGCAAATTTCAGCTTGAGTTCCTGAGCTCTGTGAACAACAATTTTATTTAAAAAAAAAGGCACTCCACTTGCTGGCTGAAAGAGAATATACAACATATGAATAAGTAGCATTTTATTATAAAAGCAGACCTTCATACCCATCTATACATGATTTATCTCCTCCCCCTCCCCATCACACTTTTTTTTTTTTTTTTGGGGGGGGGGGGATTGGTACCTAATGGGTTTCTCCTAATTGGTTGTTCTTCCCCTCTGCGCAAACCTACCTGGCATACTGCCATCACGCATCCCAGGAGTCTTTGGGTCATTCTCTGCCATAATGTGAATGCGCTGGGCAAGTCCCACTGCTGTGCATCATTAGAGGGCTGGCCCAAGGAACCTAGAAGAGACAGTTGACCTCCCTATGATGTCAGAAGAGAAGATGGCAACATGGCAGCGGCTTACACTAGAACATAAATACAAAGAGCCCAGCAAACTCATTACAGCAATGAGACCCAGTCATAGAAGGGTGAGGGGTGAGGGTTGTGGTGAAATGGTGGATGGCACTGACAAAGCGTAAGTCCATTCCAAGATATCACCAGCACACCATATTTTAACAAACAACACACTTTAATAGCACCAATGGAAAGAACCAAAGTTTCGAGGCTTCCTCTGGGCTTTTTCCACAGGAAGCAGTAACCCTTAAACCCTGTACACACGACCGGGATTCCCGGCGGTCTTAAGTCCACCAGGAATCCCGACGGGATAACCCTGTGTACATGCGGCTAGGTTTCCCATCTGGAACTGCAGGAAGAGCTTTGGGCGGGAATTCCAGCCTTGTATATGCTCCCTCACAGTGTTTCCCCATAGGAAAACTGCCAGGTTTTAAAATGCCGGGAGTCCCAGCGGGAAAATAGAGAGCAGGTTCTCTATTCACTAGGTTCTCAAGCATATACACAGCCGGTTTTCCTGGCCAAAAGCTCTCCTGGCAGTTTTCCTGGCAGGAAAACCGGTCGTGTGTACGAGGCTTTACGGTAGTCAAGTCTGTCAGGGTAGAAGAGAAAGAAAAAGGGGGAGGGGAGTTCCTCTTTAAACAATTAAACTAATTTTTTTAAATATGTTTTAGTGCTGATCATAAGGAATAAAGAAAATCTACTATACTTTTTTGAAAAGGCCCCTTTTTTATGTTTGTCTTTTACCCACCTAGTACTAAGTCTATGTATACAGGGTGCATGGCTGTTATATATGTGTATAATGAGGGGCTAGTGAAAGACGAGCCATGCGGGATCAATGAATTCAGGATGGAGAGCCGGAACTCAATTACAGAGGAGTATGCAGAAATACAATCTGATGAGAGAAGGGGGCTGCATTGTATGGAAATATATGTGAACATAGCATGAGAAATAAGTCCTGTTCTCCCCCTCTAACCATTTCCTTGTTTGTCTACCCTCCATCTTCCCATTCTTCTGTACTCGTGCCAATCACCCACTCATCGCAGGATGTCCTAGCCTACAGGGAAGTGGGGGTGCCAGAATCTCGGATCTTCACTGTCAACCCAAAGGGAGAGCTGACCCAGGACCTGAACTCTGGCTTCAAATCCTCGTGAGTTTCTGGGCTGTTAGCTATGAGGGGGAGGAGGGGGGGATCTGTAACATCACAGCCATATGTAGTCACACATGTTTCTTCCCACAATGTCCAGATCCTCTCACCTGCTTCTATAATCTCACGCATTTTACTTTATTTCCCAGTTGCTGAGATATGTGTTGCCAAAGAGAATCGACACTTACACTGCTCACATGATCTGTTCCGCTGCTATGCGCTTATGACATTACATTACATTACATAATAACTTTCGTTTTAAAGGGACAGTCCACCCAAAAGTCATTATTTACAGAGGGTTGGGTGAGCTGTCACCTGCTGGCTTTTTATTTCCCATGGGGAGTCCAGTTTTATAGCCCTTGACTCTGTTACTACCCACTATGGAATCTTATGTCTGCTACAAAATGGGTTTTCCCAACATTTCTTATTGTGTCCTTCATAATATAAAGCTCAACTCCAGAAAAAACGTGTGAATTTCTAGTCGACGGAATAGGGATATGTTAAAATTTGTCATGTTTTTTTTCTGACTGCTTTTCTTGTTGGGAAACTTCTGTTTGCAGAGACCATGTTCCCATACACTTACCATCTGTCAGGAACCATGAAACAGACAGAGACAGAAAATGCAGTAAAAATCACACCTTTTAATAAAATGGTAAAATGGTACAACTGGTAAACATGGTCAAAACAGCCAGGGTTCGGTAGCCAAATCGGGTAGTCAGAACAAGCGAGGAAATCAGGGAGCCAGAGATCAGCGTAGTAAGAGGCACCAGACAGGATCAGGAACCAGAACAGACTTTAGCCAGGCAAGTCTTCAACAGGAACACGGTAGAGAGTCTTTAGATATGTTTGACCAAGGTGAAGGCAATTGATCAAATGAACCAGGCAGTTTAAATAGCCAGGAGGGGCTGGCTGTGGGCTTGACGGTGGAGCAGGAAATGATCAACAGGTGAGCCACTGTAAAAACAATGAGTTCTGGTAATTAAAGCACAATTTTTTTGGGCTATTTAAATTCCATAATAAAAAACACGTCATACCTGGTTTGCAGCAGTGAACGATCTGGTCGTTGCCATTCAATGTGTGGGCATCTGAAGCCCAGTACCTTTTTTTAAGTCCTCTTTGTGGAGAGGTGCATGCTGGGTAACCAGGTCCCATGCACACTGGACGCTTTGCTATCTCTCCTAGGTGAAAAATGTGGTAATACTGCGCTATCTAATAAATGAACAGAAAACAATGATGCATGCAGCTTGTGAGACACACACAAATAAAACCAATATAAAGTAAGAATAAGCTGCGCAAATGACGTGAAAACATCTAACCAACCAGCATACAAAATATGACTTAGGCCATGTACACACGATCAGACATGTCACCAGACAACTCTGAACTTGTCTGATGGTCTGATGTGCGTACACACCATCGGACCAAAATCCGATCAGACCAGAATGCGGTGACGTAGAACACAACGACGTGATGAAAAAACAAAGTTCAATGCTTCCAAGCATGCGTCGACTTGATTCTGAGCATGCGCGGGTTTTTGGCCCAATGATTTTGTGTACTAACCATTGAACCTGTCCGACGGACAGGTTTCCATCGGACAGGTTTTAAAGCATGTTTTAAAACTTTGGTCCGCTGGAAAACGGTCCGATAGGCCGTACACACGATCGAACATGTCCGCTGAAACTGGTCTGCGGACCAGTTTCAGCAGACATGTTCGATCGTGTGTACAAGGCCTTAGTGCCAATGTTAAATGAAAATCACTTTAAGCGATTGGGTTGCCCCATTCGTGAAATATTTTAGTGAAAAAAATCAAAGGTTGAAAAAATTGAAAAAATCAATCATTGTCTATTTTCAAGAAAAGGACACATCTGATGGTATTTGATGACTTAAAATATACTGCTCTCCTTCAAAATAAATGGTGACATCAAACAAAAGGGAACCGTAGAATAGTGCAAAGATAGAAAGGAGATCCTCCACCTTCCAAACAAACTGCCTCTTACCAAAGGGGAAGATCCCAACCAGAGATCTTCTTCTGGCGTGTGGCTTTCTACCCAGCCTAGGGGTCTATGTAGCAGGATATCCGGTATCTCATAAGTGTCCCCCCGCTCACAGATGATCAATATTGATTATAGCCAGGGTGAGGAAGTAATCCAATAAGACCATTTAATAAAAATAATTAAAAACACACTTACAATAAGTAGATAAAGTAAATAAAAATGTGCACGTGAATATATGTAGCCAGCCGGCTAACACAGCCCGTTCACTCCGGGACACTGTATATGGTGATGACGTCAGCACGCGGCGTGCTGACGTCATCACCATATACAGTGTCCCGGAGTGAACGGGCTGTGTTAGCCGGCCTGGAAGGCAAGGACAATCCGCGCTTAACCCCTGGTGGTAAAGTCCTAAGACAAAGATGCTAATTAAAAATGAAAAAGAAGTGAATAAACATATGTTGAAAGTGCTGCACCTAAATATGCCTATGCCTCCTTCCCCGTAGAACCACGTTCACTAGCTGATCGGTCTGTACCGATGCTGGAACCATCTGCACTTGCTTCATGATCTTGAGGATTTGTTTTAGTGCTGTGTGGAAATTATTTTAAAAGTAATTTTAAATGTCAGTTCAATTGGCATAAAGTACCAATTTTAAAGTAACCACTGCACTATGAAGTCCTTCCTCCCATTCTATATCCACATGTCCAATCTGGGTTTAGTAACACTTTAGAGCTTTGTTTTGTTTTTAAATAACAAACTTGTTATACTTACCTGTTCTGTGCAGTGGTTTTACCTTCATGCATAGAATGGTAAAAAAAAAAACTTCAGCCTTTACAACCACTTTAATTTCATTGGCCATAATAATAATTAATGCTCAAACGCTAAACATACCTAGCTCTCAGGCACATTTAGATGCGTATAGGCACATTTTCTAGCGTCACGTGTTTTTTTTCACTGCTCCTGTTTTTTTTCTGCCACTAAACGCCCCCTCGTTTAACCCCTTCCCTACCAAGTCATTGTAAAGTGACGTCGGCAGGAACCCTCCCTCATTCCGAGTGGACATCATATGACATCCTGGGCTTCCCGGATGGCTAGGGGTCGTGCACGCCACCCCGCATTGCTCGGGACCTGGTGCGTGTGCCCGGCGGGCACGATGTCTGCCAGCCACCTGCGATTGCCCGTAATCACGGCAGGACCATGGATCTGTGTGCGTAAACACACAGATCCATGTCCTATCAGAGGAGAGGAGACCGATGTGTGTTCCCAGTACAGAGGAACACACATCAGTCTCCTCCCCTTGTGAGTCCCCTCCCCCTACAGTTAGAATCACTCCCTGGGAAACATATAAACCCCTTGATCGCCCCCCTAGTGTTAACCCCTTCCCTGCCAGTCACATATGTACACAGTAATCAGTGCGTATTTATAACACTAATCTCTGTATAAAATGTGTATGGTCCCAAAAACGTGTCAAAAATGTCCGATGTGTCCGTCACAATAAAAATGGCAGATCGCCGACATTACTAGTAAAAAAAAAAAAATGAATAAAAATGCCATAAATCTATCCCTTATTTTGTAGATGCTATAACTTTTGCGCAAACCAATCAATATACACCTATTGCGATTTTTTTTACCAAGAATATGTAGACGAATACGTATCGTGATATTTATTAAATCAAAAAGTCAAAAATATTTTCAAAATTGTCGCTCTTCTTTTGTTTATAGCACAAAAAATGAAAAACGCAGAGATGATCAAATACCACCAAACGAAAGCTGTATTTGTGGGGGGAAAAAACCCATTAAGATTACATTTGGGTACAGTGTTGCATGACCGCGCAATTGTCATTCAAAGTGCGACAGCGCTGAAAACTAAAAATTGGTCTGGGCAGGAAGGGGGTGAAAATGCCCTGTATTGAAGCCAGGGCTGCTGTTAGAAATCACGGGGCCCCGTACAGCCTACCTGACAGGGCCCCCCAGACCTCCCCCGAAATATATCAAAACAATATTTTCACAAACAAATACACTGAAATCATTATTAGCGGACACAAACATATTAGAGAACCTGTGTGAATAAGCCCTTTTTAAAATAGTTTTTAAAAATCTTTAAACTTTTTTTTTTATATAATTTTTTAAAGAATGTTAAAGGGGTGTTCCAGCCAAATGTAGTGTTTTTTAAAAGTCAGCAGCTACAAAACGTGTAGCTGCTGGCTTTTAATAAACACATACTCACCTGCTCCACGATCCAGCTCTGCTCCGGCCGGGGCTCCGCTCCTCTCCCCCCTCCCCGGCCGGCGTCTTCATCCTAAGTGTGGGCACCCATTGCGCATGCGCGAGTGGCGCTGCGCTCTCCTATTGGACAGGCGATCGCATGGGACCTGTCATGTGTCCCATGCGATCGCCTACAGGGAGGGGCTGCTGAAGGCGATTAAGCTTAATCGCCTAACCAGCCCCTCGGCGGAAGCAGGAAGTGGGACAGGAAGTCCCACTCCTCCTGAATCCCCCACTCCTCCCCAAAAAAAATTACATGCCAAATGTGGCATGTAAGGGGGTAAGGAGTGGGATTAGTGGAAGTTCCAATTTTGGGTGGAACTCCGCTTTAAATGTATTTTTATTTTACAATTTGTAATTTTTTTAAGCGACAGGTAAGCCAACATTGCCGTGGGGGAGCAGCACAGTGACAGTGGGCACAGAGGGGGGTCAGAAGCAGGCAGAACAGGAAAGGGATCGCTGCGGGGGAAGTAATTTTGTAATTGCCCCTCCACCCGACCACAATGATTCCCTCTGCTGTCTGGGCCCCCCTGTTTGCCCGGGCCCCCTACAGGAGGGCTGGTGGTCCCCCCCCCCCTATCAGCAGCCCTGATTGAAGCTGTTAAGCTCCTCTAAAAGCCTATGTATGCATGGACACATAGGCTAACATGCAGGGGCATTTAGAGGCAGAAAAAAAAGCTACAGACACCCCTAGGTGCAGCAGAAAAAAACATCCAGTGTGCATAAGGCCAAAAAGTGAGATCCGTTGACAGCGTATCTTTACTTCCTGCCCCGGTAACACAGTGTCACCTGGATACAAAATGGGGAAATCTCTCCCATGGGGACACAAACAGAAATAAAATAACAGTGGTTATTCCTCCTGCTACTATAGCCCAAAAAGATTTAGCAGGTGGTAGGATTTTAATATCCATCTTAGAGAGTGGGAGCTCCTTGAAATAAATAGCCAGATGTGCAGAACTTGGATCTCAAGTGCATGCAGTATATTAAAACAGTGTAACATTACACACAACATCGAATACCGCTGCTCTGCCAATGATTTACACAGTTCTTGCACTACAGAAAAGCGCATTACACCTTTCTCACAGACTCTGCTAGTCTGCCTTTCTTCTCAGTTCCTGGGGAATGACCTTGGCCAGACCTCTTTTATCTGATTGAGACAATAATACCTTCCAATCGGAGAACAATATCTCTATTACCCCTCAACAGTGAAAGAAACAAGACCCAACTTTGTAAGCCATTTACAAGCAGAGATCTTTCCATGAGACTCCCTAAGAAATATAAGAAGCATTTAACACCTTAGTATTTATCAAAAATGACATATTTTTCTTTGAAGATTTTCTTTTAAGAGGACCTGTGCTTTGGAAGCTGAGCCCAAAAAGACAATAAGAGGACAAAGGACTAGTAATGCCTGTGATTCCTTGCAGATGGTCTCAAACTGTTGGCCCTCCAGCTGTTGCGAAACTACAAGTCCCATCATGCCTCTGCCTGTGGGAGTCATGCTTGTAACTGTCAGCCTTGCAATGCCTCATGGGAATTGTAGTTTCCCAATATCTGGAGGGCCGCCAGTTTGAGACACCTGTAACTGCCCAAGAGGTTTTGGAATGAAGGGGCAATAAAAAAAAAAAGAGGGTATAATTATCTGTGAGAAAGCAGGTGCCTGCCAGGGGCAGACTGACAACTCATGGGGCCCCCGGGCAATAGAAGATTATGGGGCCCCTGGGCTTACAGATGGCCACCACGCCAGGAGGCAGTGCAGAGGCGGGGCAGCTAAAATCTCTGGATTTTCACATCAAAAGCATGTCGGTTTCGGACATATCAGGGACAGATGTAAAAAAAACAAACACAGATTTTTACATACTGTCACTTGGTTTTACTGAGCCTGGCAACCCTGATGGGGCCCCCTAGTGGCATGGGGCACTCGGACAGTGCCCGAGTGACTCAATGGTCAGTCCACCCCTGGCGCCTGCACCTAATTAAAGTAACTGCTGGAGGCTGTTTTCGCACAGATATGCATACTTTTATTTTGGGCTTTTTAGCCTATTGAGTCCAGCATCAGCCCAATTTTTATCAGTGTTTTGAGCCCTGATAAAGGGGGTCCCTCAGACTCTTAAGACATGTTGAATTATTTCATTGGATATACTGCGATGTATTAAAAAATTTGGGCTGTCAACCGTTGGTGTGGTGCTCCTACATTTCTTGTCCAAAGCACATCCCTGTGGCCTCTTTGTGCATGAGAACAGCCTAACCTGGGTCAATACACTCCACTTCATAAATTCCAGTTCCCACCGTGAGAGAAACCCCTCTTTGAATCCAGCTCCTCCTAATCATTTCTTCTTGAGGAATAGGGCTTTGCTTTCTCAAATCAGGTCTATCTTCTTTGTAGGACAACACAGTTTGGCCTCTCTGCACAGGTAGCGCTGTCCAGCAGCTGCCATGCAGAGGGGAAAGGGGGAACTTGTGTTCCTCTGAGTCCTCCATAGGCTATCCGATTGGATTCTGCTGCCCTGAATGACCTCAGCAGTCATCTTTGGTGTGGGCAGTGATAAGAAATAGCACTGTTCCACTTTAGTTGGTGCGCATGTGCGAAATGGCTAGATCAAGGGCAGAAACCTGCTGGTCAGGGACAGTGTGTCTAGCGCAGGAAAAGGTTCCAGTGGGGGGGAGGACAGAGTAGGGATTAATCGCCTGTGCCGCCAGTTAGGAGCCCTTCCACATTAAGGTGCCTTGTTGCCAGACCTTCTTTGTCAGATGTTGCCAGGCATCAAAGTTGTTTTTGGGAATCCTCTACAAAACTTTCTATAAGTGCTGTTGTGCCAGTTCGACTGTGTTACACAGACGCTGTTACCACCTTGTTGGAACATTTGTTAATACACATTGCAATCCTTAGTCTCAGGCCCCGTATACACAGCAGAGAACCTCGACGGGCGGAACACATCGTTCTGCCCGTCGGGGTTCTCTGCCGGCCGTCAGATTCGGCGACCCGCCCGTCGGGAAAGGCAACCAGCCATTCATCCCGACGGGCCGTCGAGCAAATAGAGAACCTGTTCTCCATTTGCTCGACTGGTTTCCCGACGGGCGGGGCTCGCCGATCGCGTACACACGGTCGAGGTTCTCGGCAGAATGCGGCTCCCATCGAGGTTCTCGCTGGTTTCTGCCCAGAACCTCGGCCGTGTGTACGGGGCTTCAGTGTTTATTCTCTGTTCTCTGGATACTAAGTGCCTGGCCCCACCCACATCCTGATGGCTGGCAATTTGGTAACTTGTAGTGAAATATTCAAGAAGCGTCATAAGAGGTGCAGAAAGCCCGGATTCATAAATAAGTAAAGCAAAAGTAGAAGATCCTTGCACTGCAGGTCTTCAGATGCAGCCATGTCCCCCCACCTATGCAGCCATGTCCCCCCACATATGCAGCCATGTCCCCCCACAAATTCAGCCATGTCTCCCCCATACCGTAAATGCAGATGCAGCCGCCGCCTAGTTAATCAGCGCGGGGAACATTACAGCTTTCATTTGAATAGCTGTGTGTTCCCCACCGTGCCGCGTATAGACACTCCCCCTTGCTCGGGCACTTTGATAGACAGATCACCCGTCCAATCCAATCCTGAATCGTGGCGGCGGGTGGGCGGGGGAGTAGTATCGGATCTGGCATCGGGGGCATTTGCGCGAGTACAAGTACTCCCGCAAATGCTCAGTATCGGTCCCGATACTGATACTGGTATCGGTAATGGGAAAACCCTACTAAAAACAAATTTGGTGAGGTCATTGCTGATCACTGTTCTCCTTGCTGGAGAAGAAGCTATACCTGAGAATCTACAGTGGAAGAATCTCTTTGCTTTTGCTTCATCCACTCCGTGGACCTGTTTATCCTCCACCTCCTCTGCAGCTCATTATAATACCTCTGCAGCTCTGACATGAGGAAGCCAAGCTCAATCATCTACAGAGTTAGCTGCCTCCTCACAGAGAACAAGTTATGGTAAGTCAGAAATGTGAAAAAAAATATGCAGCAGGAAGACCAAAGGCCAATACTGAAGACTGGCCCTTTGTCTTCTGCTTCCATTTTTGCGTGCAACTTCCACAGTACACATAAATGTCCATCAGAAAAGTTGCACAATAATCATAATCTGGTCCTGGTGCTACTAAAGTTGGGCTAACATATGTTTGTCTATGCTAAAGCTTACCTGGAGTAATCTTATAAATATGACTTATCATGTTCATGTCCCCATGCACTGATTGAAATTGGGACAGTACGGCCGGGAGTGTGGCTGTATACCCAATCATTTGGTCGGAGCATGTGTGCAATTTTTTTTAATGATGTTACTGCAAATCACAGGTATTTTTTACAAACGTTTTTTATACTGTATATTTCTGTTATATGTTGTTGTTGTGATTTTATATGACTGTGTATGGTCTTTGTCCTCACAGGTACTCTGCTCTGTGTGACTTGGTGAATGTCATGTTCCCTCCTCTGTCATCTCACTCCACCTCGGCTCTGCTGTCTCCGCAGTTTAATGACTTCTCCTTTTGGAGAGACCCAGTGATCAGTATTAGCGAGGAAGAACTTGTACACATTTCCTAGGAATCGTATCTCAGGTCTCATTTTCCCAAGATCTGTATGACCAGTCATGGTCACAAGAGCCCTTAGAAACACATTGCTGCAAAGGTATAGAAGGGTCAACTTGTGAGCTGATCTACAAACAACGAAAAGATGAAACAAAAAGATGTCCTCTACAGCACACATTCACATTACAGATGTTCTTCTTCTAAAAAAGTCTGAAGTTTGATTGTTTCCTGCAGTAAGCTATTCAGCACTTTTTTTTATATATATGTTATGTATAAGGTATAAATCTTGACTCCTAATGAGTCAATCTTTTCTTCAAGTAGCCATAACAGGCCCAATGATAAGGCAGATCAGGATGTTTTAGATGCAATATTGTGATGATGATTGGGACATCAATTGGCGAGGTGTGTATTTTCTGACTCGTTCAAATGCTCCAAGAGACTAGCCCTTGTCTTGGTTTACATAACAGTCAATTTGTAACTTTTTTATTTGTGTATATATATATATATATGCAGTACTTTTATAGATGACCAGTTCATAAACCACAATTGCCTTTAGTCCTATATTGTGTGATCCACCCCAGATCAAACAGATCAAAAATATTATGCTTAGCTTGTCTTGTATGCCTTAACCAAAGTAAAGGGTAAGTTCACGATATATTAAAGTGGATGTAAACCCAAAATTTTTTTTTTTTTTTTTGATGTCACAATGTAGAGTATAATATTTCCTATCATTTGTGCCCAGTCTTGCCACACAGAGTTAATCCAGCGTAATCCTCTTTTATGTTCAGTGAAAACGAACAGCCTTCCAGATAAAACCCTGCCTAAATCAAAAAGTCCGGAATCTCTCTTCTTGCTTTGAGTGAGAGGTTATTTACAAATATAGCTAGGACATGGTTATCATAAGTTATGTTTTGTTTATCATAACATGAGGTGATATAACATCATAACACATCCTAGTAATATACAATGAACTTTGGATCACCTCTTGTTATGATAAACATGTCCAAGCTATATTTGTAAATAACCTGTTACTGAAAGCAATAACAGAGAAACGGACTTAACCTAATTTGGCAGGTTTTTATCTGAAGTCCGGTTAATTTGCACTGGACTTTAAAAGAGGATTACTCAGCGCTGGATTAACTCTGTGTGGCAAGACTGGGCACAGATGATAGGAAATCTTATACTCTACATTGTGACATCAAAAACAAAAATGCTACCTAATGTGTGACAACTCAACACTTGCTATCTAAAAAATAAAAAACATAAGTGATACACCATGGATACTCGAACAGTGTAGCAAAAAAACAATGAACAACAAAATATATCTTATAAAACCCCCAAATTTAAATGATTTTTCTTGTATGTTTATGCATGTTATGTGCACTGTGAAAGGGCTCTAAAAAGGTTCAACACACAAAAAAATACATATGCACAATTTTCAGCCAGTGCAATCCACCTCAACACATGCATTCACATCTTAGGTTTGTGGTGCGTTGGAGGGCAGTTGTGTAGGGTAATACTATACAGCAGGGGTCTCCAAACTGTGGCCCGAGGGCCAGGTGTGGCCCTTTGCTAGCTTCTATCCGGCCCTTGAGGCACTATTCCTTCCACTGATATGAAATTGTATCAAATATATACATTTTGGATGCCCTGACCCTATAACCACTTCAATACCAAGGACGTCAATTGACGTCCTGGCTTTCAGTGGGGATATCTGAATGATGCCTGCAGCCACAGGCATCATTCAGATATCCATCTCTTCAGGCGGCGAATCCCTGCACCATAAGAACGATCATAGCGACACCCCCCCTCCCGCCGCCATCCGGTGCGTCTCTGGGCTCTCCTTTGCCATCCAAGACCCGGAGAAATGATCCACTGCCGTCCGCTGTAAACCATAGAGTAGACTGGTGACCAGATGGTCACCAGTCATCTTTATGATCGTCGGAGGCCCAGGCGCGATGTTATGACGTCACGCCCGGGTCCTGGAATGTAAACACGGCAATCGCGGCTGAAAGCATTAGATCGGTGAATTTTTTTTCACGATCTAATGCTTTCCAGCCTGGAGGAGAGTTGGGTCTTATTGAGCCTGCATCTCTCCATAAAGAGTACCTGTCACAAACATTCCTATTACAAGGGATGTTTACATTCCTTGTAATAGGAATAAAAGTGATCAAAAAAAAAAGTCAAAAAAAGTTTAAAAATAAAATAAATTGTGTAAAATAAAAAATAATAAAAACATTTTTTTTAAACGCCCCTACCCACGGTAGCTCGCGCTCAGAAGCGAACGCACGCATAAGTCCCGCCCACATGTGTAAACGCCGTTCAAACCACACATGTGAGGTATCGCCGCATGCGTTAGAGCACCAGCAACAATTCTAGCACTAGACCTCCTCTGGAACTCTAAATTTGTAACTTGTAAAAAAAAAATAAGCGTCGCCTATGGAGATTTTTAAGTACTGACGTTTGGCGCCATTCCATGAGTGTGCGCAGTTTTAAAGCGTGACATGTTAGGTATCTATTTACTCGGCGTAACTTCATCGTTCACATTATACCAAAAAATTGGGCTAACTTTACTGTTTTGTTCTTTTTTAATTCACAAAACTTGTTTTCCCAAAAAAAAGGCGTTTGAAAAATTATTGCGCAAATAATGTGCGAGATAAAAAGTTGCAATAGCCGGCATTTTATTCCCTAGGGTGTCTGCTAAAAAAACATATATAGTGTTTGGGGGTTCTGAGTAATTTTCTAACAAAAGAATTATGATTTATGCATGTAGGAGAAGTGCCAAAATAGCCCCGGTATTGAAGCGGTTAAAGATTCACTCCTTTAGATTTGCCATCAAATGTGTAGTTTGAGGGGGTTTACCCATGTGAATAGATTTTTAAGGTGTGTTATTATACAACATATGGGCTGGTAGAATTACAAAGTCTATGACAAAGCACTGGTAAACCAAACAATCTTCTGCGCTAGAGTGTTTAGCTAAATATGGGTGGTATGATCCACTCTTTGGATTAAGGCAAAATCTAGAACCTCGCAGCCCTCCTCAGAACCATAAACGTCAATAAACGCCAATACACGCTCAAACGTCACTCACCAGCGTTTTTTTGCGTTTTTGATCCATTGAAAAAAAAAGAAAAAACAGTGTTTTTCTTCAACAAAAAAAACACTAATGGGGAAAAATGATAACGCTAATAAACGCAAAAAAAAACGCTATTAAAAAAAAAACATTGAAAAAAGTTGAAAAACTCACTGCAAAGCTACTGGCGTTTTTATAACGTTATTTTAACGTCCAGTGTGCATGAGGCCTAAAAGGGGCCAAAAAGGAGATTGCAGAAAGATTGCACATTTAGATTGTAACATAAGGGGCCATCTTTAGTTGATCTCCCCAACACACACAGCCACATAACCCCACTTTTATAAATTAAATATACCCATTATATTTACAATGTCAACTTACTATAGTTCTCACCCTGCCCAAGGTTAGTGTACCTTTACTATTCTCTGGGTCCCAGGACCTGGCCATATGGAATAATGAGTATCTCCATCTCCTTCTCATAAAGTGATCCTTGGATGCCCATTATTCTTTTTGCCCAGAAGTTGCACAAGTAAAATTAGTTAACGTGGGGGTGCAGAATAATAAAGTTGCATTAGCTACAGGTAGTGTGCATTTTTTATTCATAAGGAGGGTGTTGGGGAAATTGGTTAAATTCAGTGAGTTAGGCCTTATTCACTTGGGCGCTGAGGGCAAACTGCCTCCATCCAAGGCTACTTATGCACCCCCAGTACACACACAAACCCTCGGCATACAGCCATGGATGGTCATTGATCTGTACCTCCAGGTCACATAAACCCAAACCTTCTTTATGTTGTATGGCTCTCTGCACCTGTGTGGAACTGGCCTTAAAGGATCATATTTTTTTTTAGCTAAATAGCTTCCTTTACCTTACTGCAGTACTGGTTTCATGTCCTTATTGTTCGTTTTTGCTTTGAAGTTGCTGTAATCCTGCTCTGTTCTCCACAGTTCCTGCTTGTCTGTTTCTTTATAACCACCATACTGGGAGCTTTCTCACCATGGTTTAAGCTGTCATTACTGTGTGTCTAAAACTTCCCAGAACCAATCAGATTCATTTTAAAAACAAAACACTGCCCTGGATTTGTTTGTTTTTGTTCTGTGTGTCTATTTCTACTTTGCAGAAACATGAAGCCAGTTCAAAAGTGAAACTAACCTGCAGGCACATTATATGATTGATTTTTTATCTATTTTTAATCATTTTGAAAAGGAATCAGTTAACTTTTATGTCTCTATACCCTGTAAACAGTAATTTCAGCAAAACATTTTTTGTTTCTTTAGTGACCCTTTAAGGCCATTTTCTCCACGCTCAACGTTGGGTATTTCAAAAAGACACAGAACATGTAGTCCGATTCAGAGATCTTTATTATGTAACAAGTTGAAAAACAGTTAATTTGATTTCACAAAACAGAAATACACCTTCTATTATTTAGCATCATAAACCAAAATACGACAAAAAAAAAAAGTCAAAAGCTGAAACTTTCTCTCACTTTCCTGTTTTGCTTCGATTTGACCAAAAAATAATATTGTACATCTTTAAAATTGTAAAAATAAAAACAACAACCATCCTCCCAGATACACATAGGATAATGCCAACAGACAAGCAGTGTAGCTCTACCCCTTCCTGGAGGTTAAGAGCTTTTCGAGGAGGCAGCTACTTGGAATGTCATGTAGAGGAAATGTTTACATTAGGGGTGTTAGAGGCCGCTGACAGCCAAAGAATGCTGGTGCTATTCATCCTGTCAACAGCCTGAGAGGTCCATCCAGACACAGCCATGATTTAGTGTTGTGCAGGACTAGATTAGATGGCTGACTAGGCTCTCCAGAGTCCTCTTAGGTGCCTCTTGTAAATGTATTGTAATTAAAGAATGCAGATTCCATTTTATAGCATTTTTGTCATGTAAATATATAAAGTTTTAGCTGAAATGTACACATTCTTTATCTTTATGTCTAATTGAAGGTATTGATTCTCAAGCAATGCATGTATTTCTTCAGGCCAGCCATAACTGATGTAGCTACAGAACAAAAATTGGTTGGTAATATATGTATACCAAAGTGCCCTGCCAACAGCTCAAGAGCGTGCTAGGATTTATTTAAAGGAATTCTCCACCAAAACTGCTGTGGGGAATTTGTTTGCTGCCTCAAAAATGGAGCACCGGCCACCCCTGCCTACAAGGTGGGAAGACTCCACTCTTGCTCTTATTTCTAACTTTCCATTTGGTCACCTTGAAATCATATAAAATCTTTGTGGGTGTTCCCTGACTAGGCCCAGGTGATTTAATGAGAAAGAGGGCTGAATTTAGGAGTAGACATTCTGTGCTTTATGGAGCGAGTCATGTAGGATGGACTGCTATAGGTTTAAGGGATTCTGTTAGCAAGATCTATGTCACTGGGTTCCCCCATCCACTCGCCTTCTCCAGTGGGTTTAATTGTTACCATTGAATACTACTTGTATCCTAAAGTATATATAAAGCTAAGAAATTATTTACGTTTGGGATAAAGTAAGGGCCCCATAGACCACTCAAATTTTGGCTTAATCCTGCTGAATCAGCCAAAATTCAAACCATGGGTGGCTCTGCAAGTACCACCAGGCTAAAAAAAAGGCAGTTACTAAGCCGGGTTAAAACTTATCACGTGAACAGTGACCACATCCCACAGTTGCAGTCACTGTTTGGCAGCTCCCTTAAATTCTGGCACAGGCAGACACAGGTGCCTAGATGTGAAAGCTGGCAAGATTTGCCCTCTATCTCGGTTTTGATGACAACTATAACATTCACAATCAATATCCTGGTGACATTAATCATCAGGACTAATGCCTCGTACACACGGTTTTCCTGACATGCCAAAACCCGACATTTTTCCCGACTTGATTCCTCTCAAGCCTGCCTTGCATACACACGTTCAATCAAAACAACGCTCGACCAAAGTGTGGTGGCGTCCAACACGTACGACGGCACTGTAAAGGGGACGTTCCATTCAAATGGCACCACCCTTTGGGCTGCTTTTGCTGATCCTTGTGTTAGTAAAAGTTTGGTGAGATACGATTCCCGCTTTTCAGCTTTGTTTTTCAGTCCGTTACAGCGTGACGAATGTGCTATCTCCATTATGAACGTTAGTTTTACCAGAACGAGCGCTCCCGTCTCATACTTGATTCTGAGCATGCACGTTTTTTTCCCCCTCGGAAAAGCATAGACACGAGCGGTTTTCACGTCGAGAAAAGGACTGACGGAAAACACGACGGGGAAAAAATAGAGCAGGTTCTAATTTTTTTGCGGGCAGTTTTCTCGTCGGGAAAACTGCTATGGAGAATACACACGACCAGTTTTCCCGACCAATCTAAAAAATGGCAGTTTTCTCGTCAGGAAAACCATTCGTGTGTACGAGGCATAAGAGAGAGGGTGAATTTCCCCAGCGGGGAAACAGAATGCAATAAAAACCTGACAAAGGGTCTAACTGTTCCCAACTTTATGCAAACCCAAGAAAAACTAAATTTGGCTTTGGATACACTTTAGATTATGCAAACCATGGTGGCAGTGCTACGATTTTTTGTAAATGCTTACGCAGGAGGCAATCGCAGCATAGGGGAGAGCTTGTTGCTGAAATCTTAAAGATGACCTGTCAGGAAAGAAATATAGAAATGTGAAAAACATAGCTGCTAGGCCTGACTTGTTTTGAAAGCTGCGAGTGTCATTGAGTCACTGACCCAACACAAGTATGCAGATCAAGAGTTCAAACCCGACATGCTTAATCCGGGGTCACTGACTCACTAGGTAGTAAAATAGTGATCAAGAGGTCAGTCCCAGAGTCTGCGCCAATAAATAGAAATCAGTTCCATTATTACTGTCATGACAGGTTCCCTTTAAGGGATCTTATCTACCAAAAACACAAAATACTGTATTAGATCTGTGCACACTAATCTTTTAATATAAATAAAGCACTGCAAGAGCAATTACAATTTAGAATGATAGCTTCAGACACTGGAGAGATGAAAGGCAACCAATCACAAATCCTTCTTTAACGCTGCCTGACTAGGTGAAAGCTTTGTCTTGATTGGTTATGGTGAGTTACTGCTCTGCAGTATACATTGTGTTAATAATTAGAGGATACAGTTTAAAACTCACTTTGTACTCGGAAGTCATGTATTGATGTATCATGTAACAATTTTTTTTATTTTTTTATGAATTATAACCTGTAGCTTTATTGTTACAGAATAAATAAATGTACTAATTTTAAAATGTAAATTGTTGGTGTGGATTTCGGATTCAAACTGTCTTGGGGGGGGGGGGGTCCAGCTTTTTTCAAGAACTGTGTACCCATAACAATCATTTGTCTCCTTTTTATTTTTAACAAGCACTGGAAACGTAAAAGCTGGAATCTGCTTGGGTGCTCTAAGCTAGCCTTTCTCAGCCATGGTTCCATTGAGCCTTTGGGTTCCTTAAAGTGGATGTAAAGCCACTCTTTTCCTTTCTAAACTACTGTCACAATGCTGATCTATAAGGATATAGATGCCTCCTGCATGTACCCTTACCTGTCAAATGTTTCCCCTCTGTCTGTTATGAGACCCGAAAAACTGCAGATTCTGTGGGTGGATCTGTTGTCTGGAGCTCAGTGGGTGGAGTTGTGATGTCAGTAGTCTCCCCGCCCACCTCTACACTCCCCTTGTCAACATGCATTTTGTCCTATGTATTACTTACACTGAATTCTGCTATGATCACTAACATCCAGTCAAAATCTTTTTTAGGAAATCTTTTACTCTACATTGTGACAGCAAAAAATAAATACATTTTTTTTCGGGTTTACATCCACTTTAAGAGGTTCCTTAAACAATGAACAATTTCTACTGTATCTCTCAATAACCACTGACCTCAATGATCCTTCAACATGTCTGTTAGGAGGAGAGTCTTCCCAGACTAACAGTATAAAGGGGTTCTTCCTCCCACTGACAACTAATATAATGTGCTTCTTCTCCCACTGACCATTAATTTAAAGTGTTCCTTTGCTTACTGACCACTAACACAAGGGGGTACTTCTCCCATTGACCACTTATATAGGGGGCTATTCCCACTGAACACCAATATAAGAGTGTTATTCTCCCACTGACCATTGGGTGTTCTTCAACTAGCCACTAATGTAAGAGATCACTACAATGACCACCATGTTAGAAGTGTGGATGGGTGGTGCTGGGTAATTTCATTTCCACTGGGTAATGAGAAAACGGTAATTTTCGTCGTTCAATTCGACAAAGCATCGAAAATCGTCGTTCTGAATACAGTGAATAGGTAGAAATTGTACGATGAAAATTCGAAGATTTTCGATGCTTTGTCGGATTGAACGACGGAAATTCGACAAAGCATCGAAAATCGTCGTTTTCGGACGAAAACTTTCTCAACGAAAACGACAAAAATCAAAACGATTTTCGGGAGTAACTAAATAAATTTGTTTTCCAAACGAAAACGAAAAAACAAAACAAAATATTCCAGTCTGCATGTCTAGAAAACAGTTGCTCTAAGAACTACAGAGGGTTCTTTTAGATATGTTCTATCATTTTTATTGGTTAGCTTTGTTTGAAAAAAAATTATTGATATAATCGACAACATAAAATTTAGTCATTCAATAGAAATGGTTCAAAATTTTCAAATGGGAATTGCGCATATTGCTTGCTCTGCCTAAAAATGGACCACTCCCAAATGGTAAAGCCCCCACATCTTTCCAGGATCCCCGAAAGCTGGAATCGTTAGGAGATGTGTTTGTTAATTTTGGAATTATTTTAATAGCAACTTCTTATTTATTTCATCAACTATCAAAGCGCCATTGTGGCACAGCCGCTTGAATGCTATCCTACGGTAATTGACCTGCAGCTGACTATTGTTTGCTGAAGCTGAGCTTCATAGTTAAGCCTTTCTTTGTTTAAATACTTGTAAAACTTTCCTTTTAAAATGAAATAAATGTATAATGGGACCTCAGTATATAAGAGCAGAAACTGTAAAAATAAATCCTGCTCTCCATAGTGTCCAACACTCTGCACACAAAGACAGATGTGCAACAGATTTAGAAGCCCCAGCTCCAGCCATGACATCTGCAGGCCGGAGATATTCTCAAAGGATTTCTCCACTACAGTTAATGCCTAATGCAGAGTTGAAAGGCACTTAGGATTGGATGGTGGATTACAGATATGAGAAAGAATAAAAGGACATGTACATAAAAGGGAAAAATCAAAGCATGCTCTTAGGCTGGCATGACAGACCACACCTCGGTAGTTAGAGGAGAATGGAAAGATGCCACATTTTTGGGACAGTGATCCTCTTGTATAAAAACCTGGAGTACCCCAAGGCTAACCTACCATCAGCTCAGAGCTCTATTAAGCTGTCAGTGGATAGTCATATGGATGACGTTCAGGCAGAGAGAGGCAATCGGTGGTCTTGTCTTAATACAAATGCCACCCTTTGACAGCACCCATGTGATCCACCACCGCAGTGGCTAAATTGAGCCCAGAGATGCTGACAGGTAAGTATTAGGCCGCGTACAGATGAGGAGACATGTCCGCTGAAACATGTCCGACGGACCGTTTCCAGCGGACATGTCTCCTCGGATATTTGGTCTGATGGCGTGTACACACCATCGGACCAAAATCCCCTCGGACGGATAACGCGGTGACGTGGCGGTGACGTTGACGCCGCCACGTCACCAATCCAGGAAGTAAAATACTTCCACGCATGCGTCAAATCTATTTGATGCATTTGGGAGATTTATGTCCGCTGGTTAGGCGTACTAACCAGCGAACATGTCCGACGGACATGTTTCCAGAAGACTTTGTGGGGGAGCATCTCTGTGGTTGAGTCATTGCCATAGAAACATTTTTAAAGGGGAGGGGTTGGTAAAATTACGACGCCCATGTGGGGGCGCCAGAAATATTTTTGCATCCAGTCGCCTGTGACCCTAGGATCGGCCCTGCTCCTATGCAGATTTCTAACTGAGCAAAGTAATGCAAAAACTTTGCAGTAGGCACCCTAAGATACGTATAAGCACCACCTACCTCTGCAGGCAAGCGTTGTGTGCACCCGTGCCCTCCAACAAGTCACGGTCCCCGAGCCTAAGGCCCCTTTCACACTGAGGAGTTTTTCAGGTTTAGCGGTAAAAATAGCGCCTAAATACCGCCTGAAAAACTCCTGCCCTGCAGTCTCAGTGTCCTGCATCTTTGAAGCGGTGAGAGGAGCGGCGTGTTTACTGCTCCTCCACTGCTCCTTCCCATTGAAAACAATGGGACACCGCGGCTATATCGCAGGCAAGGCGCCTCTGCAGAACTGCCTTGCTGGTGGTATTAACCCTTTTTCGGCCGCTAGTGGGATTTAAAACTGTACCACTAGCGGTCGAATACCACCACAATTCCGTCGGTATAGCGCCGCTAAAAATAGCAGCGCTATACCGCCACTGCACCTCCCGCCCCAGTGTAAAATGGGCCTAAGTATTGTACACAGAGGAAGGGGGGCATGCTAGCCCTTTGCAAATACTAACTTTTATAAAGTCAGTATTCCTATGGGGTTTTTGGTTGCATTCTGTGCCGAAACGGAAAATGGGTGGTGCCACAGATGCATTTTCATGCAAGGATCTTGGGTGCTTTTTTCAAAGCTTCAGCATTGCATGGTTTAGCTAGTAGTCAGTACTGGGTTAAGACACAGGTACAATGACCAGCACATCGAAGACCTTGTGCCAAAAATCCACACACTTTATTTAAGCACTCATGTTAAAATCAGCATGTGTATGCCACAATGGCCACTTGGTTGAGACATGTAAGTGGAAGGTTTAAATGCGAGTGACTAAATTAGGTGGGATTTATCTTTTTTTTTTTTTTTAAAGAAGGATATTACCATCTTAACTTGTCACATAAGCAACAAGAAATGTTTCAGTTAACACTTTGTAATGTGTGGTTCCAAGTCCCTGACACAGTAATAAAATTCAGAGCTGAAGCCATCATATATATGCAATTCACGTAGCCTAGCTATTGTTCATTGTTCTAATAAGCTCCTTTTCTGTACATCTGTGTAGGTGATTTATGACCCCATTCCAGGGCTTTTATCATAGTTAACATGGGCCTGTAATCCTTGAGATATCCACCAGGGGGGGGGCATATGCAACATTAAAAGGACAAGCAAACCAATTTGATAGGAGACTATGCTGTGTGTTGCAAAGTGGAACAAACTTCCTAAAGCTAGGAGATGTAACATGCTTAGATACAAGATTTTAGAATGAATTTATTAGGTGTTTTGGACTGATGGGAATGAATGGTAGACTTGTTGCAACATTGTAACCGTGCATTAAACAGATTAGCAGTTCATAGGAGGAAGGGGTTATGTGTGCAGGTAGATATCCTAGTGGATATATTGGGTTAACATTTGGTTTGAGCCTTTAGTGTTTATGGTTTTCTTGCATGATACATACAGGCACATCATTTTTTTGTTCCCCTGCTTACTTCTAACAGTTCCACTGCTGGCAGAGAACAAAGAAGGGGCTTCATTTCGGGCATCATAATTCATCCCAGAGTGAGGTTTTCTTCAGATAGGCACAGAGATGAAGCAAGCTTTATCTAAGCTCTGGCACTGCATCAGGGTAACACAGAAGAAGACACTGAGAGATATAGTCTGTGGAAAGTCCAGTCCTTTGTATAGTAATAATGCCCTAGCACCACACATATCCCTGCATTGCCACTTTA
Organism: Rana kukunoris; assembly: GCA_029574335.1. NCBI lineage: Eukaryota > Metazoa > Chordata > Amphibia > Anura > Ranidae > Rana > Rana kukunoris. The sequence continues at coordinate 129,021,315 of CM056060.1, forward strand.
TCTTGCATTGAACAGGTGGCATTGAAAAATGTACCCCCCCCCCTAAAAAAGTGACTTAGCTGCCCCAAACTCTGAAAATCAGTCTTCTCCTGTCTCCCTGTTCCAAGTGGGCATTTTGCTTTTTAAGGTCCTTAAGTTTTTGTTTATGGTTGCCCACCATGTTCAAGGAAGAACTTCTACTGCAATTAAGTTATGCTATTTGCCTTCAGCAGTGTCCTGTGTGGTAGGTGGCAGTGGCAAGCTTGGCACCTGTTGTGTAATTTTATTCAGCTCATATCTCAGGGCTTCCAAACCACGATCATGGGAGGCTAGTGTGCTATTGACATGGTCCAGATAGCCAAAAAAGCTGGCTTCCTGAGCTCCACAGGCACCTTCCACTTGGTTCACCCTACGTTCAAACTGTGCCACTTCTCCTTGAAATTCACGGGCAAGAACTTGACAACTACCTAACTGACCTGCAAGACGTGATTTCATCCTTTCCATATCCCCACGTAGTCCTAGCAGCTGTCCTCGGCTGTACCGGATTTGAGAGCCTTGTCCGTCTATCTGTCCTTGAACAGTAACCATTTCTTCACTCAGTCGGTTACCCCGCTCCTCAGCCGTTGAGTTTACCTGTGATACAGTATCTGCATATCTATTCACAGTTTCTTCCAAGCCATGCAGAGAACGTCCAACACTGCGCAAGTTAACTTGTAGCAGAGTGATCTCGCCTTGTAATGCTTCCTCATGTTGTCGTTGAATCTGTTTCTTAATGCCTAAAACAGTACCATTCAGGTGACTTAGTTGTTTTTGGACATCCTGGTTCTGCTTCTGGCACTGTAAGATCTCATTATGAATCTCTACAAGAGATTCTCCTCCAGGTGCAGAACATCCAGCGGCACACAACTCCTCTACAGCAGCAAGTCGACTCTGTACTCCTTCCAGCCCTTCAAGACCTTCTTTCCGTATCCCAGACAAATGAGCATCCAATAAAGGCATCACTGCTCCATCCAGAGCCAAAGGAGCTGAGGCATTGGTGAGCTCTCCAACAGCTGTTAAAATTCTCTCTTCCAAAACTCTTACTTTGTCATCTACAGAAGCCCTTACTCCATCCAACTCAGTTAACAAGTGTCCTCTTTCCACTCCTTCCTGGCAGCACCTTCTCACACCTTCCTCAGTTAGGTTTAACCTGCTTTCCACTTCATCCAGTCTTGTTCCAGTCTGAGGCTCCATCATAAGCCTTGTAAGTTCCACATCCACCCTCTGGCTAAGAGTGTGGTGTTCTTCAGTCTGTTGGTGCAAATTACGTTCCAGTTCCTCTACGCGCCTACTGAGGTCTTCCAAACGTCCACAACAGCCATCAAGTGCACCCAGTTCCTGTAGTCTGGCACCTAACTTTGACAATTCTCTTTGGAATGCAACTTCTCTTCCATCCATTTCCTGCTGCATTCGGTGACCTGCTGCCTGTTCTACATCTTGGCACTGCTTCTGAACTTCCTGTACTTTAATATCACAGTTACCTTGGATCTTCTGTATCCGTGCCTCTATTCCTTCCATCATCTTTGCCTGTGCCTCTGCTATTTTGCCTTCCAAGTACTGCTCCAGCATTTCAGTGGAGGTAAGCGGAGAAGGTCTTGCAGCCTCGAGTAAGTGTTGGAGCTGTGCTTCATGACCCATCACCATCCCATTCACCTCATCCAGAAGCTCTGTTTTCGATTGTAAAAGTTCACTCACTTCAGCTACTTTGCCAGTTAAGTCTCCAGGAACATGAGGAGCCTCAGCCAAAGCATCTGGAATCACCCCAAAGCCAACAGATGACTGTGATGAAGAACCAGGCCCACTCACTAATGAGCCAATCATTTTGTTGGTGTCTTCCTGTATGGCAAGACGTAGAGAGTCCCCCAAACTGCCTACTATTCCTTGTAAGCTGTCATAAGACTGAGACAAACGTCTGACTTCCTCTTCCAAACGATCCAAACGTTCTCCAAATATAGGGGACAATTTTCTTCCTGTAAGGGATACAAATTAGACAATTAGCAAAGAGTTAGTGATTTAGCACAGACAGAATTTAAATGACTGCCTACTTCCCAGCCTATCACTATTGTTCCTCTGTGGTCAGACCAGTACCAAGGTTGTTGGCACCACTATGGACATTTAGTAAATTACATTTTATAACTAGGTTTACAGTATGTAAATTACTTTTGCATTAATACCATAAGTTTGAATTTGTAAATGTTTCAAGAGATCATGAGATCACAGGGTATTGAAAGCCCAACTCCATGCAAACTTTTTTTGTAACCTTTTGGAAAGAGTGGGTCAGGTTTGGAATTTCTTTTTTTATTGTTGTCTGTGACTCTGACATGTTTTTTTTCACTTCCTCTCTGGTCACTAGGACAAGAAGTAAGGGGTATCTCTATAAGGAACAATCAAAGCAATAAAAGCGCTTTTCTTTAGCAGAGAGTACAGGAGTGAGGGAAGGAAGGATGTAGAACCTCTATTATGTTTCTATTGCTATGTGTTTCTCTTGAGGAGATTCCTCTTACGTCCAGTGTGGACACCAAGCCTGGAAGTAAATAACACTCTTCCCATTGGGGACACAGGGATTACCTCTTCCCTACCCTACCCTGCGCCATTGGCAGCCGAGAAACACGGCAGTGACGTCATGACGTGGCTTCCGTGTTTACATTGCGGAAACTGAATCAAAGCCTTTTACGGCTTTGTTTCAGTCTGCGCCTGGACACTGGGGGTGCCGGATCGGGTCTCCTGTTGGGACGGGAGGCCCGATCAGAGCGAAGAGAAGTGACGGGAGGGGTCACTGGGCACTAAATAACGGTTTCTGCAGCTGCGGGCATCATCCCGGTATAAACCCTGAAAGCCGAGGACGCATATATGCGTACGCTCCGCGTGAAAGGGATATTGAATCATTGACTCTGCAGGAAGGCCCACCAACACATGTGGTCTCTCAGCGATATTCCATTCTCCAAGCTGCAGCTTACCCAGACCTTCCATCATACACACAACCGTGGAAAAATGAATTAAACCTGACTTTTTCCCCACCGGACTGGCAAAAGTGTTTACCCTGACCCACAAATTAACCCCCACTACAAAAACTTAGGAAAAGAGCTTTAAACTTGTAACCAGATGATACAGATGTCCGTTGCTACTCCACCACTTTAATCACACAATATCTGACACATGCTGGTGGTGCTGTGCTTCACATTTGGTGGGACTGCCTATCCATATGGTCATTCTGGGAAAAAATTAAAAAAAAATTCACCTGTACAGCAAACTCAAGGCAACACCTATCCAGACTTTACCCGGGATAGCTCTTCTATCCATGATCCCCATATCCTTTAAATCTGCTAAAAAAAGATATCCTCAGACACTTCATTGCAGCTGCTAGGGCAATCATTCCTCGTCACTGGAAATCAACGACTTTACCCTCTCTGAGGGAATGGGCAATCAAATTAGACTCTATAAAGGGTTTGGAATACTTTTTGGCACAGGAGAAGGATTGATTTTCCCACACTTGGACTGCGTGGTCTGAGTTCTACCCTGGGAGCCCAGGAAGACCCGACCTCCAATACTTCTTGGCCATGATGGAGTGTCCATGACCTTGTCCTTGCTATCCTGCTTTTTTGTCTTTGTCTCACTAAAAATTAATGATGACTATAGTTAAAATGAAGATTTGTTTCTATACATACTGACCTATTCATATATACCGCGCTAATGGTATAACGATATGAAAAAAACGACGGTATATATTCCAGTGAAAAAAGAGCAGCGACACTAACGTGATATATTCATGTAAACAAAGTGATAAGAGGAACTAGTCGCGCTAATAAAGGATATACATTTATATCCTAAAATACCCTTAAAGCGGGGTTCCAACTACAATTAGCATTTTTTAAATGTATGTCCTTTCATCATGCATTTTTATAATATAAATCCGGTCACTTACTATTTTACAATCCACCACCGCTCCGCATCGTTATTAAAAAAAGATAGTTTATAAAACTATGTCCACACGGTTGTCATTTTGCTTGTGGGCATTGTGAAGCCAACAAGCACTTACTTCCTGGAAGTCTTGGATGGGAAGTGATAATTGGACAGCGCACTGCATCCTGGGAAATGATGACACACATTTCCCAGGAGCATTATAGGGAGATGATGTCAGAATCCTAGGTGATTCCTTAGGCAGATTTCGTGGGACCGCATAGCAACAGGCATTACCAGATGAGTTTTTTTTTTGTTTCTTTCTTTTTTAGGTCTAATGAGCACAATAATGAAAAAAAAATATTTTGGGATGGAAACTCCACTTTAAATTAATACAGTGCAATACATATGCTAATTAAGGTGTATGTATGTGAATAAAGTGACTTTTGAAATAATATTTCTGAAAAGGTAAAACCGGAGCCTACTAAACCCGGATCCATCTCAGACCCCGCAGAGGGCTATATCTGCAGGCACAGATGACCTCGCTATAATAGAAGGTCTACTCCATCCATCCGGTAAGAGTCTTCCCTTCTCCCAGTGTGTGTCCCACGGAGAGGTTCATCCCTCTTTTTTCCTTTGGTGGTGATGGAAACTTTGAACATTCTTCCATCTTTCTTGAATTGATATCGTCTCGGAATTTGATCTACTCATCACCAGGGCCGCCATCAGGGGGGTACAGGCATTACACCTGTAAGGGGCCCGATGGTCCCCAGGGGCTGGCTGGCCCCCCTACCATTTTTTTTTATTTTTTTTTATTTGCACCTGTAAATTCCCTTACAGGCCCGGCCGACCCCTCCCATTTTTTTTTTTTTGCATCACACCTGTTAAGAGGCCCGATGGTCCCCAGGGCCCCCCCCCTTTTTATCTTATTATCTCGCGTCAGGAGAGAAGAGATTACACTTATCAGCACAACCCCCCCTGGTTTTCTGCTCCAGGGGGGCCTCGCCTAAAGCTGTGCGAGGGGCCCCAAAATTTGTGATGGCGGCCCTGCTCATCACTATGTATACACATTGGGCCAGATTCAGGTAGAGTTACTCTGAAGTATTAGTGATACTCCAGCCTAACTCTCACTTTGAGCCGGCGTTTCTGTTTTCAGTAAGCAGAAAACAAGAAACGCCGGGTTGGAGTTCCTATACGAGCGGCGTAATTGTATTTCGCCGTCGTATCGGAACTGCAATTTTAAAAATGGCGCTCGGGGCGTTCCCGCTAATTAACGCCGAGAATATGTTAATCAGCGAGAATCGGCAATTCACGATCGTATTCGGGCCCGACGCAGTGACTTTCCGACGTTTCCATAAGAGATACCCGGCGTAAAGAAAAACCAGCCCCCTAGTGGAGTATCCTATGTTAAGTCATCGCGTTGAATAAAAAAAAAATTCGAGTCGTTTGCGTAAAACGTCCGTGAATGGGGATTGACGTCATTGACGTTCACTGACAGAATTTGGAGCATGCGCACTGACAGTCGACGCATGCGCAGTACGTTCGCCGCGGGATCGCGCCGATTTTAAATACTACACGCCCCCTACCCGCCCAATTTGAATTCCGCCGGCTGATTTTCGCTACGCCGCCGCAACTTTAGGAGCAAGTGGTTTGTGAATACAGTACTTGCTCCTAAAGTTTCGGCGGAGTAACGTAAATGAGAAAAGTTACTCCAAAATAAAGATTCGCCCATCTACCTGAATCTGGCCCTATTGTTCTTAAAAGTCATTTTTTACTTTTTCAGAGACATTATTTCAAAAGTCACTTTATCCATATATATGCACGTTAATTAGCATATGTATTGCACTGTACTAATTTAAGGGTATTTTAGGATTTCAATTTATATTCTTTATTATCGCGACTAGTTCCTCTTACTATATTATATAATAAATGCTATTTCCCTAATCAGTCCTCGTACACACGACCGTTTTCCTCGGCAAAATCCATCAAGAAAAATGTTGGCAGAGCATTTGTGCCAAGTAACCAATCGGGAGTCTCAATTTCCTCGTCGTGTTTCTCGTCGGGCTGGTTTACGACGAGAAACACGTTCGTGTGTATGCTTAGAAACCCGCGCATGCTCAGAATAAAGTATGACATGGGAGCGCCACGTTCGGTAAAAGTAGCGTTCGTAATGGAGATAGCACATTCGTCACGCTGTAACAGACTGAAAAGCACGAATTGTCTCTCACCAAACTTATACTTAACACGCAGTAACATGAGATTAGCAAAGGAGCCCCAAGCGTCGTATGTGTTGTACGTCACCGCGTTTTGAGAACGACGAGATTTTTTCTTGACAGTGTGTACGCAAAGAAAGCTTGACAAGAACCTCGTCGAGGAAAACAACGTTTCTTTTACGACGAGAGTCTCTGTCGTATGTACGAGGCCGAATACTAGGATACTGATACACTTGCTTTCAATATGGGCTTTGGGCTAATATATCTAATGTTGTTTTGTACTGAAATATGTTTTCCCAACTCATAATATTATGTGGTACACTGGAGATCTTGGGCCAGATTCTGGTACACTGTGCGGCGGCGTAGCGTAAGCCATTTACACTACGCCGCCGCAAATTAACAGAGCAAGTGCTGTATTCCCAAAGCACTTGCTCCGTAAGTTGCGGCGGCGTAGTGTAAATGGCCCGGCGTAAGGCCGCGTAATTCAAAGGGGGCGGCTTGTATTTAAATTAAGCGCGCCCCCGCGTCGATCGAACTGCGCATGCGCCGGCTGCAAAAATAGCCCAGTGTGCATGCTCCAGCTCACGTCGGAAAACGTGAATGAAACCGACGTGAGTGTCGTTTACGTAAATCCCTATTCGCGAACGACTTAGTAAAACAACGTAACCGACGGAAAAAGCCGACGCTGACCCGACGCCATACTTAACATGGCAACGACGGAACTTCGCTGCCATTCGCGAACGACTTAGTAAAACAACGTAACCGACGGAAAAAGCCGACGCTGACCCGACGCCATACTTAACATGGCAACGACGGAACTTCGCTGCCATTCGCGAACGACTTAGTAAAACAACGTAACCGACGGAAAAAGCCGACGCTGACCCGACGCCATACTTAACATGGCAACGACGGAACTTCGTAAACCTACCCCTCATAAAGCAGGGGTAGGTTTACGCTTACGTAAACGACGTAAACGATGACGGGGCGGCGTAAAAACGTTCGGGAATCGGCGTATTAGGCTCATTTGCATAGGCAAATGAGAAATCCACGTAAAGGCCACCTAGCGGCCAGCAAAGTCATTACATCTACGATCCGACGGTGTAATTGTTTTACACCTGTCGGATCTTCACTGTATCTATGCGTAAGTGATTCTATGAATCACACGCATAAATACCCAGTAAAAAAAACAGAGATACGACGGTGTTTCCTGCGATACACCGTCGTATCTCTTTTGAGAATCTGGCCCCTTGCCTTGTTTGTACCTCTATCTCTTGCCTTTGTATGTCTTATTTAATCAAATAGGTTTGAACGAAAAGGAGCAATATTTTTCAATAAAAAGCTAATAGACTAGAAAATGCATGGCGTCAATCTGGTGCCAAATATGGCAGGGAATAAACAGCAATAAATCCCTGCTTCAGGCAAAAGATTATTTTTTTTGGTTTTGGATGGGGGAAGGGAGTCTAGAACCTCAAAGAATCCTTCCCAAATAAATAAATGTTTTGGCTGAAGTTGGGTATAAAAAGACAGCTATATAAAATGCTAATGAAAACTTCAAGTATTTTCATATACATATTTGTAAAAGTTATTGGTAGCTCCTGCATGTAATATAATATTTTATTATTTCAATGCTTAGTGATAGATGCAAAAAACGATAGGAACGGCTTTTATAAAGCAATGCAAGATGTGATCTTAAAAACACGGTGTCAACGCTAGAAAAACATGCCGTAACACTTGTGAAAACACAAAATTGCATTCATTTTCACAACAAAAAATTGGAGTCTAACCTGAAGATTTTGCTTGTTCTGTAACTATTTTATAGCTTGATTTGAATTATATATAATTTTATCCATTTTATTCCATCCTTTCTACTGGTTGTGTATGAGGTTTATTCTTTTCATCAAGGTTTGGAAGGAAAATGATCCAGGGCTCAGCTGGTTGTATTTATGTTATTGCAGTGGCAGATTGGAACAATCCTGGCTTTGGAGTGCCTCATATGACTTTGCAGTGGCGTACTGTTCTGCCCTGTCTTTGGAAACCGGGCGGCTGATCAGCTGGCTGAGAAAGGCATTAGGAAGCCCAACTATGATTTGTAGCAGTGCTATCTATTGGCTGAGGCAGGGCACGGCGGCATAAAGCGACTTTGTTCTCACGAGTAACCTGAGCCATGAAATTATTAATCTATGTTTGGAAAATAATATAACACCCAGCAGAGCAATACACACCGTTATTGATGCACAGAGGAAGGAACTGTGTTATTTTTGTTTAAAAGAGGGATATTTTACTTAGGTGAATCCAGTGTCAGCTGATTGAGAAACTGGAAGTGCAACCAGGGAAACCCAAAGCAAATATAGCAGTGTTGACATAAGAAATTAAAGAAAATCTATCATGACAAATATGGATTTCCTAAACTTTCCTCATTCCTATATTATTTCAATTCCAAAAGACGCTTAAAGCCGCATATAAATTTTTTTTTTTTTTTTACACCTGCAAGGCAAAAGCCATAATGAGCTAATATGCACCGCATATTAGCTCATTATGAAATACTTACCTCGGAACGAGGTGAGAGGAACTTACCTGGTCCACGCCGAGCCAGATGTCATCTTGCCTGGGTATCGCCACTCCAGCTTTGTGATTGGCTGGAGCGGCGATGTTTTCAATTTGGCAAGGTCCGGCGGCTGCCGGTCCTTTAGCCGAGGATCCCCCCTGCGCATGCGCCGCTGCAATCATCGGCGCATTGCGAGGGGAATATCTCCTAAACCGTACAGGTTTAGGAGATATTCTCTAAACCTACAGGTAAGCCTTATCATAGGCTTACCTGTAGGTAAAAATGAAAAAGTGGGGTATACAACCACTTTAAAATGGGGGTTCACCCTAAAAAAAAAATTCTAACATTACATTGAGCCGAGTTGTGATAATGAAATTATGCTGACCTTTTTTTTTTCTTGCCGTACATAGCGTTTTATCTATATTTTCACTGCGGCTTCCGGGTAGGTAATCGTGCGGGACTGGGCGTTCCTATTCACATGCTAATTGATTGACATGCTTCCAACCGGCGCATACAGCGCGTCACGACTTGCCGAAAGAAGCCAAACGTCGGGTCGGCTCTATACAGCGCCTGCGCACCGACGTTCGGATTCTTTCGGCAAGTCATGACGCGCTGAATGCGCCGGTGGGAAGCATGTCAATCAATTAGCATGTGAGTAGGAATGCCCAGTCTCGCACGATTACCTACCCGGAAGCCGCGGTGAAAATATAGATAAAACGCTATGTACGACAAGAAAAAAAAAAAGGTCAGCATAATTTCATTATCACAACTCGGCTCAATGTAATGTTAGAATTTTTTTTTAGGGTGAACCCCCGCTTTAAAGGGGTTGTAAAGGTAAATGTTTTTTTTCACCTTGCTTGCTTCATGCTCGCTCGCATGAAGGTGGAAAGCTCTTGCGGAGGGACAGCTGTCGAGGGACCCCAGAAGACATGGATCGGGCCACAGTGTGCAAAACGAGCCACGCAGCGGAGGTAAGTATAATTGTTATTTACACAAAAAAAAAACATTTTGGGCCAGATTCAGGATGGAGAGCGGATCTTTGTGACGGCGTAATGTATGTGATTTACGTTTCGCCGCCGCAACTTTACAGGCAAGTGCTTTATTCACAAAGCACTTGCCTGTAAAGTTGCGGCGGCGTAGCATAAATGGCCCGTCGTAATTCAAATTCGGCGGGTAGGGGGCGTCTGCTATTTAAATTGAGCGCGATCCCGCACCGAACGTACTGCGCATGCGTCGTCCATTGAGGTATCCCAGTGCGCCTGCTCCAAATTATGACGGTGTTTTCGACGTGAATGTAATTGACGTAAATCCCCATTCACGGACGAGTTACGCAAACGACGTAAACATTTTCAAATTCGATGCGGTCACGATGTCCATACTTAACATAGGATGCGCCTGCTTTTTGGTGCTTTATCTTTACGCCGGGAAACCCCTTACGGAAATGGCGAAAAGTCACTGCGTCGGGCGGGCGTACGTTCGTGAATTGGCGTATCTCGCTGATTTACATATTCTCGGCGTAAATCAGCGAGAACGCCCCCTAGCAACCGTTTTAAAATTGCAGTTAAGATACGACGGCATAATACAATTACGCCGCTCGTATCTTAACTCAATCCCGGCGTATCTTGTTTATCTGAAAACAGATACGCCGGCGTAGGTTAGAAGTTACGTGGGCACTGTTCAAGGGCCCCATGCCACTAGGGGGCCCCATCAGGGTTGCCAGCCTCAGTAAAACCAGGGACAAAGCAGGAACAAAAATTGTCTCTGGACAGCCAAACACTGAACAAATTGTAGCCTTTATTGAAAGAAGGACAGCACTACAAGTGCACCTGAGTTGTCTGCAACGGTGGATGTTCGTCTGGGTTCCCACCTGGAGCGGCTATTCCCTTTCCCCTAAAACCAGGGACAGTATGTAAAAATCTGTGTTTTTTTACATCTGTCCCTGAAATGTCCCTTACCGACATCCTTTTGTTCTAAAAATCCCAAGATTATAGCTGCCCCGCCTCTCCAGTACATTCTCAGTGTGTGTGTTCTGTGTGTGTATATTGTGTGTCTGTGTGTGTGTATACTGTATGTGTGTGTGTGTGTGTATATACAGTACTGTGTGGCCCCATAATCTATTGCCTGGGGGCCCCATATTCTCCTATTGCCCAGGGACCCCATAATCTCCTATTGCCCGGGTGCCCCATGAGTTGTCTGCCCGCCCCTGAATGTGGCACCAAGGGCCCACTTACTCTTCAAATTTTTAATTTTTGGTGGTGGTTGGTCCTCAATGGCGGATGATATCAGTGGCATTCTTTGCAACATTATACTGAGAGTGTTGAGAGTGTTGGGTATCAAAGTGTAATCCCTTCATGGGGTAAGTCCATGACACCCTAAACTCACAGGGCCAGATTCTCATATAATTTCGCTGGTGTAGCGTAAGTCATTTACACTACGCCGCTGCCGTATTCTCCATGCACTTGCTCCGTAGTTTGTGGATTCGTAGAGTAAATGGCCCAGCGTAAGGCCGCGTAATTCAAAGGGGGCGGCTTGTATTTAAATTAAGCGCGCCCCCGCGTCGATCGAACTGCGCATGCGCCGGCTGGGGAAAAAGCCCAGTGCGCATGCTCCAGCTCACGTCGGAAAGCTTTGTTGAAACCGACGTCAAAACGACGTGATCGTCACTACGCAATGCCCTATTCGCGAACGAGTTAGTAAAACGACGTAAGCGACGGAAAAAGCCGACGCTGACCCGACGCCATTCTTAACATGGCATCCGACGGCACCCCGACGGCATCCGACGGTACTGCGTAAGGTTACCCCTCATATTAGCAGGGGTAACCTTACGCGGACTAAAACGACGTACGCGACGACGGGGCGGCGTAAAAGCGTTCGGGATTCTGCGTAGTAGCTTCATTTGCATAGGCAAATGAGAAAACAACGTAAAGGCCACCTAGTGGCCAGAGTTGTCATTACAACTACGATCCGCAAGTGTAATGGTATTACACTTGTCGGATGTTCAGGCGTATCTATGCCAAAGTAATTCAAGGAATCACTCGCATAGATACCCGGCAAAAAAAACGGCGATACAACGGGGTATCTGAGATACTCCGTCGTAGCGCCTCTGAGAATCTGGCCCACAGTATGCACTGTGTACATCTCCATTCTTCCAGGATAAATGGCGGAAGACCCATTTATCAACCCAGAAGACTGAGGACATCTTGTGGCTAAAATAAATTACTGCAGCCTACAGTGCCAGGGAGGAGTTAGGATTGCATTTTTTAAACTCCGTTTTTTTTTTACATTTACGAGAGTGGGGCTTTAAGGGTCACTAAAGAAAACATTTTTTTTTTTTTGCTGAAATGACTGTTAACAGGGTATAGAGACATAAAAGTTAACTGATTCCTTTTCAAAATGATTAAAAATAGATAAAAATCAATCATATAATGTGCCTGCAGGTTAGTTTCACTTTTGAACTGGCTTCATGTTTCTGTGAAGTAGAAATAGACACACAAAACAAAAACAAACAAATTCAGGGCAGTGTTTTGTTTTTAAAATGAATCTGATTGGTTCTGGGAAGTTTTAGACACACAGTAATGACAGCTTAGACCACAGTGAGAAAGCTCCCAGCACTGTGGTTATAAGGAAACAGACAAGCAGGAAGTGTGGAGATCAGAGCAGGATTACAGCAACTTCAAAGCAAAAACGAACAATAAGGACATGAAACCAGGACTGCAGTAAGGTAAAGGAAGCTATTTAGCTAAAAAAAAAAATTCCTTTAGTGATCCTTTAAATAAGTATTTATAGCAATCATATGATTTCTAATAATGATAAGAATTGTGTAACAACATTTTTCTTACCATAGCCACTTTTCTTAGGTGATATTGGTGCGTCTGGAAGAGTCTCGGGTGGCATTTTAGGGTAGGAAGGATTCTTTGGTGGAGGGAACAGTTTCTGTCCTGGGGCTGCCTTGGGGCTCATATAAGGTGGATGATATGCTGGCTGGATGGGTGGTCCTTCTTGGCAGGCATCCCCTGAATGTCCAGGACAACAACGCCACTGCAGTTCAGTCACTACCTTGTACCCGATTTTATACTTGGGCCTGAAAAGTGTCCTGTACCTATAAGGCAATAATGGAGAAAATTAAATATGCTGGGCAGTCAACTACACCCCCCTTGTCCATTCAGATTCCACGGATCTCAAGGGTCCATCAAGAATAATAATGAGAAGCTCTGCAGGTGACTATTTGCTGCTTTCACTAATGTTCTATATTGAAATCTATACAAATAGTAATTTGTTACTTCAGGCTGTGATTAAATAGAAGCAGCAGGGTACATTTTTCTCTAAAGACGATGGGGAAACCCACCAAATGTCGCGCTGACTCGCAAAAAAAGTCTTCATTTTCCCAAATGGTTGTGGGGTGAAAGGAACGTCTATTTAGCTGTTGATAATTAAATGTAGCAAATTATTTTTACATCACGTTGCATTATAGGTTTATAGAGGCTTACTTAACAGCAGGGGGGGGGGGAGTAGTAACCCTTGGCAACCAATCCAAGGTTGTATTTCCTTATGTTAACCAATGTAAAATAAATTCTATTATGATAAGCTTTGTAAATTGTGCTGTGTTGTTAAAAATAGTGCAGGTATGATAATAATTTATTGAGGGACATTGTTGTTTTATTTTTATTTTTTTACAAAAGGCAAATCCACTTTTCAATACAAGTGCAAACTAGAAGTGCAAATCATTGTAAATCTGAGGGGTAGATCTGAAATTAGGGGAAGCTCTGCTGATTGTATCATCCAATCATGTGCAAGCTAAAATGCTGTTTTTAATCTTCCTTGCATGTCACCCTCAGATCTACAGAGACTGCACTTCCAAGTGCACTTTCAGTGCAATTTCAAGTGCACTTTGCACCTGTAGTGCAAAGTTGATTTGCCTTTAGTAAATAACCCCCATTGTGTGCATTCAAAATGAATGGGTTGACTTAACACAATTGGTGTAAATAGGCCCTTCATTATAGCAGTGCAAATGAACCCTTAAGGAGGATTTCATGTTCCGTTTTTGGTGTATTCAGATTCTGCATTAATCAACTGACACAAACAGGCAGCTGATGAGCTCATGATACCTGTGGATACCCAAATATATAAATTTAAAAGGCTAGTAGTTAGGCATTAGGCTATGTTTACACTTCTGGCTAGGTTTTGAGCTTCTCCAAGTGTTTTTGGAGCCTTATTTACATGTATTTGTCCATAGGCTTTAGTGTTTTTGTTTTAGCCAATGGAAAGCTAGAAGAAGAGGCAAGATACAAGACCAAACCTGCAGGATATAATAGACGTATATGGCCCCGTACACACGAGCAGACAGATTTGTTCAAATCGGTCGGGCAGACCGATTTGAACAAATCTGTCTGCTGGGGACGTATTGGTTCAAACCAAAATCCTCGCCGGCAGACGGCGCGGTGACGTGGCGGTGACGTTGACGCCACCACGTCACCGCATCAGGAAGTAAATCACTTCCGCGCATGCGTCGAATCCATTCGACGCGTGTGCGAAGAGACATGTCTGCTGGTTAGCGTACTAACCAGCAGACATGTCGGGCAGACCGTTTCCAGCAGACAGATTTGGTCGTGTGTACGCGGCCTATGACAAAGTGCAGATAACCGGCGGGAAAACCACAGGTACACTGCGCCGCAATAGACCGCAGAACATTAATGTAAAAGCAGCCTTAAGCCCCTTTCACATGATCGGTCTGACCCAATCGGACCCTCCATTCACCTCTATGGAGCGGCAGATGTAAACAGACTTTTGTCCATTTACACCTGTCTACCTCCAATCCGATCTGCTAAAAAAAAACAGAAGTGGATCTGCCCCTTCTATCTGATTGGATCGGAGGGCCCATAGAGTAGATTGAGCTGTGTCTGTGTCTGCTTTGCATATGCAGACTGGACACAGACCTGTGATCTGCCCACTCCACTCATTGTGGCCCGAGACTGGTTACCAAGTCACTTAAAGCAGATCTCCACCCTAAAGTGGAGTCGCGCTGATCGGAACCCTCCCCCCCCCTCCGGTGTCACATTTGACACCTTCCAGGGGGGAGGGGGGTGCAGATACCTGTCTAAAGACAGATATTTGCACCCACTTCCGGCCACAACAGAGTCGGGCAAAAGACGGGTTTTCCTAGCTTCCCGTCGCCCCCCCGTTGTGTGCTGTGTACTCTCGGCTCCCAGCACACAGCGGGAGCCAATCGGAGGGTGCAGCGCGACTCGCGCATGCGCCATAGGGAACCGGGCAGTGAAGCCGGAGCGCTTCACTTCCTGGTTCCCTCACCGTGGATGGAGGGGGGAACAGCAGAGAGACTAGTGAACGCTCGTCCTCTGCTGCGGACGCCGCTGGACTCCAGGACAGGTAAGTGTCCTAATATTAAAAGTCAGCAGCTGCAGTATTTGTAGCTGCTGGCTTTTAATATTGTTTTTTAATGGGCCATCCGCTTTAAGTGGCCCTCTGCCTTCAAAAGGTTGGGCACCTCTGCTCTAAACCAATGCACAGTCTTTGCAATGCATTTGTAAAGAGGAATGCCCCTGTGATAGTACGGATTGTCACAATGATATGGAGTTGACAAATAGATACATAAAAAGTAGAAAATATTTATTAAATGCAATAGTCATAACATGACAATATACAAAATTATGAAATTATGTGTGTTGTCATATTATGACTATTGTATTTAATAAATATTTTCTACTTTTTATGTATCTATTTGTCAACTCCATATCATTGTGACAATCCGTACTATACCAGGGGCATTCCTCTTTACAAATTCTAGTCTATATGGGATGTGATCAGGCGCATTGGAATGACATCTTATCCCCTTTTTTATATATAAAAGTCTTTGCAATGCATGGCAACCCAGCAATGTGTGTTGTGGTGCGTTGCGGCAATGGTCTTTAACACATTCAATATTTGGGATGTTTTAGTGGATCGGAAGCCCACTGATTTCAATGAGCTGCCTTAATGCAATGCATTTTAATGAGTGACTTAACGCTTGTGCATTAAAGGGGTTGTAAAGGTACAATTTTTTTTCCTAAATAGCTTCCTTTACCTTAGTGCAGTCCTCCTTCACTTACCTCATCCTTCCATTTTGCTTTTAAATGTCCTTATTTCTTCTGAGAAATCCTCACTTCCTGTTCTTCTGTCTGTAACTCCACACAGTAATGCAAGGCTTTCTCCGTGGTGTGGAGTGCCCCCTCCCTTGTACTACAGGAGAGTCAGGACGCTCTCTATGTTGCAGATATGTTGCCCATTTTGGGCCAAATCATCACCCCTAGCGCCAAAGTCAAAAGTCTCGGAGTCATCTTCGACACCCACATGACAATGGACGCACAAATAGGGTCAGTAGTCAGCGGATCTCACCATCTGCTGCGCCTACTACGCAGACTTATCCCATTCATTCCCAAAGAAGACGTAGCAGTCGTGGTAGGAACAATCGTGAACTCCAGACTGGACTATGCAAATGCCCTTTACCTCGGACTCCCAAAGTACCAAATCGCTCGTCTGCAAGTCGTCCAAAATACGGCCGCCAGACTGGTGACTGGTAAAAAAAACCCTGGAAATCAATCTCCCCTTCTCGGAGATACCTCCACTGGTTGCCAGTAAAATACAGAATTGCTTTTAAAGCTCTCTGTCTGACTCATAAATGCATCCATGGAAAAGCCCCGCAATATCTTTGCGATAAAATAGAAGCCCACAATCCCAATCGCGTTCTGCGATCCAGCGAACAAAATTTGGTCAAAGTACCCAAGGCCAGATTTAAGTCCAAAGGAGAAAGAAGGTTTGCGGTCCAAGGTCCCAGACTATGGAACGCTTTACCAACCAGCATTCGGTTGGAGGAAAACCACCAAACCTTCAGAAGACAGATTAAAACTCTGCTCTTTTGAGGTTTTGAGCTACGGGAACAACGAGCGCCCAGAGGCGATTTAGTTCGCATGTGCTGCGCTATATAAGTTTTTCATTCATTCATTCATTCAGATAGAGAAAGGAGCTGTGTGTTAGTGAGCGTCCTGACTCTCCTGTAGCCCAAGGGAGAGGGGGACCACGACACTCCACACCAGGGAGAAAGCCTCACATTACTGTGTTGAGTTACAGATAGAAGAACAGGAAGTGAGGATTTCTCAGAAGAAATAAGGACATTTAAAAGCAAAATGAAAGGATGAGGTAAGTGAAGGAGGACTGCACTATGGTAAAGAAAGCTATTTAGGGGAAAAATGTTTTACCTTTACAACCCCTTTAACGCTTGTGCATTAATGTACTGCACAAATCGAAATGTTTCATAACCTATAGAAAACGGTTCACCCTTGAGCTTGGAAAATGGTGATGGAGCACCTCTACAGCTTTGGGTGGTACATACATTTGTACATTATTCACAGAAGAATATCCAACATTGTCAGTTTATTGCACTTACACAACAGTTCCTGGGCATTTGGGTCCCCAACTGCACTTGAGGTACTCAGCCTTGATATACGGTTCTGTGCCGTCCTGCTGTGTGCAGGTCACGTTCTTCTCCACCACATAGACACAGTAATTTCTGCAAGAGAAAGCCGTGGTGTGGAGACAGTTGGGGAATGAAAGGGGTGGGGGAAAGAGGATAGCAAGAAGGGACATGAGAGGGAGGGGGGGGGGAGGAGGGAGATGGAACAAAAAAGCATTAGCTGAATATAAAGCGAATATCTCTAGTAATAAAACATCCATGTAATTTACACAAGGGATTTGGTGACATACCACTGGCCTTGTTCCATAAAGGAATACCAGACAATGGAGGAAGGGCGGTTACTTAGGCAACCTATTTACCTTTTAACGGAAAAAAAAATTAAACGCTAAGGGCTACTCCACCTTTCACAGTCTTTGAACCTTGCCCTGGTTTATTGTATAAAGGCAATTGTGATACTCTTTTCTGTGTACCTGTGATGATCTTTAGCAAAGTTTACAGGTGGTAGAATAGTAATATAGGCAACCATAGAAGCCCCAAACTTCTGTTGTGCAAAAACTAATGTCAGGTAACCCATAGCTCCCAACTGTCCCTGATTTCGCGGAACTGTCCCTGATTTGGGGCAATGTCCCTCTTCCTGTCCCTTATTCTTCCTCATTTGTCCCTCATTTTGGTCTGATCTAAATAATTGTTTAGAAAATGCACTTTTTATCTATCAAAAAGTGTTTCTCAGAGCTAAACCTTTCATCTGATTTCTAAATTGCTGCATTTGTAAATTCCAAAAGCCGATATAAAGAAATAGTAGTGGTAAGAAAAGCACTTTTCACCAAGCTTGTTTTTTGTACAATTCTCCTTTAAGGGGGAGTGGCAGGGGGTGTGTCCTAGCCTGCATACTTTTGCTGATAGGTGTCCCTCATTCCCATCTCAGAAAGTTGGGAGGTATGGGATACCCACTGACCTCAGACAAGGTTGATTTACTACAAATGGGTCCAAAATCTGTTGCAGCTCTGCATAGAAACCAATCAGCTTCCAATTTTTTTAATTTTTTTTTGTCAAAGCTTAACCGAACGAGTTAAAGTTAGAAGCTGATTGGCTACTATGCACAGCTGCACCAGATTTTGCACTCCCTAGTTTTAGTAAATCAACCCCAAAGGCTTCACTGACCAAATGTACAATCGAAAGGTGGGCAGGATGAAGTGACAACTTTTTTTTTGTATCCAATATTTTTTTTTAAAGTTTTCAAATAAGAGTACAAAAAACAGCATTTGTTATTGCCATGAAAACGACCGTACAAGTACCAATCATTGAAAGTTCAATTATATAACTAGCATACACTATTTTCTTGGGTCCTTGTACTACGGAAGTGACAACTTTTTAGACCAGACTTTCTCAACCTTTTAACCGCAGAGGAACTCTTAAAATTGCATTCAAGTTCCTGGGAACCCCAGGTAATATTAAATATTTGGGGTTAATGGGAAGAAAGCTCTTTACATTGATGGCTACTGGGAAGATGGCGTTGAGACCCTTCGGGGTAAGACCACGCTTATATTAAAAAAACTCTCAACTCAGCTCAACTCAACTCAAGAATGTTCCCCCTTACATCAGTGATCAGAATGCTCTTGTTACAGCCAGAAAAAAAAAAGTAATTGGTGTAATGCTGCTAGCTCTGCCAAGTGTTGTTGGACCAGGAATTACGCGGGCATCAGATGAGAGGTCAATCAATCAAGGAACCCCTACCAACCCGTGGAGTTCTATGGAACTCTAATAAAGAATGCTCAAGATCAGGGTTCTCCAAACTTTCTAAACAAAAGGCCAGTCTACTGTCCTTCAAACTTTAGGGGGACCAGACTTTGACCAGTGGGGATAGAAAATGTCTCAACACCTCAGGCTTAAAGAGGTTTAAAGGTTTGTATTTTTTCACCTAATGCATCCTATGCAAAAAACACCTCGCTGTCAGAGACCTTCCAGCCCCCCGTTTTACCTGCGCCCAATTATCTGCTGTGCGTGTCCCACGGCGTCCTCTTCTCCACGGAGTCTGCTCGTTGATCGGATAGCTTGATAGCAGTGCAGCTATTGGCTTCCGCTGCTGTCAATCAAATCTTCACTCTGTATATATGGATGCAGCATGTATGACAGAGAGCGTGCCAGCAAGCTAACCCCCTCTGGAAAGAGCTTCCCAGAGGGGGTTAGCTTTAGCGGGGAGGAGCCCCAGAACAGGAGAATCTGGGCCACTTTGTGCAAAAAAACTGCACAGTGGAGGTAAGTATGATATTTAAATTTATTAAAACTTTAAATTAATAAAATTAATAAATTTTATTAATTTAATGTAATAATTTAAAGTGGAGTTCCACCCTGAAAAAAATGTTTTCACCAAAAATCTAAAAAAATATCTAAAAAAAAAATGTTTTACTTACCCGAAATAGCTGTTGCTATGCGGAAGTGGCGAATCTGCCTCTTCATCCTCGGTGGTGGATTCTCTTCCTTCTCCTACTCAGGCGTCTTGTTGTCAATGGGGTGCGCTGCATTCTGGGAACTGTGCGTGTCCCAGAAAGCAGCCTGTCCATTCACAAAGCGCTGCCAGGATCGAGGATTGGCCTTGGCGGGGGCCGATATCGCTGGCGGCTAGGACAGGTAAGTGTCCTTATTAAAAGTCAGCAGCTACAGTGTTTTGGTGTCAATGGGAGGAACGGTGCCCAATCATTGGTGTCAGTGGAAGCAATAATGTCCCACTGTTGGTGTTACTGGAAGGAATAGTCCCCCGTAATTGGTGTCAGTGGAAGGAATAGTGCCCCAATGTTGGTGTCAGTGGAAAGAATAGTGCCCCCATCATTTGTATTAGTGGGAAGAATAGAGCCCTATCATTGATATTATGGGGAGAAATAGTGCACCATCATTAGTGTAGGTGGGAAGAATACTGCCCCATCATTGGTTTCAGTGGGAGCTATACTGCCTTATCGTTGGTGTCAGTGGAAAGAATAGTGCCCCATAATTGGTGTTAGTGGGGGTAATACTGCCCTATAATTGGTGTCTGTGGCAGGAATTATGCCACACTGTTAGTGTCCATGAGAGGAATGGTGATTTGTATTGGTGGTAGGATTAGTACCCCAAGGGCCGGATAAAGGCTAGCAAATGGCCACATCTGAGCCCCAAACTGCAGTTTGGAGACCACAGCTCTAGATAATAGCAGTATCTGCATAATAGAGGGCTCAGTGTTCAGTATTAATAGTCAGTTAACAGTTTATATTGTTGAAGGTCAGAACAGGTTCAAACCAACACGTGTATAGTAAAGCAGGCATTAAGGATGCCAGTACATACCTCCAATTTTACTGGCTGGCCATCCAAACAATAGGCATGTCCCACCCATATGCCTCAACAACTTATTAAGAGTTCCAGTCATTCTTGGGGTTTGTTGGGCATACCTATGCTTCTACTTTAAAGGAAGACAATTGTTTCACAATTTGGCGGCCTCTGGAGGGGTACAATGTAAGAGCAGCCAGTAGAATAAGAGGTATGTGCCAACAATTTATGGTATACAGGTCTACCGTGCATATTTGGTTTCTGCTCTCGGGTCTGTTTGAAAGGAATTCAATTAGCATAAAAATGATTAAACTTATAGCAACCAGATCAATGTAGTCTACTCAATAATATGAGATTTCTGGTGGGTTGCTATGGGTTACTGCCCATTCCTCATTGCCCTATTAAACCCGCACCTCTATACCAACAGCAGAGCCTCATGTTGTGTGATAGATTCTGTCAACAACAGAAACAATTTTGCTTCATTATTCCAGGCAAACCGCCAAAGACAAGCACAGGCAAGGGCACCCGGTCCAAGACTAATTCTAATAGCTCTGTATAACGATGTTCTATATTGTTACACTAATTATTCACACGCTCCTCGTATAAAATGAATGTATAGAATTCGTGGCCCAACACATATTCTGAAGTGAATAATGAAGATCAGGCTGTGTATGCCGACACTCCTACACTGATACTCATTATGTACGGAAACACAAAGAGGCACTGTTATACTACAAGTCCCAGCATGCTTCCCCAATTCTTCTCAGAAAATATACATCTACAGACTGCCTACCTGTGTAATGTACAATGGGGAATAGGCATTACAAAGATATAAAGGAATTCATTGTCCATTGGATTCCAATTCTTGTTCTCTCTTGTGTCCGTTTTGTTATTCTTTTATGTTTAATACCCTTTGAATAAGGCACAGCAAAACTAAAAAAGGCCTGTGATGGCTTTAGTATTAGTAGCATGCATTGGACATATGGGTGTAAAGTATAATAAGTAATTCAGTACTAAGGATGATGTGAGAGTGCTGTAAGCAAGCAAACTCTATCATCTTAAATAGCCAAAAACAAATGATAACTGCCGATTGGTCACTTTGGATTATGGCACTTTGCTCTTTACTTTGATACGAAAACGCATGAATCACTCTATCAGCCAATCATATCCATTAGGATAGTGAATAGGCGGGATAATAAAATAGACGGCGTGTAAGTGTATGCAGGCAAGGGCTGAGAATTTTCTTTGTGCTCCACATATTTCTCCTTGGCACGAAAATGTCCAATATATGCAAGGGCAGCTTAATGGCATTTGGATCAAACAACCAAATTCCATAGTGGTTGGGTACATCACTCTGGACAGTGCCAATGGGATGTGTTTGCAATCTACGCATCCATAATTATGCAAGTGCTTCACCAATTTATTACAGACCTGGGGTAGACCTTATCAAAGCACAGGCTTGTTTTTCCGAATACATTTGTGGTCAGAAGGAAGAATCCCACCCTTATGGATAACTAAAAAGTTAATTGTTGTCAGGGTTACATATCTGAGAGGCAGAAAATGCTGGATGCTTAAGGGGACCCTAGTAACCCCTGGAGCAGTGTTGCCAACCGTCCGTATTTTTATGGACAGTTCGTAAAAACTGGCACTTTTTCCCCCGTTCAGAAAAACAGGCACTTTTTCCCCCGTTCGTAAATGTCCGTGGTTGCGGAAACGTGCCAGTAAAAATAGCCGAGATCGGTTCGGCTTGGAACTGCGCATGGAGATTGGAGGCAGGAGGTGATTGGAGCCAGGGGGTTATGGTGGCTGCGGTTGCACCACATGGGTATGGAGGCAGGGGGTGATTGGAGGCAGGGGGTGTTGGTGTCACCGCAGAGGGGGATGGTGGCACTGCAGAGGGTGGGGGATGGAGACAGTGGTTGTTGGTGGCACCACAGAGGGGGATGGAGTCAGGGGACGATGGAGGCAGTGGGTAAATGGAGGCAGGGGGCCTGGGGGAGATTGGAGGCAGGTGGAGATTGGAGGCAGGGGGAGATTGGAGGCAGAGGGAGATTGTGGCACCGCAGAGGGGGGTGAAGGCAGGGGGAGAATATGGCAACGCAGATGGAGATGGAGGCAGGGGGTGATGGTGACAGAGTGGGATGGAGGCAGGGTGTGATTGTGGCACCGCAGAGGGAGGTGAAGGCAAGGGGTGTTGGTGACAGAGGGGGATGGAGGCAGGGGGTGATGGTGACAGAGGGGGATGGAGGCAGGGGGTGATTGTGGCACCGCAGAGGGAGGTGAAGGCAGGGGGTGTTGGTGACAGAGAGGGGATGGAGGCAGGGGGTGATGTGACTAAATAATTTGCCCTTATTATATAACAGAAATATATATTTTTACCTTGATATCTACCTTAAATCACATTGCTATTTGCCTAGCGTACTTGTTTGTAGTCTAAATACTGAAATTTGCACCTAAAAATGTAATTTAGTAACTTTTGTGAAATGCCAGTAAAAACGTGGCTGCGCCAGTAAATTTCGGGTGTCGTGCCAGTAAATTTCAATTCTGGAGGAAACCTAAAGTTCCACAAAACCCTCATTGAGAAAGGCCAGTATACCCAGTACGTCCGATCAAGGCGTTAAGTTTATTTTACGCAACAAACATATCTAAAATAGTAAACTACAGTACGGTATGTTACTTCTCATAACCACAGTCCATCAAACATTCCACCAGGCTTACCTGTGCTTGGTAATGGGTTTGCCATAGGTCTGAGGATGGGAACCCGATTGATACAGGCTGTGAATGAACCTTCCCGTAGAAGGAGGTGGGAAATATGTCCCTTTGGCATCGGCTGGGCACAGTAGCCCGCCAAACCACGCAAAGAGGGAAACTAAAAGCATAATCCTGAGCATCCTATCTTGCATTTTTTTCCAAAGGAGAATCAGGATCAACAGTCTAAAATGTTCTGTAGACGCTGTTCCTGGGTCTTTACTACAAGACTGGACTTCTTCTCCTTGTGTCAATCCAATAGCTTCTCCACAAGTCAAGTGGTTTGTCTTTTATGTGGCACACAACAAGCTGGCTCTTCCAATTTGAGGATCTTAAGCCAGTCTTACGGTCTTCTAAATCGCCAGAAGCATGAGCAGAATTCGTCCTTTTTTACGACTTTTGGCAAGTCAATCGTTGAGCTTAGGTCCGTCACTTGTGCCTTTTCTCAGGAGACCGGAGCCGTTCATGTCCCTGTCTGACTTTGGATCTGTTCTCTATGTCAGGAAGAGTCACTGTCACAAAGTGTGACTGTCCTTGGCTAGAGTCGTTGGCTTAGCCTGACGCTGTTTCCATCCCGTTTTTTCTCCCTGCGCTTTTTCTTCTCTTTCCACTACTCACTTTTAATTCCCAAATTCTTTATTTTGCATTCTTCTTTTCCCTCCAGCTCTCACACCTCTTCATCACATCCCTCTGATGTAAATTCTCTTGTCTGTTTCCTAACGCTCCCTGTCTCCAGTGTCTGCATTCCCGGTATGTCTCTCTGAATCTTACTTTCTATCAGTCTGTTGTGACTTTCTGTCTTTCTCCGTCTCCCTCTCTCCCCCTGTCCCTGACAGCTCCTCACAGCTCCCTCTATACCCCCAGACCTGTAGAAGGGGAGGGGGTGATTGGGGTGGAGGGAGAGGAGGAGTTCTCTGGGATTAGAATAATATACCCCCCTGCTCTACCCTTTCCTGAAACTGTGTTACCTCTGCCAGCAGCAACATGAGACTCAACCTGGCACTGCATGTCACATTCACCGCAGGCAGAGAGGCAACACACGTGCACGGCGAGCATGTACGCTGCAACATTCGAAAAGTTCAGGAGAAGCGGAGACGTCCAGCCGGACTGCCAGCTCATCCTGACTCAAGCTACAGATTCCTCATGCACAGGAGCCCGTGTGCAAGCATTAACGTGTACCTAGACCCAAAGAACCCATGCTGCATACACACGATCATTTTTCGTCATTAAAAAAACGTTGTTTTAAAAAAAATGTATTTAAAATTATCGTGTGTGAGCTTCACATCTTTTTTCAGGTTCTGAAAAACGAGCAAAAAAAAAAATTCGAACATGCTGCATTTTTTAACGTCGTTTTTCAGGTTGTAAAAAATGATTGTGTGTGGGCTAAAACGACGTTAAAAACCCGCGCATGCTCAGAAGCAAGTTGTGAGACGGGATCGCTCATTCTGGTAAAACTACCGTTCATAATGGAGTAAGCACATTCATCACGCTGTAACAGACAAAAAAGCGCAAATCGTCTTTTACTAACATGGAATCAGCTAAAGCAGCCCCTTCCCCTTTAGGCTCCATGCACACTGAAGCTGATAAACTGCAGTTTATTGGCGTTTGGGCGTTTTTTTTTATAAAGCCCATAAACTGAACTCTATGTTAGCCTATGTGCCCATGCGCACTTGGGCGTTTTTCAGTGTTAATGAGCTTTGGAGTTTATTGGCTTTTTTCTGAATGCCCGAAATTTGCATTCAAAGTGCTGTTTTTCGGCGGGAAAAAACGCTAAAAAACGCTAAAAAACTTCGGAAAACCCAGAAAAAAAGCTGATAAAAGCTACACTGAAAAACGCTGATTAAAGCTATTGCAAAAACGCTAAAAAACTTTGCAAGGCTCCCTGCAAAGCTACTGGCGTTTTTTTATAGCTTTTATCAGCTTCAGTGTGCATGGAGCCTTAGAGTGCCGTCTTACGTGTTGTACGACACCGCGCTTTGCTAGATAATTTTTCAAAAACGATGGTGTGTGGGCAACGTCGTTTTAATGATGAAGTTGGAAAAATGATCGTGTGTACGCGGCATTAGAGTTTAAGTGATACTTTATTGGCTAACTTAGGTTGGTTCCGAAACCCACATTTTTAGCCACAGAGGGGATGATTTACTAAAGCCAGAGCTTAGTAAATGAGGTAAACCCTCACTGCAAATAATACCCGGTCACGTGCAAGGAAAAAAAAAATAATACAGCATTATTGCTTGCACATGATAAAATTCAGCAGAGTTTATGTTCATTTAGGCTCCGTTCACACCTGAGCAATCCTAAATGCTGTTATTCCGCCTGCAATTCAAACTTGCGTCAAATAGCGGGACGCTTGTGCGAACCCATTACTCCTTAACGGCACCCCAATCACAGCGTGATTTTGAAGCGTGATAAATCGCGCTTCAAATGCAAGGTGAGCCGCTCGTCTGTCAAAAAAAAAATACTTTTTTAAAACGGCAGCATCATGCATTGCGATGTGCCGCCATTGCAACGCAATTTATTGCGTGACAATCGTGGCAAAATCGCTCTGCGATTGGGGTGTCATTAAGAAGTAGTGAGATTACGCTCGCAATTCGGATTGTTTAGGTGTGAATGGAGCCTTACTAAGCTCTGGAACACCTTCTTCTCGAAGAGTGCAACTGCACTTTCCAAAGTGCACAGTCTATTTGCCTTTAGTAAATCACGCCCATAGACTGTGCACTTTGCTTGCGTAGTTGCATGCTACAGGGACATTTGGTCCAAAGCTTAGTAAATGAGGTAAAGCTTAAAGGGGTTGTAAAGGATTTTTTTTTTCTCCCGAAATAGCTTCCTTTACCTTAGTGCAGTCCTCCTTCACTTACCTCATCCTTCAATTTTGCTTTTAAATGTCCTTATTTCTTCTGAGAAATCCTCACTTCCTGTTCTTCTGTCTGTAACTCCACACAGTAATGCAAGGCTTTCTCCCTGGTGTGGAGAAAGCCTCTTGAGGGGGGAGGGGGCGAGCAGGAGTGTCAGGACGCCCACCAACACACAGCTCCTTTCTCTATCTACAAAGTAGAGAGCGTCCTGACTTACCTGCTCGCATTCTCCCCCTCAAAAGGCTTTCTCCACACCAGGGAGAAAGCCTTGCATTACTGTGGTGAGTTACAGACAGAAGAACAGGAAGTGAGGATTTCTCAGAAGAAATAAGGACATTTAAAAGCAAAATAGAAGGATGAGGTAAGTGAAGGAGGACTGCACTAAGGTAAAGGAAGCTATTTAGGGAAAAACATTTTTTTCCTTTACAACCCCTTTAACTACTTGAGATCCGCGCTATAGCTGATTGACGGCTTTAGCGCGGATCTAAATTGTCAACAAGCCGTCAATTGATGGCTTGTCACTAGCAGCTTCCCTGTGCGCGCTCCAGAGCGCGCTGCGGGGAAACACTGTGTTGGCCGTGTCCCTTGGACACAGCCAATCACAGATCGCTGCGAACAGCCAATCAGAGTGGCCGTTTGCGATGCGATCTGTGGGCGAATGAGAGATGATCTCATAGATCATCTCTCATTGCTGTTTTACACAGAGACAGCGTCCTGTCTCTGGAGAGGAGGAGACCGATCTGTGACTCTTGTACATAGGGGCACATATCGGTCACCCCCCCAGTCACCCCCCCTCCCCCCACAGTTAGAACACTATGCAGGGAATACATTTAACCCCTTCCTCACCCCCTAGTGTTAACCCCGTCAATGCCAATCACATTTATACAGTAATTAGTGCATTTTTATAGCACTGATCGCAGTATAAATGTGGATGACGCCAAAAATGTGTCAAAAGTGTCTGATGTGTCCGCCATAACGTCGCAGTCCCAATAAAAATTGCAGATCACCGCCATTTCTAGTAAACAATAAATAAAAAATAATAATTCTGTCCCCTATTTTGTAGGCACTATACATTTTGCGCAAACCAGACGCTTATTGCGATAATTTTTTTTTTTTTTTTTTACCAAAAATATGTAGAATAATACGTATCGCCCTAAACTGAGGAAAAAAAAGTGTTTTTTTTTTTTTTTAAATTGGGATATTTATTATAGCAACAAGTAAAAAATATTGTATTTTTTAAAAAATTGCCGCTCTTTTTTGTTTATATCGCAAAAAATAAAAACCACAGAGGTGATCAAATAGCACCAAAAGAAAGCTCTACTTGTGGGGAAAAAAGGACGTAAATTTTGTTTGGGAGCCACGTCGCACGACCGCGCAATTGTCAGTTAAAGCGACGCAGTGCCGGAAGCTGAAATATCACCTGGGCAGGAGGGGGGTATAAGTGCCCAGTAAGCAAGTGGTTAAAGGGGTTGTAAAGCTATCCTATGCATTAAGGTGAAAAAACACCTTGCACCCTCTGCCCCCCCCCCCCCATTTTAGTTATCTGAGCCTTGAATCTCCATGGGCGCAATCCCACGTTGTTCTCTTCATGGCTGATTGCTCTGCTATCAATCTATCCAATGAGGAGCCAGCCATTGGCTCCCGTTGTCAAATTCAGTGACGCGGCTGCCAGGGGGCGGGCCAAGTCATACACTCGGAGGGTATGCACGCCGAGTATAAAAAATAAAGAGCGCGCCCACAAGGTAACCCCCTCGGGAAAGAGGGGGTAAGCACTTGTGGGGAGGAGCAGGGACAGGCGCCGTGGGACCCCAGAAGCGGATGTTCGGGGGCCACTCTGTACAAAATGAACTGCACAGTGAAGGTAAGTATGACATATTTGTTATTTAAAAAAAAAAAAAAAACTGAACCTTTAGTGTCCCTTTCACTTTGCAAAGTCACATGCAAGCAAAATAAAAAATACAGACTTTTTGCTTGCACATGAGTGGATGATAGAAGACAGCAGAGCTTCCCCTCTTTTTCTAAGCTCTGGAGCAAATGCACTTGCAGAGTGCAACTCCTCTAGCAAAGTGCACAGTCTATTTAACTTTAATAAATCAACCCCATATTATGAGGGTTTCAGAATCTTTTTTAGAAATCTGAAAGCCTGACAAAGGGATCGAAATGAGCCCCAAAAAAATCATTTTTAATAACTTAAAACCCAACTCCTGGCAATTTAAAAATGATCTCTTGCAGAGAGGCTGCACTCGCACTGCAAGGGTTATTAGTAGGGTTGTCCTGATACCGATACTAGTATCGGTATCGGGACCGATACTGAGCATTTGCGCGAGTACTCGTACTCGCGCAAATGCTCCCGATGCCAGACCCGATACTTTTTTAGAGAGCGTGCGGCGAGGGGGAGGAGAGCGGAGAAGAGCAGTCCTCAGAGAGAAAGCCACGCCTGCTGTCTAGTTGATCAGTGCGGGGAACCATACAGCTTTCATTTGAATAGCTGTGTGTTCCCTGCTGCGCCGCGTCATAGGATTGGATGGGTGATCTGTCTATCAAAGTGCCGGACAAGGTGGAGGGGCTGTATATGACGCGGCGCGGCGGGGGAACACACAGCTATTCAAATGATAGCTGTATTGTTCCCCGCGCTGATCAACTAGACGGCGGCGGCGGTGGGGGGGAGGCTTTGGCTTGGCTTTCTCTTTGGGGACATGGCTGCATCTGTGGGGGACATGACTGCATATGTGGGGGACATGGCTGCATTTGTGGCGGATATGGCTGCATATGTGGGGGACATGGCTGCATATATGGGGGACATGTCTGCATATGTGGGGACATGGCTGCATATGTGGGGGACATGGCTGCATCTGTGGGGGACATGGCTGCATCTGTGGGGGACATTGCTGCATCTGTGGGGGACATGGCTGCATCTGTGGGGGACATGGCTGCATATATGGGGGACATGGCTGCATATATGGGGGACATGGCTGCATATATGGGGGACATGGCTGCATATATGGGGGACATGGCTGCATATATGGGGGACATGGCGACATATATGGGGGACATGGCTGCATATATGGGGGACATGGCTGCATATATGGGGGACATGGCTGCATATATGAGGGGACATGGCTGCATATATGAGGGGACATGGCTGCATCTGTGGGGGACATGGCTGCATATATGGGGGACATGGCTGCATCTGTGGGGGACATGGCTGCATCTGTGGGGGACATGGCTGCATATATGGGGGACATGGCTGCATATATGAGGGGACATGGCTGCATATATGAGGGGACATGGCTGCATATATGAGGGGACATGGCTGCATCTGTGGGGGACATGGCTGCATATGTGGGGGACATGGCTGCATATATGAGGGGACATGGCTGCATATGTGGGGGACATGGCTGCATCTGTGGGGGACATGGCTGCATCTGTGGGGGACATGGCTGCATCTGTGGGGGATATGGCTGCATATATGGGGGACATGGCTGCATATATGAGGGGACATGGCTGCATCTGTGGGGGACATGGCTGCATCTGTGGGGGACATGGCTGCATATATGGGGGACGTGGCTGCATCTGTGGGGGACATGGCTGTATATGTGGGGGACATGGCTGCATATATGAGGGAACATGGCTGCATATGTGGGGGACATGGCTGCATCTGTGGGGGACATGGCTGCATCTGTGGGGGATATGGCTGCATATATGGGGGACATGGCTGCATATATGAGGGGACATGGCTGCATCTGTGGGGGACATGGCTGCATATATGGGGGACATGGCTGCATCTGTGGGGGACATGGCTGCATATATGGGGGGCATGGCTGCATCTGTGGGGGGACATGGCTGCATATATGGGGGACATGGCTACATCTGTGGGGGACATGGCTGCATATATGGGGGACGTGGCTGCATCTGTGGGGGACATGGCTGTATATGTGGGGGACATGGCTGCATATATGAGGGAACATGGCTGCATATGTGGGGGACATGGCTGCATCTGTGGGGGACATGGCTGCATCTGTGGGGGATATGGCTGCATATATTGGGGACATGGCTGCATATATGAGGGGACATGGCTGCATCTGTGGGGGACATGGCTGCATATATGGGGGACATGGCTGCATCTGTGGGGGACATGGCTGCATATATGGGGGGCATGGCTGCATCTGTGGGGGACATGGCTGCATATATGGGGGACATGGCTACATCTGTGGGGGACATGGCTGCATATATGGGGGGCATGGCTGCATCTTTGGGGGACATGGCGGCATATATGGGGGACATGGATGCATCTGTGGGGGACATGGCTGCATATGTGGGGGACATGGCTGCATATGTGGGGGACATGGCTGCATTTGGGGACACATTTAAAAAAAAAGTATCGGTATTCGGTATCGGCGAGTACTTGAAAAAAAGTATCGGTTCTTGTACTCGGTCCTAAAAAAGTGGTATCGGGACAACCCTAGTTATTAGCTAATTTTGTCTAGGGGAGAGGAGAAACCGTTTTACTTATCAAATTCGACGCTGTCCAGGCAAGGTGCGCTCTCCGGCATTCTCGCATCTAGAGCAAGGCTATGAACCCTGCTCTGGTCTTGATGATGTCAGTACTCTAGGCCACTGTAGCGCAGGCTTGCAAAAGCTAGCGGTCTATCTGGGAGGAGGAGGAGCGGAAGATTGGGTAAGTATATCTCCTTTTGTTGTTCCTCTTGGCATAAAGAACTAGTTACCCTTGCAGTGCAGGAATAATTGTTTTATTTACCCGGAGTTGGGCTTTAAGTTAGGCTGGCAATACACTGTAAAAATGTCGGACAGTTCCTGATTTCCTAATGAAACAGCAGAAATTTGTTTCATGGGTGGTCCTGCCAGCACCCTCCTGCCCAACATCCTTGAGGAGCGCCGCGAACCGCCGAAGGAGCACTGCTGCAGCAGTGCTTTGCGGGTGGTTTTAACCCTTTTTTGGTCGCTAACGGGGGGTAAAACGCCCCGCTAGCGGCCAAATAGCGCCGCAAAAAACGCCAATGGCCCCACCGCCCCAGAGTGAAAGTAGCCTTAATTAAAAAATCAAACGAGCTGTGCAGACAATTGTCAGCTTAACAGCAATTGGATCAAACGAGCATTATTTGGGCATGCGGTAAATTTGTCCATCCATGCTGTTTAGTATTAAAGGAGGAATTTGCTCCTTTCACACTTGTGAAAATCCAAAGTCATGCGATTTTAATTGCAACTCTACATTGCAACTCTGATGCAACTTTAAATGGGTGTGACTTGGATACGACCTTGGCTGTTAACTTTGGCTTTGGCACATCAAAGTAGTGCAGGTAGCTTTTAAAAGTCGCTGCAACTTTAAGTCTCATAGATTTGAACGGCTTCCATTAAAATGCATGGGCTGTGACTTGTCATGCGATTTGTGTGTCCAAAGTCCCATGACAAGTCGCAGAAGTGTGAATGGAGCCTAAATCTGTGGTCAGCATTCAGGGCCGCCATCAGGAATTATGGGGCCTCTTACACAGCTTCAGGCATGGGCCCCCTGGACCAGGGGGGGTGCTGCCTGAAATTGAGAAGCCGGGACCTCTGGGCCCTTTAATAAAAGGAAAAAAATATATATAAAAAATATATATATGTATTTTTTTTAGAAAGAAATTAGAAAAAATGGGGGGTTGTCATCCAGGACCTCTGGGTCCTTTAATAAAAATAAAAAAAATAAACCTCTGGGCCCTTTAATAAAAAATAAATATATAAACAAAAATAAAAAAATAAACATTTATAAAAAAAATTAAAAAGGGGGTTTGCCACATGGTACCCTGGGGACCTCTGAGCCCTTTAATAAAAAAAAATACATATATATATATATATATATATATATATATATATATATATATATATATATATATATAAAAAAAAAAAAAAGAATATAATTTTTTTTATAAAAAAAAAGGGGGGGTTGTCATCCGGGGCCCTGGGGACCTCTGGGCCCTTTAATAATATTAGTAATAATAATAATAATAATAAATAAATATAAATATATATATATATATATATATATATATATATATATATATATATATATATATATATATATATATATAATAAAATAAATAGTGTACAAGTGTACACAAGTGTATTCAAGGAAACGCTCCCCAATATCTATGCGAAAAAGTAAAAGCCCATAACCCCAATCGCACTCTGCGATCCACAAATCAAAACCTACTGCACATCCCAAAGGCAAGATACAAATCCAAAGGAGATCGGAGATTTGCTGTCCAAGGACCGCGACTGTGGAATGCACTACCAACGACCATCCGACTGGAGTCCGACCACTTGGCCTTCAGGAGAATGATTAAAACTCATCTCTTCTGAAGGCAGAGCCTTCTTTTATCCAAGGAATGGAAATAGTGCCCAGAGGCGATTCAGTTCGCAAGGGTTGCGCTCTATAAGTTCTTCACTCACTCAAATATACAAAAAAAATAAAAAAAAAATTATAAAAAAAAGGGGGGTTGTCATCCGGGGCCCTGGGGATCTCCGGGCCCCTGGGGACCTCAGGACCTCGAAAAAAAAAAAATTGTCCCTTTAATAAAAAATAAAATAAAAATATATTAAAAATATATATAAAAATATATATAATTTTTTTATAGAAAAAAAAAGGGGGGGTTGCCATCTGGGGTCCTGGGGACCTCCGGATCCCTAAAAAAAAATTGTCCCTTTAATAAAAAATAAAATAAAAATATATTAAAAATATATATATTTTTATTTAAATAAAAAAGGGGGTGTTGACATCTGGGGCCCTGGGGACCTCTGGACCCCTTACAGGCGTACTGCCTGTACCCCCCTGATGGCGGCCCTGCCAGCATTACTCGCAACATAACTCATTAACCTAACCCCTGCCTTTCAACTCTTGCCTTATCTCTACCACTAAACTTAAACCAAACCCCTAAAACCCAAGTTCATCCATAGTTCTAACATCAATAATATTATTAGGATAAAAACAGTACCAATAATATTAAATTGAATCTAAATCTTATTATTCATAATGCTACCAAGCAAAAAAAAGAAAACTGCATACACAAGACATCATAAGCTGTAATATATCAACAGCATAAAAATGTTGGCACCAATCATATAATTCATCAAATAATCGGGCAAAAAAACAATCAATGAATCTAATGCATGCATATCCAGTGCTTAATGGAAAGGAGTGATGGCCAAAGAAAAGGATAGTTGGCGTACGTGTGTATATAAGTGTGCTGAGGGTACTGACAGCATTCCTCACCTTATTGTCACTAAACAGAGACGTCTGTCTTTTTGATGCCATTGATGTGTCACCTCCCACCTCATCGGCTGAACAAATACCAATAGTTACATAATTCCCAGCACCGGCCTTCCTTGATCATTACCACCAGGGCACCAAGTAATTGAGTAAACTAACATCAGAAGGGGATGAAGGGCAGGGGCACAGGGTAATGAGCAAACATACACAGATGTATCCAGTTATCAACCATATATTACGTCTGGCCGCTGGCGCAAACATGTGATCGATTTACAATTGTCCAAAGTCACAGTATGGCGTTTGGGTGTTAGAAAGCCACTCTAATGCCCCGTACACACGATCACTTTTTGTGATGAAAAAAAATGACATTTTTAAAAATGTCATTTAAAATGATCGTGTGTGGGCAAAATGTCATTTTATGTCTTCTGAAAAATGACCAAAAAAAAATTCGAACATGCTCGAATTTTTTATGTCATTTTTTAAAATGTCATTTTTTGTGTCATAAAAAATGATCGTGTGTGGGCAAAACTACGTAAAAAATGACGTTTTAAACCCGCACATGCCCAGAAGCAAGTTAGGAGACGGGAGGTAAAACTACCATTCATAATGGAGTAAGCACATTCATCACGCTGTAACAGACAAAAAAGCAGGAATCGTCTTTTACTAACAAGTAACCAGCTAAAAGCAGCCTCAAGGCAAATAGAACTTCCCCTTTAGAGTGCCGTCACTTTGTTCATCATTTTCCAAAAATGATGGTGTGTACGCAACGTCATT
This sequence comes from Rana kukunoris, assembly GCA_029574335.1. NCBI lineage: Eukaryota > Metazoa > Chordata > Amphibia > Anura > Ranidae > Rana > Rana kukunoris. The sequence goes on from CM056060.1 coordinate 129,055,387, forward strand.
TTTTAAAATGAAGTTTGAAAAATGTCATTTTTTTTCATGAAGGAAAATGACATTTTTTTTCATCACAAAAAGTGATCGTGTGTACGGGGCATAAGAAGCATGAAATGCTGCAAATAATTCAAAATCAGAAATGGTGCAACTAATCCAAAATCGGAAACAGGCAACTGTGCCAAACGCATAAATGGTGCAACTAATCAGGGCCGCCAAATTATGGGCCCCCTTACACAGCTTCAGGCATGGGCTAAGCAAAACAAGACTTAGTACTTGGTGGAAAAACCCTTGTTGGCAAGCACAGAGGTAAGTCGTTTCTTGTTGTTGGTTATCAGGTTTTCACATCTCAGGAGGGATTTTGGTCCACTCTTCTTTACAGATCTTCTCTAAATCCTTAAGGTTTCTTGGCTGTCACTTCCCGTCATACATTTTCTATAGGATTAGGTTCTGGACTGGCTAGGCCACTCCATGACCTTAATGTGCTTCTTTTTGAGACACTCCTTTGTTGCCATGGCCTTATGTTTTGGGTCATTGTCATGCTGGAAGGTCTATTCACAACACATCTTCAGTGTTCTGGATAAGGGAAAAAGGTTCTCATCTAAGATTTTACAATACATGGCCCCGTCCATTGGGCCCTTAATGCGGCAAAGTCAACCTGTACCTTTAGCAGAGAAACAGACACAAAGCATGTCGCCACCTTAATGCTTGACTGTAGGGATGGTGTTCTAAGGGTCATAGCAGCATTTTTCTATCTCCAAACACTGCGAGTTGAGTTAAGGCAGTGGTTCTCAACCTTCTAGTGCCGTGACCCCTTGATAACATTTCCCAAGTTGTGGGGACCCCTAACAGTAAAATTATTTTCGTAGCGTGGGTTGTCAGCACCCACCCAAGGCAAGACAAGTAATTTGCACCCCTAACCCACGGACATTTAGCGCTCCCTGGGTCCTTTTAATGGCAACTATATTCACAGCTAGTGTCATTCACTGTGTCTCCGGCTTCACTGTGTCTTCCAACTTTGTTGTGTCTCGTGGCAGTGACACCTATGCCAAAATCAGGAGATAGGGTCTCCTCTATCCCCTCCCACTTCACATTTCTCACCAGTCAGCTGACCTCTAGTCTTTGCCCCCCAGCCATGCTATGAACTGAAAGGGCACCTGCGAAGAGGCTGAGTGGGCGGCCACGTGCTCCAGGGATAGCCCTGCTAGGTGGCTGCAAAAGGTCTGGGAGAGTGATGTGGGCTTCAGAAACGGCCCAGGATTCGGTGACCCCTGGCAAATCATCGTTTGACCCCCGAGGGGGTCCCGACCCCCAGGTTGAGAACAACTGAGTTAAGGCAAAAGAGCTACATTTTGGTCTTATCTGACCACAGTTCTTTCTCCCAATCCTTTTTTGAATCATTTAGATGTTCATTAGCAAACTTCAGACATGTGCCCTCCTTTTTGGCGGCGCATGATTTCAATCCATGGTAGCGTATTGTGTTACCAATGGTATGTTGGGTGAATGTGGTCCCAACTGTCTTGAGATTATTCACAAGCTCCTCCCGTGTAGTTCTGGGCTGATCACTCGCTTTTCTCATGATCATCCTCACCCCATTAGGAAAAAACTTCCATGGAGCTCCAGACGGAGGGTGATTGATGGTTATTTTATACACATGTAGCGCCCCCTTACTTTCAGAAGGGACGCTATTTGTAAATTTAGTGGGGTGAGAGACTTATTTGCTCTCACCCAGGTTGATTTGTGTTAAATTGGGCTGCTGTCAGCCCTGAATTATCCTGTGGGTCATTCTGTGCTCCAGGGATGCAATTCCATCTCTGGGCGGCAGGTGGCGCCAGAGGGATTCAGGCAGAGCCACTTTTCCCCAGCAGCCAATTGGAGGAGTGTTTCCCTCGTGGGGCATGCTGGGGGAGGTTATATCTGTGACAGACTCCATTTTTCGGGGTTCTTCGCGGGTTCCTGGTAAGGCACCCACCTTCAGGGTGTGCGCACATCACCACTATGGCCTACCTGGCCGGGGCCCGTGCTACGCGGAGTTCCCTACTCTGGGCCCTCATGGCTCAGAGCAACTGAGTTGCCGAGGGGCCCCAGTGACTTACTGGGTCCCCATACTTCAAAAGGACTTGACTGAAAGGATACGCTCTATTGCTCTCGAGTATTGGACCTGTGAGGTCTTTACTAATTTACTAGAGCCAAGTCGGTGGCAGAGACTTGTTCCTTCTCAGCATTCTCAGTGACACTGTGGCTGCCAGGCCTGTGGGAGAGGCCTGTCCAGGTGCACTGCACCCACTCTGGCAGGAGTGGTGACGGGAGAAAAGAATATACTCTAGAAGCAGGACTGCTTCTGTTCGTTATCCATAGCCTGACTCTGCAAAGTTATTCTCTTCACCAACCTATCCTGTCTACCTCAAGTTGACTGTTGGTCGATGTTGGACCGAAAATAAAGCACTTAGAAATTGTCAACCATTTGCTTGGACATTCCGTTACTGCTCTCACAAGTTGCTACCATCAATTTCCTTAGACACATCAAAGGTAACTTAACTTATGCTGATCCCACATCTAACCAGCGGCTCCTGAGGGGGTAGCGCTACACACATAATGAGTTTGTGTTAGGAGCACCTTCCTAATTTGACAGGACTGAGCACATACTGTAGCCAGTCTGTGGGAGCCAGAATTATTGTTGATTGGTAGGGGATCAAATACTTATTTTACTCACTAAACTGCAAATCAAAATGATAACATTTGAATCATGTGTTTTTATTTTTTATTTATTTTTTGATTGATATCCTGTCTGTATCTTTTAAAATGCACCTAGGATAACAATTATAGACCCTTCATTTTTTTTGTAAGTGGGCAAACTTAGAGTCTACAAAGGATCAAATAATTATTTTCCCCACTGTATGTTTTCATGCTTTATTTTGTTGCAAAATCACTTTCTGGAATCCATCTGCCCTCCTGGGGTGTTTGATATAATTTGCCTAGTCGAGAAACCAGAAAGTAACTGAAGAAATGTAAAAAAAAAAGTTTAAAACAATTAAATATGATATACTTTCCTATCTATTTACTAATTCTAGCCGCACAAGGATTATAAATAATCAATGTGGATTGGGAGAGTAAAGTTCCACTATAAACATTGCAAAGGGTCTATCCCTTCCCCAGTCTAAGCAACCAGTGGTGGCCACTTTTGTGTTCGAAGTCCTGGTGTCGCCTGTGCACCAGCTCATCATAGACTTCTATGGGATTACAGTACAGAGTGTTGGGTCCCTTACTTTTCAATATATTTATAAATGATATTGGGTCTGAGATCAAAAGTAACATTTCTGTTTTTGCAGATGACACCAAGCTATGCAGTGGAATAATGTCCTTGCAGGATGTCTCCAATTTACAAGCTGACCTCAATGCTCTGTCTAATTGGGCGACTAAGTGGCAGATGAGGTTTAATGTTGATAAATGTAAAGTTATGCACTTGGGGGCTAAGAATATTCATGCATCATACATGCTAGGGGGAGTACAACTGGGGGGATCTGTAGTGGAGAAGGATCTGGGTGTTTTAGTTGATCATAAGCTCAATAATAACATGCAATGCCAAGCTGCGGTTTCCAAAGCGAGCAAAGTCCTTTCTTGTATTAAGAGAGGTATGGACTCCAGAGAGAGATATCATTTTGCCCCCCTGTACAAATTATTAGTAAGACCTCATCTGGAATATGCAGTCCAGTTTTGGGCACCAGTTCTCAAAAAGGATATCGGAGAACTGGAGAAAGTGCAGAGAAGGGCAACCAAACTGATAAGAGGCCTGGAGGAGCTCAGCTATGAGGAAAGATTAGAGGAACTGAATTTATTCACTCTTGAGAAGAGGAGAATAAGGGGGGATATGATCAACATGTACAAATACATAAGAGGTCCATATAGTGAACTTGGTGTTGAGTTATTCACTTTAAGGTCAACACTGAGGACAAGGGGGCACTCTTTACGTCTGGAGGAAAAGAGATTTCACCTCCAAATACGGAAAGGTTTCTTCACAGTAAGAGCTGTGAAAATGTGGAACAGACTCCCTCCAGAGGTGGTTCTGGCCAGCTCAGTAGATTGCTTTAAGAGAGGCCTGGATTCTTTCCTAAATGCACATAATATAACTGAGTACTAAGTTTTGTAGGTAAAGTTGATCCGGGGTAAATCCGATTGCCTTTCGGGGGATCAGGAAGGAATTTTTTCCCCTCCGGTAGCAAATTGGATCATCGCTCTGCTGGGGTTTTTTGCCTTCCTCTGGATCAACTGTGGGTATGGAGTTGGGTGTATGGGAGGATGTACTGTGTTTTACTTTGTTTTATTTTTTTTATTTTTTTTATGGTTGAACTGGATGGACTTGTGTCTTTTTTCAACCTGACTAACTATGTAACTATGTAACTATGTAAGAGTCCACAGTCATTGATCAAGGTAAGTGTGCATCTGGAGATTAGGAGGATGAACTAGGTTAGGTCAGAGAGGGGTGAGAAGAATGATGCAAGGGGGAACTCTGATGTGGAGGGGGGGGGGGGGCTCTGGTGACCAGAGACCACCTTATATCAGAATCCACTGCTTTCTCTTTACATCAGAGTTCCCACTTACATCACGGTCCTCAGACTGAGTTCCCCCTAGCACTGTAAGGGGGAATCCTGCAGACTCTGATGTAAAGGGGAACCACCTTCCGTAGAGTAAATACACTAAGGTAAGGGGGGGCACTAATATTTTTGTATTCACTCCCCCCCTTTCTTTTGCAACCACCCGCCCTTAGACTGGTCTGGTGGTGCTATCACTGACCTCCTCTCAGGTGCACCATGCAAGGCTCAGTCAGATGGCTCCAGCTTGGCTGCTCTGGTTTTATCCTATAGTCTCTTCATGTCTGACTTCTCCTGTGACCCCCCATCACAGCGGCGCTCCCACTCTTAACTCCTCTCCAGACTCTTCCTCAGAGACTGTAGACACGATACAGTTCTACAGTTCTGACCCGCCATTCTCCACCATTTTTTACTGGGGTCGTTGGGCAGCCGATGGGGGCCCCCCAGGCAAGTGGGGCCCCGGGCAACTGCCCAGTGTGCCCAATGGAAAAGACAGCCCTGCTTTCAGGTTTCTCGTCTGGAAATCTGGCCAGAATCTCGACGAGAAAAATAGAGAACCTGCTCTCTATTTTCTCGTCGAAATTCTTGTCGGCCTGTTTCCCGATGAGAAACCAGAGAGTGTGTATACTTACCTGTCGCCGTGGAAACCCGTGCATGCTCAAAATGACTCAGACACATGCGCGGTAGCTTCCATGGCATAGGTAGGGCGAAGGAAGATGTGACGAGTGCATGCTCGTCGTACGCGATGACATCACCACGTTCTTGCCTTTCAAGAGAACCGAGAACCAAAGTTTTTTTTCCTGACAAGATTCTTGCCGTGTGTACGGGGCCTTACTTTCTGCCTTCAATCAATGCATCCAGCTTCTTCCCAGCAGCAGGATAAGGAAAGGGGGGTGCACTGTGATGTAAGGGAGAGTGGGGGGACTCAACTTCTGATGGTGGGGTGCAGGGGTCAAGTCCTGGGGAAAAAAGTGTGGGAACTCCCACCCAATATCCACTCCTCCACCAAAAAATAAATAAATGATGTGCTCATATGCATAATTACTAAACCGCATGTTTGTTTGTTTTTTGATCCACTGTACCTTAGTAATCCCGCAAGTTCTTTCTAAATCCCGCAATAACTCGCGGCAGACCTCCGCAATGTCTCCTGGGAACAATGACAAAAGCTCCAAGGAGACATTGCGGCATCGAGGAAGTGACGGAATACCCGCACACTACCCGATGAATCCATATACAGGAAGCGGCCAGTAACATAAAGGATTACTAAGGTTCGCCTGCCCCTGACAGTGACTCGAGCTGGGCATCGCTGCTTAGTGGAGGATTGGCTCGTGCGGCTTGGCTGCTCTCGCCTGCAAAGGGAACCGAGTTCCTGCTGTGAAAGAAGTGCAGGAACTCCGTTCCCACGCGTTCCCGCAGGACTTGAGCCCTGGTGGGGTGGCTCTTGACATCTAAATGTAAAGGGAGGGGATGCGCTGGACATCTAATCTTACAGATACAACCGGCCCTCTTGAGGGCAATCATAATGCTGATGCGGCCCACAATGAAATTGAGTATGACGCCCCTGTTAGGATGTACTTACCCTCTACATTTTCTTTTCTTTCTGCTCTTGCTTGGTTCACACTAGCCTGACTCCAATATCTCACAACTTTCAGCGCAACTTTGGACTCTGACTTTGACACGAATTTGATGTGACTTTTACACTCTGTGGCAGCGAAGTCGTGTCAAACCAAAATAGAGCGACTTGTATACAGGGGCGGACTGACCATTGGGACTCTCGGGCACTGCCCGGGGGCCCCATGCCCTAGGGGGCCCCATCAGGGTTGCCAGGCTTAATAAAACTAGGGACAGGATGTAAAAATCTGTGTTTTTTTTACATCTGCCCCTGATATGTCCGAAACCGACATGCTTTTGAAAATCCAGAGATTTTTGCTGCCCTGCCTCTGCACTGCCTCCTGGCCTGGTGGCCATCTGTAAGCCCGGGGGGCCAATAATCTTCTATTGCCCGGGGGGCCCCATAAGTTGTCAGTCCACCCCTGCTTGTATAGGATCAGTTAAGACAGATCTCATAGGGAAACATTGAATTTCACAGGTGATCCGACTTTGTGTCTAACCGTTCAAACCGATGAGAATGGACTGAAGTCCAGTTTCATCGGTCCAAACCGACTGTGTGTACGGCCCATCGGTCTGTCGTCCTTCAGTCCAAAGTTTTAAAACTTGCTTTAACCACTTGACCACTGGGCACCTAAACCCCCTTCCTAACCAGACCAATTTTCAGCTTTCGGTGCTCTCACAATTTGAATGACAATTACTCAGTCATACAACATTGTACCCATTTGAAATTTTTGTCCTTTTTTTCACACAAATAGAGCTTTCTTTTGGTGGTATTTGATCACTTCTGAGTTTTTTATTTTTTGCGCTATAAAAGAAAAACGACTGAAAATTCTGTAAAAAATAAATAAAAAAATCTTGTTTCTGTCATATTAGCGGGTTATTTCTCACACACAGCCAGAGGCGTCGTTAGGCCCTGGCTAGGGAGGCTGGAGCCCCGAATGTGCCCCCGAAAAGCCCCGAGTCTCGGGCATACAATGTTTAATTATTAGCCCCGAGTCTCGGGACCAGTCCCCGATCTCGCCCGCCATGTTTGATTTTCAGTCTGGCCGCTGGCGCCCTGTGATTGGGCGTATGGTGGTCATGTGCTGTGTGGGGCTGGCATCTGTGCCCGGCGCATGCGCCGTTCCGATCCCGGCCGGGCTCGGGAAAGATCGTATCCGCTCGGCCGGGTGGCGCATGCGCAGCTACGTAGTGGCCCCGAGTGGCGCCATTTTTAAAGATATCGGCAGTGGCGCTAGTCGGGAGTTGGGACACTATGGCGGTCGCTGCTATTCAGTGCACCCGCCACCGGAGGACTCAGCCGAGCAAGTGAGGAGGGGGAAAATACAACTGGGGGGACATCACTCGGAACCTGTGGCACGGGCATTGGCATGCAGGGAAGGGACAGACACAGACTGATGTGCATGCTCTGTCCACATCATCAGAATGCTGTGTCCTCCTCCTGTGCTCCTTTTACCTCTCCACAGGTCAGATCTGCCCTGACCTGTGGAGAGGTGAAAGGGGCACAGGAGGAGGACACAGCATTCTGATGATGTGGAGAAGTAATATGATGGTGGACAGAGTAGAGGAGGAGGCTACTGTGAGGGGATAAGGAGGACACTATTATATCTGCAGCCTCTGTCCCCCTCCTGTGCCATGTCCGCAGCCTCTGTCCCTCTCCTGTGCCATGTCCGCAGCCTCTGTCCCCCACCTGTGCCATGTCCGCAGCCTCTGTCCCCCTCCTGTGCCATGTCCGCAGCCTCTGTCCCCCTCCTGTGCCATGTCCGCAGCCTCTGTCCCTCTCCTGTGCCATGTCTGCAGCCTCTGTCCCTCTCCTGTGCCATGTCCGCAGCCTCTGTCCCCCACCTGTGCCATGTCCGCAGCCTCTGTCCCTCTCCTGTGCCATGTCCGCAGCCTCTGTCCCTCTCCTGTGCCTGTCCGCAGCCTCTGTCCCCCACCTGTGCCATGTCCGCAGCCTCTGTCCCTCTCCTGTGCCATGTCCGCAGCCTCTGTCCCCCTCCTGTGCCATGTCCGCAGCCTCTGTCCCCCTCCTGTGCCATGTCCGCAGCCTCTGTCCCCCTCCTGTGCCATGTCCGCAGCCTCTGTCCCCCTCCTGTGCCATGTCCGCAGCCTCTGTCCCCCTCCTGTGCCATTTCCGCAGCCTCTGTCCCCCTCCTGTGCCATGTCCGCAGCCTCTGTCCCTCTCCTGTGCCATGTCCGCAGCCTCTGTCCCTCTCCTGTGCCATGTCCGCAGCCTCTGTCCCCCTCCTGTGCCATGTCCGCAGCCTCTGTCCCCCTCCTGTGCCATGTCCGCAGCCTCTGTCCCCCTCCTGTGCCATTTCCGCAGCCTCTGTCCCCCTCCTGTGCCATTTCCGCAGCCTCTGTCCCCCTCCTGTGCCATGTCCGCAGCCTCTGTCCCCCTCCTGTGCCATGTCCGCAGCCTCTGACCATCTCCTGTCTTTTTTTTATCTCTGAGGGGATCCTAAAAAGAAGTCAAGAGTGGGAGCGCCGGGATGGGGGTTGCGGGAAGAATCAGACGCGTGGACTGTGGGGAGGAGATCGGAACAGCCAAGCTGGAGCCGCCTGACTGAGCCCCGCACGGTGCACCTGAGAAGAGGTCAGTGACAGTGCCGCCAGGCCAGTCTGAGGGGGGGGGGGTCACTGATCTATGGAGGGGAGAGAATACAATAATGTAAGGGGGCAAATGTGTTTTTTTTTTTACTTTTTTACCCAGCACCACTCCACCGCGACCGCCCCCCCCCCCCCCCCGGGCCGGCTTCGGGCTGAAGTCCCTGGTCTTTTTGCCACCTAGCAACGCCCCTGCACACAGCATATGCATACCACAAATTACACCCCAAAACACATTCTGCTATTTCTCCCAAGTATGGCGATACCCCATGTGTGGGACTTTTACACAGCGTGGCCACATACAGAGGCCCAACATGCAGGGAACGCCACCAGGCGTTCTGGAACACCCAGACCAATTCTGACATTTCTCTCCTACATGGAAAAATCATCATTTATTTGCTAGAAAATTACATAGAACCCCAAAACATTATATATGCTTTTTTAGCAAAGACCCTAGAGAATACAATGGCGGCGGTTACAACTTTTTATCTCGCATGGTATTTTCGTAGAAATTTTTTGAACGCGTGTTTTAAAAGAAAAAACAGTTTTGTGCTAAAAAAAAACAAAAAAAACAGTAAAGTTAGCCCAATTTTTTTTCATAATGTGAAAGATGAAGTTACGCCGAGTAAATAGTTACCCAACATGTCACCCTTCAAAATTGCGCACAATGATGGAATGGCGCCAAACTTCGCTACTTAAAAATCCCCATAGGCGACACTTTAATTACTTTTATTGGTTACATGTTTTTAGTTACAGAGGAGGTCTAGGGCCAAAATGATTGCTCTTGCTCTAACGTTCGCAGAGATACCTCACATGCCTGAACACCGTTTTCATATGTGGGCAGGACTTACGTATGCGTTCGCTTCTGCATGCGAGCACACGGGGACAGGGGTGCTTTAAAAAAATGGGTATTGCAGAGTATTTGGGTATTTCAGAGTATTGGTGTATTGCAGAGTATCGCGCAGGGTATTGGGGTATTGCAGAGTATTGGGGTATTGCAGAGAATTGCGCAGGGTATTGCAAAGTATCGTGCAGGGTATTGGGGTATTGGAGAGTATTGGGGTACTGCAGGGTATTGGGGTACTGCAGGGTATTGCAGAGTATTGTGCAGGGTATTGCACAGTATTGGGGTACTGCAGAGTACTGGGGTACTGCAGGGTACTGGGGTACTGCAGAGTACTGGGGTATTGCAGGGTACTGGGGTATTGCAGAGTACTGGGGTACTGCACGGTACTGGGGTATTGCAGGGTACTGGGGTACTGCAGGGTACTGGGGGATTGCAGGGTACTGGGGTACTGCAGGGTACTGGGGGATTGCAGGGTACTGGGGTATTGCAGGGTACTAGGGATTGCAGAGCTGGGATGGATGGAGGGATGGCTGGATCTGTGACTGCATTTGTCACAGATCCAGCCACAGCACAGCTGCTGACACCCCGCTCCCCCCCTCTCCTCGCACACTGTACCGAACGGTACAGAGAGGAGACGCAGGAGAGGGAGGAACCGGCGTCATCAAATGACGCCGGTTTGTTTACAAGTGATCGCGCCGTCATTTGACGGCACGATCACGTGGTAAACGGCCGATATCAGCGGCAATTTACCGTGATCCGTGATGCGCCGGGTCTTCTAGACCCGGCGAGCACGGACACTTCCGCGAGCGCGTCCCAGGGGACGTGCAATCGTGGAAGTGAAGGACGACGTCGTCCCAAAATAACTCCGCCGCGCTGTAGCAGTATTTTTGCTATAGCGCGGTGGGAAAGAGGTTAAAATCGGACTGATGGACGCCTGACCATCGGTCCAAACCGATGATTAGTACGCAAAAGCATCGGTTCAAAAACCAGTGCATGCTCAGAAGCAAGTCGACGCATGCTTGGAAGCATTGAACTTCGTTTTTTCAGCACGTCGTTGTGTTTTACGTCACCGCATTCTGAGACGATCGGTTTTTGAACTGATGGTGTGTATGCACATCAGACCATCAGGCCACTTCAGCGGTGAACCGATGAAAACGGTCTGTCGGACCATTCTCATCGGATGGACCGATCGTTTGTATGCGGCCATACAAGTCGGATCCTATGCCGCATCAGTGTGAACCAAGCCTTATCCTTCTTGTGTAAGGGATTTTTGTAGGGGTTTAAATCGCCTGATATACAGCTAAGCACTAGGAACTAAAAGACTAAAAGAATAGCACTGTACACTTAGGCCGCGTACACACGATCAGACCAGTTTCATCAGACCAGTTCGATGGTGTGTACGGCCCATCAGACCGTTTTCCGTCGGACCAAAGTTTTAAAACATGCTTTAAAACCTGTCCGATGGACACCTGTCTGTCGGAGAGGTTCGATGGTTAGTACGCAAAAGCATCGGACCAAAAACCCGTGCATGCTCAGAATCAAGTCGACGCATGCTTGGAAGCATTGAACTTCGTTTTTTCATCACGTCGTTGTGTTCTACGTCACCGCGTTCTGGTCCGATGGGATTTTTGGTCCGATGGTGTGTACGCACATCAGACCACTTCAGCCTGGTCCGATGAAAACGGTCCGTCAGACCTGTCTGATCGTGTGTACAGGGCCTAAAAGTAGCGAGCATCAATGCTGCAACATGATTTTCAATGGACTTCAAGCTATTCCACAGTGGGGTGAGAGTCCAGGAGGCCCTGCTTCCCCTGCCCCAACCCCAGACGGCCTGCTATTTCCTGAGATTAAAGCACCTTATAGAAAACACTCGGAGAATTTCTCCCTGCGTCTTGCTTTGCGCACCAAGTACTCCGGATTTCTGGGTAAGGGAGGGGTGTAGAAAGACTATAATACAGGGATAAGTGGCAGCACTGGGTACAGGGTGAAGGTTGCCTACTAGTTGATCTATACATATGTTATGCTTCAAAAGCAGCACTTTCCTCACAATTTCTGTCAGCTCTTTGTTTCTTTTCATCAACCTTGAATGTGCAATGTCAATAATGTAATTTAGCCATGATAAAGAATTTTGTTTCGATTTTTGTAAAACTGTCCCAGTCTGCGAGTTAATTTATGTCTGTTAGAGCTTGTGTGTCACCCTGACTGATAATAACCCCCATTTTCATGGTGCCATATTCATAGTTTTAGTCCTTACTTGCTATAATATATCATAAAGGGCTCTTGCACATGGACGTCCTGAGCCTGCGCAATGTAAATTCAGTCATTTATGTCTTTTGGTGATGGTACGCAGCACCTGTGTTTCCCGAGCGGGAGCATAATCTGGGATTTACATTGCACAAGCTCAGGGCACCCATGTGCAAGAGCCCAAATTCTGTTTGCATGATTGTAATGTTACACTAATGGGTAGAACATTCTTTAACCACTTGCCTACTGTGCACCTACACCCCCTTCCTGCCCAGACGAAATTTTAGCTTCCGGCACTGCGTCGCTTTAACTGACAATTGCGCGATCGTGCGACGTGGCTCCCAAACAAAATTGGCGTCCTTTTTTCCCCACAAATAGAGCTTTCTTTTGGTGGTATTTGATCGCCTGTGTGGTTTTTATTTTTTGGGCTATAAACAAAAAAAGAGCATACATTTTAAAAAAAAATCTAGATTTTTTACTTTTTGCTATTATTATATTATTATTATTATTATTATACAGGATTTATATAGCGCCAACAGTTTTCACAGCGCTTTACATCAGGGAAGACAGTACATTCACAATACAAATCAATACAGGAGGGATCAGAGGGCCCTGCTCGTTAGAGCTTACAATCTAGAAATAATAAATATCCCCCAAAAAGATATATAAAAATTGTTTTCCTCAGTTTAGGCCAATATGTATTCTTCTACCTATTTTTGGTAAAAAAAAAAAACGCAATAAGCGTTTATCGATTGGTTTGCGCAAAATGTATAGCGTTTACAAAATAGGGGATCGTTTTATGGCATTTTTATTAATATTTTTTTTACTAGTAATGGCGGCGATCAGCGATTTTTTTTTCATGACTGCGACATTATGGCGGACACATGGGACACTTTTGACACATTTTTGGGACCATTGTCATTTTCACAGCGAAGTTGTGTAGAAGTCACCTCCACCAGTCACTCCCCTCTCCAACCCCTTACCCGCCCCCTAGTGGTTAACCCCTTCCCTGCCAGTCACATTTATACAGTAATCAATGCATATTTATAGCATTGTTCACTGTATAAATGTGAATGGTCCCAAAAATTTGTCAAAAGTGTCCGATGTGTCCGCTATAATGTCGCAATCCCGAAAAAAAATCGCAGATCGCTGTTATTCCTAGAAAAATCATAATTATGTCCCCTATTTTGTAGGCAATATAGCTTTTGCGCAAACCAGTCACTATACGGTTATTGCGATTTAATTTTTTATTTTTTTTAACCAAAAACATGTAGAAGAATACGTATCGGCCTAAACTGAGATACATTTTTTTTTTTTTACTTTACTTTTAGCGCCTAGCCGCATCTCCTTCTACCCCCCGATTGGTCCTTTAATGTGACTAACGGTCTCAATGACCAATGGAAGATGGCTCATATTTTAAGGAAAAATGTAGCTGGGCATGTAACTAAGTATATAATACATTATTAAAGTAAACCCTGCTATACAAAAGTGAGTCTTGTCTTCAAATCATCACTTTTGCAACCCTCAATAATGATATTTAACCACTTAAGGACTGTCGAACGACGATATACGTCGGCAGAATGGCACGGCTGGGCACCAGTCCGAAGCTACGTGACCGCGCTCGCAGGACCCGCTGACCCGATCGCAGGGGGTGTCCCGTGATCGGGTCACAGGAGCTGAACAACAAGGAGAGGTGAGTGTAAACGCACCTTCCCCATTCTTCTGTGTGCCAATGTCAGTGATCGTCTGTTCCCTGATATAAGGAACGACGATCACTGGCGTCACACATCCAGCCCTGCCCCCTTACAGTTAGAAACACACATGAGGTCACACTTAACTTCTACAGGGCCCCTAGTGGTAAACCCCATCACTGCCATTGTCATTTTCACAGTAATCAGTGCATTTTTTAGCACTTTTCGCTGTGAAAATTACAATTGTTCCAAAATTGTGTCAAAAGTGTCCGATGTCTTTGCCATTATGTCGCAGTCATGAAAAAAAAATCGCTGATCGCCGCCATTACTAGTAAAAAAAATATTAATAAAAATGCCATAAAACTATCCCCTCTTTTGTAAACGCTATAAATTTTGCGCAAACCAATCGATAAACGCTTATTGCGATTTTTTACCAAAAATAGGTAGAAGAATACGTATTGGCCTAAACTGAGGAAAACAATTTTTTTATATATATCTTTTTGGGGGATATTTATTATAGCAAAAAGTCAAAAATATAGATTTTTTCTTTTTAAATTGTCGCTCTATTTTTGTTTATAGCGCAAAAAATAAAAACCGCAGAGGCGATCAAATACCACTAAAAGAAAGCTCTATTTGTGGGAAAAAGGGACGCCAATTTTGTTTGGGAGCAATGTCGCACAACCGCACAATTGTCAGTTAAAGCTACGCAGTGCTGAATCGCAAAAAGGGGCATGGCATATTAGTCCGGGTCTTAAGTGGTTAAAAGTTATAATGTATAATAATGCAATTTAGTATTGTTCCTTAACGGACACATAGAGGAGACATTGCATTCATCAAACTGAAATTTTTATTAGTCACGGAAACATAAACTCCCTTCCGGATTCCAATTAGACTTTTCTGGAAGTTATCTTTCCAATCAACCATCAACATGTTCTTTAATAGGAAAGTCCACACCCAGTTGCTGCTGTCTCTTTAAAGAACCTCTTATAGAGCTGATAACAGACCGACTTCCAACACATTATATTGCTGAAAACAAGGCTGAGAAAATGTAGCAAATACCAATGTCCTGTGCAAGAAGAGTGCCAGGAAACAAGGAAACTGTCAACGTCTATATCACCATTTAAAAAATGTGAACGAGATACACACAATATACAGGACCATATCACCCAAACAAGGTGGGGACTCACATTCCACATTTTACTTTAAAATATGAGCAATTTAACAGGATGAGTGTGATGGCATGGTTAATGGGGACATCACACTGCTGGAATTCACAAGTTTACAAAGCATCTCCAGCCATTAAAGTGGTAATAAACCCTATGAGTCAGATATAGGTACAATTGCCCTGGCGCAGAGTATCAGAGATACACTACGTCGCCGTATTTTACCTGGCTCTTAGTCGATTCCAGGACGATTTCGGTCCGTAAGTTACATCGGCGTAGTGTATTTCTCGCGGCGGAATCGAATTACGCGATTGGGGGGCGTGAACCATTTAAATCAGGCGCGTCCCCGCGGCGATCGAACTGCGTATGCTCCGTTCAGAAATTTCCCGCCGTGCATTGCGCGAAATTACATCGAAACTTCTTTTTTTTTTTTGTAGCGTAAATTACGTACATTCATATTCACGGACGACTTACACAAAAAAAATAAAAATTGAAAATTTGATGCGGGAACGACGGCCATACTTAAAGGATCACTAAAGGAATTTTTTTTTTTAGCTAAATAGCTTCCTTTACCTTAATGAAGTGCTGTTTTTATGTTCTCATTGTTCGTTTTTGCTTTGAAGTATCTGTAATACTTCTCTGATCTCCACACTTCCTGCTTGTCTGGCTCCTTATGAAAAATCTCATGGCAGCTTTTCACTGTGGTCCAAGCTGTGTGTCTAAAACTCCTCAGAACCAATCAGATTCATTTTAAAAACAAAACACTGCCCTGGGATTCAATTTAAAAACAAAACACTGCCCTGGATTTGTTTGTTTTTGTTCTGTCTCTCTCTCTACCTTACATAAACACAAAACCTTTTTAAAAATGAAAGTGAAACTAGAGGCATATTATATGATTGATTTTTATCTATTTTTAATCGTTTTTAAAAGGAATCAGTTAACTTTTATGTCTCTATATCCTATAAACCAGGGGTCCTCCAACTATGGCCCTCCAGTTGTTCAGGAACTACATTTCCCATCATGCCCAGTCATGTCTGTGAATGTCAGAGTTTCACAATGCCTCATGGGATTTGTAGTTCCGCAACAGCCGGAGGGCCGTAGTTTGAGGATGCCTGCTGTAAACAGTCATTTCAGCAAAAAAAAAATTCCTTTAGTGATCCTTTAACATGGCCAGTCTAACTATAGACCGGATAATAGCAGCTTTAACTATACGCCGGAAAAAGCCGACTAGCGATGACGTAAGAGAATGCGACGGCCGATCGTAACTTTGTGGATCGCCGTAAAAAGCTAATTTGCATACCCGACGCGGGAAACAGCGCAAACTCCACCCAGCGGGCGCAAAAATATTGCAGCGTAGATCCGAAGGCGTACGAAGACGTAAGCCTGTCGGATCGAAGCCGTCGTATCATGGTTTGAGGATTCAAACTAATGATACAACGTGAGTAATTTGAAAGTATGCCGGCGTATCAGAAGATACACCGGCGTACTGGCTCTGTGGATCTGGCCCTATTTTTTTAATCTAAAACATTGAGCACAATAAAATAAACATTGCCCAATTAAACCATATCTCCCAATTGTGCCAGAATGGACGGGACCATGCCAAGATTTCATTGAAATCCCAGGTTCCCACAGATTCATCATGAAAGTGCTTCCGTAACGCAACACATGTTAACATGCAACATAACATGAGTTAACACACGTATTAACACACCAAAGCAAAAAGATCTGAAGCCAGCCTTAAAGGGGTGTTCCACCCAAAATGTAATGTTTATTAAAAGTCAGCAGCTACAAAAAGTGTAGCTGCTGGGTTTTAATAAACATTCACTTACCTTCTCCATGTTCCAGCGACGCGCCAACCGGGGCTCCGCTCCTCTCCCACCCTCCCCGGCCGGCGTCTTCATTTCTACTGTGGGCACCCAGCCATGACAGCCTTCGGCTTCACGGCCGGGCACCCACTGCGCATGCACGAGCCGCACTGCGCATGCGCGCGCAGCGCGGCCCGCCGCTGATTGGACAGGCGATGGTCTAGGACCTGTCAGTGTCCTAGACGATCGCCTACGGGAGGGTCTGCACTAAGGCGATTAAGCCTAATCGTCTTACCAGCCTCTCGCCGGAAGCAGGACAGGAAGTCCCACTTCTACTGAAGCCCCCACTCCCCCCCCCCAAAAAAATTACATGCCAAATGTGGCATGTAAGAGGGAGGTGAGTGGATTAAGCGGAAGTTCCATTTTTGGGTGGAACTCCACTTTAAGGTTACAGAAGATACATAAAGTTGGTGTTTTTTGGGCTTCATGTGATCTTTTTACTTTTTCTTTGTGACCCTCAGTTGTTTACAGCTGCTTTGAAATCATGCTACGTCAGCGTGATTTTAACGCCACAGATCAGTGTGGTTCCCACCTCCGGTTTCATTGCAGCCTGCGACTTAAGGCCCGTACACACAGTCAGACATCCAACAAACTTTCCCTTGGATTTTTGTCCTAATTGATTTGTCCGGTCACACCCATAGCATACACACAGTCAGATTTTCTGCAAACTTTTCTAAAACTTTTCCATCATCACATAGTTTTTCTGCTCTTTTCTGCTCTTTACCGCCACCCTTTGGTTAACTTCTGCTATTGTTGGTTGATTTTAACATTGGCTCTGAGCATGCGTATTTGCACTTTGTACAAAAGTTGGTTGGCTTGCTGTACACACGGTCACACAAGGCACCATCGGACTTTTGTTGCCGAAAAGTTGGTCCGTTCGCAGACCCAACTTTTTGTCGGATGAAACCTGAAAAAGTTGGTCCGAGGGAGCGTACACACAGTAAGACAAATTTGAAAACTAGCAGATTTTGAAGTTGATTGGCAAAAAGTCCGACCATGTGTATGGGGCTTTAGTTTAACAGAAGTCTATGCCAGATGCAATGAAATCAGAAAAAAAAGTAGTGTAGGAACTTTTTTAAAAGTCACTGCGACACGAGTCAAATCGCAGGACAAATCGCACTGGTGTGAACAAGGGCTAAAAAAACAACAAAAAAAAAACATAATTTTGAATTAGGCCCTAGCTGTTCCCTAAATAAATAAAAGCTACACTTTCTAGTTTCAGTTACAATAGTTACAATAATGTTAACCACTTAAGGACCGCCTACTGCACATTTACGTCGGCAGAATGGCATGGCTGGGCACATCAACGTATATATACGTTGGTTTTAGTACCCAGTCGTGTGACCCGGTCCGAAGCTCCAGGATCGGGACCGCGGGACTCGCGGACCCGATCGCCGCTGCAGTGAGCCGATCCGTCCTTGGAGCTGAAGAACGGGGAGAGCCGTGTGTAAACACGGCTTCCCCGTGCTTCACTGTGGCCGCACCATCGATCGCGTCATCCCTGTTATAGGGGGATGCGATCGATGACGTCACACCTACAGCCACACCCCCCTACAGTTGTAAACACACACACAGGGAACACTCAAAGTCACAGCACCCCCTGTGGTTAACTCCCAAACTGCAACTGTCATTTCCACAGTAAACAATGCAATTTAAATGCATTTTTTGCTGTGAAAATGACAATTGTCCCAAAAATTTGTCAAAATTGTCCGAAGTGTCCGCCATAATGTCGCAGTCACGAAAAAAAATCGCTGATCGCCGCCATTAGTAGTAAAAACATTTTTTTTATAAAAATGCAATAAAACGATCCCTTATTTTTTAAACGCTATAAATTTTGCGAAAACCAACCGATAAACGCTTATTGCGTTTTTTTTTACCAAAAATAGGTAGAAGAATACGTATCGGCCTAAACTGAGGAAAAAAGACGTTTTTTTATATATTTTTGGGGGATATTTATTATAGCAAAAAGTAAAAAATATTGAATTTTTTTTTTAAATGTCGCTCTATTTTTGTTTATAGCGCAAAAAATAAAAACCGCAGAGATGATCAAATACCACCAAAAGAAAGCTCTATTTGTGGGGAAAAAAGGACGCCAATTTTGTTTGGGAGCCACGTCACACGACCGCGCAATTGTCAGTTAAAACGACGCAGTGCCGAATCACAAAAAGGGGCAAGGTCCTTTACCTGTATTTTGGTCCGGGTCTTAAGTGGTTAAGTACCAAATCTCTTTCCGGAGTGAAGTAGGCGTGGTGCACAGTAGACATAACATGGGTCATTAAAGATGAATTTCACTCAATTTAGTCCTCTTTTTCATTTGAGTTTGACATGCTGGAGGTACAGTGGAGGTTATTGTGTGAAACACAGAAGGGTTAACGGGAGGGGGTCTTAGGGTACTGTGAAAAAACATACAAGAGAGTTATTTTAATGCCAAAGAATTTGGAATTCTCTGCAGCCAGTTTTGTGGTTCACACAGTGACAGGCAGTCCAGACAGATTTTTTACTTCTGCCTACTGCAGAAGTAACTTTGTTCAGAAACACATCCTGCCCTGTTGATGGGACAATGAAACGGCAGAATATTCTTACACTTGAAGTAGCTTCTTATTGGTAGACCATATGTATCGCTACCCCAGAAGGAGCCACTGATTGATTGTTGGGATCGGCAAATTAAGTTACCCTAGCGTTGTCTAGGGGTGTGATGCAGGAACAAACCAGTGAGCGGAGGTCCAGACAGTCAATAAAGGTTTTTCCAATGCTTTATTTCCAGGCCAACACAGCCAACATCAACTTCAGTTAGGCAGGAAGAGAAAGGTTGATGAAAGAAAAGGAGAACTTGCGATGTCAGGCCTGAATATGAACGGGCAAACCTGCCCTTAGTAGTACCAATTTGTAAACTCGTTGCCACTTCTGTTGAATGATTGAACAGGGTGAATCCTTCCAGTAGACTAACCCAGGCAGGGGCGGACTGACAACTCATGGGGCCCCCGGGCAATAGAAAATTATGGGGCCCCTGGGCTTACATGTGGCCACCATGCCAGGAGGCAGGGCAGCTAAAATCTCTGGATTTTCACATCAAAAGCATGTCGGTTTCGGACATATCAGGGACAGATGTAAAAAAAAACACAGATTTTGACATACTGTCCCTGGTTTTATTGAGCCTGGCAATCCTGATGGGGCCTCCTAGTGGCATGGGGCCCTCGGGCAGTGCCAGAGAGTCCCAATGGTCAGTCCGCCCCTGAGCCCAGGTCACCGGAAGACAGTAAAGCGTACCTGTAGCATCCCGGTCACCAGATCCCCAATTGGTTTGTTTAAACAACCTGCCTCCGGGTCCTCCTCAGCCCGATCCCCCAATTGCGCGGCACCCAAAGGCGATTCAGTTCGCATGTGCCGCGCTATAAAGGGATTTTTAAATACAGCTTACCTGTAAAATCCTTTTCTTGGAGTACATCACGGGACACAGAGCGGCATATTCATTACTATGTGGGTTATATGGAGTACCTTCAGGTGTGGACACTGGCAATCTCAAACAGGAAGTCCCCTCCCTATATAACCCCCTCCCCTAGAGGGAGTCCCTCAGTTTTGTAGCAAGCAGTATGCCTCCCAAAATGGTCACCCAAAAGAGGGGTGGGAGCTCTGTGTCCCGTGATGTACTCCAAGAAAAGGATTTTACAGGTAAGCTGTATTTAAAAATCCCTTTTTCTTTCTCGTACATCACGGGACACAGAGCGGCATATTCATTACTATGTGGGATGTCCGAAAGCAATGCTTTAATGAGGGGAGGGAGACATCTTCCAAAGAAGGATTCAATTTAGAGATAAACTCAAATCATAATAATAATTCCAACTTAGTCAAGAAAAAAACTCTCTCTTTTTTTTTTTTTTTTTTTTTTTAACCAAGGGTGTTTCTGATCCCGAGGATTTCAAACTGCAGCCTGTAGTACTGCCTGACCAAAGGCAGCATCCGCATTTCTTCTCACGTCTAGTTGATAAAACCTTGTAAACGTGTGGACTGATGACCACGTTGCCGCCTTGCATATCTGAGCCATAGAGATCTGATGGTGTGCTGCCCAAGAGGCGCCCATGGCCCTGGTAGAATGGGCCTTTACCGACAACGGAGGAGGCAACCTCTTCAACCCGTAGGCTTGAATGATTAATTGTCTAATCCATCTCGAGATGGTGGATTTTGCAGCTGCCTGCCCCTTCTTGGGGCCATCTGGTAGAACGAATAACACATCTGTTTTCCGGATCTTTTCTGTAGCTTTAAGATAGGCCTTCATGGCCCGGACAATATCCAAGGTATGCAGCAACCCCTCCTTTCTAGATGTAGGTTTTGGAAAGAAGGATGGAAGTACCAAATCCTGGTTTAAGTGAAATTTGGATATAACCTTTGGTAGAAAGGAAGGATGGGGCCGGAGAACTGCCCTGTCCTTATGCAGAACGAGATATGGTTCCTTACACGATAAGGCTGCTAATTCTGACACTCTCCTGGCCGAAACTATGGCGACCAAGAAAACCAACTTTCTTGTCAGTAAGAGTAAAGGAATCTCAGCCAACGGCTCAAAAGGCTGTTTCTGTAGAGTGGACAGGACAAGATTTAAGTCCCATGGACAAATTGGTGACTTGACAGGAGGATTAATACGCAAGACCCCCTGTAAGAAGGTCTTTACCAGCGAGTGGGTGGCCAGCGGCCTCTGAAACCACACTGACAGAGCTGAGATCTGTCCCTTGATTGTGCTTAGTGCCAGGCCTTTATCCACTCCTAGCTGGAGAAAACTTAACACCCTATCAATAGTATATTTGCGGGAATTCCATCTTTTGGATTCACACCAGCCTACGTAGTTCCTCCACACCCTGTAATAAATCACCCTGGAGACCGGCTTCCTAGCCCTAATCAGGGTAGGAATTACCTGCCTAGACAGGCCTCTATCCCTGAGAATCAGGGATTCAGCCTCCAGGCCGTCAAATTTAGACGCTGTAATGTAGGGTGGAGGATCGGGCCTTGTGAGAGTAGGTCTGGTTGTAGAGGAAGAGTCCAAGGGTCTCCCACTGCCATCTTCAGGACTAGTGAGTACCAAGTCCTTCGGGGCCAAGCCGGAGCTACTAGAATGACTGGCTTGTTCTCCACTCTGATCTTGCGCAACAGGCGCGGGAGTAACTGTAGTGGAGGGAATGCATATAGAAGTCTGAATTGATGCCAAGGGCAAACCAACGCGTCGGTTCCGCAGGCCATAGGATCCCTCGCTCGCGACACGAACCTGTCTAGTTTCTTGTTGAACCTGGATGCCATTATATCTACGTCCGGCATTCCCCACCTCTGGCAGATTGTCTGAAAGACCTGGGGATGCAGAGACCACTCCCCTGGCAACAGACTCTGGCGACTTAAGAAGTCTGCCTGCAGGTTGTCCACTCCGGGAATGAATATCGCTGAAATGCAGGGTACATGAACCTCTGCCCATTGAAAAATCAAGTTCACCTCCCTCTGAGCGGCCTGGCTCCTGGTTCCCCCTTGGTGGTTTATGTATGCCACCGCCGTGGCATTGTCTGACTGGATTCTCACCGGGAACCCCTTTAATCTGGAGGTCCAAGCCAGAAGGGCTAGGCGGGCAGCTCTGATTTCCAAGATATTGATGGGGAGCTGCCTCTCTGCTTTCACCCAAGTTCCCTGGCGGGAGAACCCCTCGAAGACCGCCCCCCAGCCTGCCAGGCTGGCGTCTGTGGTAACTACCTTCCAGACAACAGGGCTGAAGGATTTTCCCTTTAGAAGATTCTGAGGGTTCAACCACCAGGCCAGGCTTTGTCGGACCCTTGATGATAGCGTCAAAGGGGACTCTAAGGCATGTGCCCTCTTGCCCCAGGCTGCTAGAATGGCTGCCTGTAGGACGCGAGTGTGGATCTGAGCGTATGGTACCGCCTCGAACGTGGCCACTAGCTTGCCTAGTAATCGCATACACAGGCGAATAGTTGGTTTTTTCTTGTTTAGAACCAACTGAACCAACCCCTTGATAGCTTCGATCTTTACAAGGGGCAGGAACACCCTTTGATGTTCTGTGTCTAACCTCATGCCGAGGTATTCCAACTGCTTTGTAGGCTGGAACGCTGACTTTCCCCGGTTCAGGACCCAGCCGAATTCTTCGAGGTACCGAACCGTGAGGTTTACTGCCTTTTGCAGACCCGGCCGTGAGTCATCTATGATTAAAAGGTCGTCCAAGTATGCTAGGACTGTGACCCCTTGGATCCTTAAATTGGCCAGAATTGGGGCTAGGATCTTCGTGAATACCCGGGGGGCCGTGGCCAGCCCGAAGGGGAGCGCCCTGAATTGGAAGTGTCGCTGCCCCACCGCGAAGCGTAAAAACCTTTGATGCGACTGAAAGATTGGTACATGAAGGTAAGCATCCTTTATGTCTATGGAGGCCAGAAAATCGTCCTTCTGAAGCGCGGCGGCTGCTGACCGGATGGATTCCATCCGGAAGGAACGAACCCTTAGGTAACCGTTTAACCTCTTTAGGTCCAAGATTGGCCTGACATCGCCGTTGGGCTTTGGTATGACAAAGAGATTGGAATAGAAACCTAGGCCTTGCTCTTGGGCTGGCACTTCTATAATGACGTCCTGGCCAAGCAGGTGATCCAAAGCTGCCAGCATTGAGGCCTTCCTTGCTGGATCCCTTGGTAGCCTTGATTCTTGAAAATGAGGCGGAGGATACCTTAGAAACTCCAGTCTGTAACCTGTGGTTACAGATGCCCGGACCCATTTGTCGGGGATCTTGGCTTCCCAAACCTCTGAGAAGAAACAAAGCCTTCCCCCCACCCGCAAGAGTGGGGGCACCCCTTCATAAGGCAGACTTAGGGGCTGTCTTTGACGGCTTGCGATACCACGGCCTCTTACCCCCAGGGGTCTGTCCCTGCGATCTACTGTTAACGTTGGATCGTGCAGGCGGCCGTCGATACTGCCTGGAATTTGAGGGCCCCGAGACAGGAAAGAGCTGCCTTTTAAATGTAGGAGCCCGGAATGTCTTTTTGACCGGTAAAAGGGTACTTTTGCCATTAGAAATAGACTGAATATATTTATCCAGATCCTCTCCGAAGAGTCGTCCTCCATGGAAGGGAAACCCTGCCAGAAGCTTTTTGCATGGGGGCTCCGCCGCCCAGTTCTTCAACCATAAGAGCCTTCTCATGTGCACCAAACATAGTGATAAACGAGAGGCCTGCTGGATGGAATCTTTTATAGCATCTACCGCAAAACACAGAGCTCTGGGAATGTCAGAAAACTCTTCTGCTTGTTGGGTAGGCATGTCCCTTAACATTTCCTTTGTCTGGTCTTTAAATGCCTGACAAACTCCAATTGCAGCCACCGCTGGCTGCACCACTGCTCCTGCCGTAGCAAAGGATGCTTTTAAAAGTGTTTCTAATCTTTTATCAACTGGATCTTTAAACATATGTATGTTTTCCACCGGGCAAGTTAGTGATTTATTCACACATGAGATGGCTGCATCCACTACTGGGAGCCTCCACCTCTTGGAGAACTTTTCCTCCATGGGGTAAATGACCGCAAATCTTTTCGGTGGCAGAAAAATCCTGTCCGGCCGAACCCAATCCCGAAAGATCAATTCCTCCAAGAGAGGATGGACCGGAAAAACTGCGTTGTTTAACGGAGCTTTCAAAGAGCCCAGAGAGGATACCGGAGGAACCTGAGGCTCTGGCAATGGTAAACTAAATGCCGAGCGGACCATGTCCGTCAAAGACTGTACCCACAGTCTTTCTGTCTGGGAGTCTGAAAATGGTTCCTCAGAGGCAGATCCCTCAATCCCTGAACCCTCTTGGTTCAGGTCTAGTTGATCCTCCTGTGATTCCAATTCCTCTAGAGAGAGAATCTCAGCATCTGAGGACACACCTCCTGGTGATGGGGATCTAACCCGTTTTTTACCAGGAATAGCTCTAGCGATCAATGTTGCTATTCTCTCTTCTAGCCCCCCTAGGGATACGGCTAGCATCTCCTCTGTGATAAACACAGGGCTGGGCTGATCTGGGCCAGCCTCCGCACCAGATCCCCCTAATGGCTCATCCAAGGCGCTTCTTATGTTAATAAGTTGCGGGGAAAGTATCGGCATATCAGAATCAGAAAGGGAACCCTTTTGTTTTTTGGTCTTTTTTGTACCCTTTGACCCCGAACCCTTGGAAGCCATAATACAAAATCGAGGGACTCCGCCCACACAACAGACTGTAGTGGGCAGGAGTAAAAAATCAGAGTTTAGGGGACAATAGCCCAAAAACTGATGGGATCCCGTATGTTCTCTTTTTTTTTTTTTTAAATATATTATATATTTTCTTTTGACAACATACCGTGACCCCAAACTAAGTTTGCCAGCCTCCAAACCTGCTGCAAAAAAGGGGGATTTCTTGGCTTAACAAAAAAGGTATTTGGAACAAAGTCCAGATGTACTACCCCTCTTCCGCCACCGGGAGTCACTGTTCTGCCGCTCTGCGTCCACTCCTGTGAAAATCAGCCTCAGACTGAGCACTGACCATGCCTGCTGTCTATAACAGCACAAAGGCGCGCCCCTGTATGACGCCGCAGGCACGCCCCCCCCCGCCCTCCTGTCTGAACGGCGCGAAAAATATCAATAAGACGTGCGCGCGCACGCGCGCGCGCGCGCGTATGCCGGAAACAGGAGGAACATGGAGGAGCCGCGCTGCTGGAGATCCAGGAACGCAGAAACAGGCGGCAGATTCAAACTCCCGGCCAGGTAGGACTCTCCAAAGGCCCCTAGGGATCCTTACTAGCCCTAGGAAGAAACAGCAGGTTTAGCTAGCACACATATTTAGACAGGGGGACCTAGTGATGGGGGAGAAAAGTTGTCATCCTGTCTCTCTTTAGACATAGTGAACAAGGTTGCCCATGCAGAGCATACTTAGGCTATCCCCCTTTTAGGTTACCCCGGAGAGCCTGCTGTCGAACCAAGTCCCGCAGGCTCCCCCTTACCTGCTCCATGCTGCAGGATGTTTGTCCAGCAAACTGATCCAATCTTCTCCCATCTCCGTGGGTAGCGTAGTAGACCTTCAGGCCCTGGGGTCCTATGAAGGTACCCACTGTCCTGGACCTATATAGCACCCTGGCAAACAGGAACTTATGGTTTTTTCAAACTCCAAGTCCTGGGCCCAGGGTCCAGCCCTCCAAAGAGGAGCATTATAGGCAAAACCCCACGGCTTGGGGCCCGGGTACTGTCCACTTTGGCACTGAGGCTCCTTGGACAGATCCGGTTAGCCCGCCCTTAATCCCAAGGATGTGGAGCAAAGCTATTCCGTGACCAACACCTAAGACACTGGCGAAAAAACTGAGGGACTCCCTCTAGGGGAGGGGGTTATATAGGGAGGGGACTTCCTGTTTGAGATTGCCAGTGTCCACACCTGAAGGTACTCCATATAACCCACATAGTAATGAATATGCCGCTCTGTGTCCCGTGATGTACGAGAAAGAAATATACGTTTTTCATTCATTCATTCATTCATTAATTCACTCAGCCTGAGATCCATTCCAATAGAACTGGGAACCCAGCAAGTCACTGGGGTCCACTTTCGCCTCCGGTTGAGGCTCAGTGAAGCTTGTAAGCTTGGCCAGGTGGGCCACGCTGGCGGGGTCCATGGATGCGTGCACCCTGAAGGTGGATGCCGCACCCGGAACCGGGACCCCGCGAAGATGATGGAACACATGACACCTGTCACAGATATACCCCTCCCCAGCATGCCTCGAGCGGGAAGAACTCCTCCAATTGGCTGCTGGGGAAGACTTGGTCTGCCAGAAACCCCTCTAGCACATCCCTAGAATGCAGACATTCTGCGACGTATAACTGCGGCGGCTGGTCGGCAAGCACTTAAAGGGGTTGTAAAGGTAAAATATTTTTTTCTCTAAATAGCTTCCTTTACCTTAGTGCAGTCCTCCTTCACTTACCTCATTCTTCCATTTTGCTTTTAAATTACCTTTTTTCTTCTGAGAAATCCTCACTTCCTGTTTTTCTGTCTGTAACTCCACACAGTAATGCAAGGCTTTCTCCCTCGTGTGAAGTGTCATGCTCGCCCCCTCCCTTGGACTACAGGAGAGTCAGGACGCTCTCTACGTTGCAGATAGAGAAAGGAGCTGTGTGTTAGTAGCTGTCCTGACTCTCGTGTAGTCCAAGGGAGGGGTTGAGCGTGACACTCCACACCAGGTAGAAAGCCTTGCATTACGGTGTGGATTTACAGACAGAAGAACAGGAAGTGAGGATTTCTCAGAAGAAATAAGGACATTTAAAAGCAAAATGGAAGGATGAGGTAAGTGAAGGAGGACTGCACTAAGGTAAAGGAAGGTATTTAGGGAAAAAATATTTTACCTTTACAACCCCTTTAACTGCTTGCCGACCAGCCACCGTATAATAGTTATACGGCGGCAGGTCGGCTTTGCTGGGCGAGATCATGTAGCTATACCGCCGATTGCCCCTGATCCCGCCGCGCGTGCCCGGCGGGCGCAATCACAGCCGAGCACCCGCGATCGCTCGATAAAAGAGCGAGAACCGGGAGCTGTGGGTGTAAACCCACAGCTCCTGATCCTGTCAGGGGGAGAAATGACTTCTTGTCTGTTCATACAATGTATGAACAGTGATCAGTCATTTCTCCATGTCAGTCCCACCCCCCCTTCCAAAACACACCCAGGGAACATAATTAACCCCTTCCTCGCCCCCTAGTGTTAACCCCTTCCCTGCCAGTGGCATTTTTATAGCACTGATCGCTATAAAAATGCCAATGGTCCCAAAAATGTGTCAAATGTGTCCGAAGTGTCCGCCATAATGTCGCAGTACCGATAAAAATCGATGATCGCCGCCATTACTAGTAAAGAAGTAGAGGGCGCAGTGGCCAAGTGGTAAGGCGTTGGTCTCGTAAACTAGTAAAGAAAAAAATATTAATAAAAATGCCATAAAACTATCCCCTATTTTGTAAACGCTATAACTTTTGCGCAAACCAATCAATAAACGCTAATTGCGTTTTTTTGTTTTTTTTTTTACGAAAAATAGGTAGAATAATACATATCAGCCTAAACTGAGGGAAAAAAAGTTTTTTTATATATTTTTGGGGGATATTTATTATCGCAAAAAGTAAAAAATACTATTTTTTTTAAAAATTGTCGCTCTATTTTTGTTTTTAGCGCAATAACTAAAAACCACAGAGGTGATCAAATAGAAAGCTCTATTTGTGGGAAAAAAAAGATGCCAATTTTGTTTGGGAGCCACGTCGCACGACCGCGCAATTGTCTGTTAAAGCGACACAGTGCCGAATCGCAAAAAGTGGCCCGGTCATTGACCAGCAATATGGTCCGGGGCTTAAGTGGTTAAACTACAAAACGTTCAGGTATGAATGGGGCTACAAGAGGTTTAATGAAGATCTGAACCACTATCGAGCTACAATGTATTTTCTATACATCTGTAAATCCTGTTCCCCATAAGCAAGAAGCCAAGCAGAATTTACTTCATTTATATCATTACATTTACTTATTTAGCATTTTATTTGTACAAAAGAGTTCTGCAAGTTGTGTTTCATATTAAGTAAGCTCTGAAAGTTTGCAAACCCATGCTGAATGGATTTCTTCAACATTAGATAGATTTTATTTTCCACAATAAATGGAAAGTCATTGTGTTTGCATTAACTGAAAAAAGACTTGCGTTATATCCAAACATATCCATTGTGTCATATCATGAATTAGGAACAGAGATGTTATATCTTATTGTGCTGTAATAATGTTTCCCATGGAGAGAGCAGATTGCTATTTAAGCATTAGAATAACAGAGTCTTGCATGACTTCAGTGTAACAGAAAAAGTTGAAATGAACTTGGAACACAATGGTTTGGTCCGTTAAACACACCTGCATGCATAAAAGGCTAGCACAAGAGCAGGCCTTGTCAGTGCCTGTGCTACACCAAAGATTTATGGGTGATTTATTTTGGCTTAATATATCTAGGCTGAAATGTTGCTAAGGCCTGGTAAAGTTCAGCAGTTCCCAGCCAGGTCCTAAAAACAATAACTTCACCTTCGTTCTCATACATGGAAGTACATTGCTTGCTACAATGAAGGACACCTGTTGTGTACCCCACACCTATACTTAGAGCGGAAATCTTTTCCTCTGAATGGATTTTGTGTACCCATTTACCATAAATTAAAAACATGAACTGCTTTATGATACCTTCGCTGTCCGGAATGTATTTGTTGCCTTATTGGGAAATGCTCACTCATGCAATGAATCTATTGCATCCCTCAATCCTCCCCTTAGGCCGCGTACACACGACCAAATAAATCCGATCAAATCGGTCTGACAGACCGTTTTGATCGGATTTGTCTGCTGGGGTATATTGGTTTGATCGTGTACACATGATCAAACCAAAATCCCCGTCGGCAGACAGCGCGGTGACGTGGTGGTGACGTTGACGCCGCCACGTCACCTTCACCAGGAACTAAAACACTTCCGCGCATGTGTCTAATCCATTCGACGCATGCGCGGGCAGATATGTCTGCTGGTTAGCGTACTAACCAGCAGACATGTCGGACAGATGGGTTCCCAGCAGACAGATTTTACAGCATGCTTTAAAATCTGTCTGCTGGAAAAACCCGTCTTTCCGCCCATACACACGATCGATTTTGTCTGCTCAAACGGTCCGTCGGACCGTTTCCAGGAGATAGATTCGATTGTGTGTACGCGGCCTAACAGTTATCCCAGCGGAGGTCACAGCCAGGGTGGCAAACTGAGGAGGCCAGGCTAGACTTCTGTTTGTTTCTTCCAAAACGAAGCCTCCTTCGGGTAGTTTATGTTTTGCTCTCCATGAGTTCAGCCCCCTTCTGGTAGTGTTATGCCCCTCACTACACGTGACTGATGTGTATTCGGGCACACTGTTAACTCCTCTCATATCAATGCATTCCAGTATACACAGAATCCTTTTGAACTTTTATTGATATAAGACAGAGTAAAACTGAAACGGATACAAACAAGTACAATTAGTAAATAATCACACAATTAGAGCATCCCTAACAATCTAGCTAGAGACACAAAGATAAACGTACCGGAGATGGATCAATATGGCTGACGTAGGATAGAACTCAGCAGACATGTGCTTGCTTCCAAGGAGAAAATGGAAAGAAGGGCCTGAAGACGATGCAAGGCCTCATGGGATTGAAATACGAAGGCTTGCATGCTTGCATGGACCAAACTAATAAGCTATTCTAACTGACTGCATTGAGATAGAACTAGTGCAGTTACACAGAATGTCCATTAAATGGCAGCATTGATTTAATTCAAACAAACTAAAGTCAATGAAAACTATGAGCCTTATTTAATGAAGGCATGACAGGTAGATCTCATTTGCCTCTCCCTTAGCTCAGCCCCCCTCTGGTAGATCCCATTTGCCTCTCCCTTAGCTCAGCCTCCTGGTAGATCCCTGTAACGGAATGACCCATGACACCCAGAGACTTTTAAAGGGTGCAGTGTACTCCTGTGCCAGCTTCACCAATGACTCTTGGGTCTAAGGTCACCCTATGTCCGATAGGGGCATAGGGTGACTGAGAAATTATATCTCGGATTACATAAGATAGGACATTACTAATAATTCATGTATTGCAGGAGATCTGGACATATTACAGGTAATTTCATGCTGACCCACAACCGGTCAATAAGAATGACTCCTTCAATGCTTAACCTAGGCTGTTGAGATGCTAATTGAGTCAGGCTTCTGAAAAACCTTTCATTGTGGATGCTAATGAGACTGTTAAGATGTGGAATGTGACTTGTCAAGCTGTAGTAATTAACCCCTCTAAATGCGAGGCCAGACCGTCTGGGTAAAGAGTAGTAATTGACTCACCTGAATGTCATTATCTAAAAGTCTGAGGGATGTGTATTGTAGACTCGTTAGCCTCCCATTGTGTGATGTGTGGGTGGAGTGTGTCTTTGTCCCTGTGATTAACTGTCACATATTTGTAACTGCATAAAAAGACTGAATTTTACCATTAAAAGTATTTATACATTTGACTCAGAGAACGGAGCTTGTCTCGTCTTTATTCTGGGAAATGGAATGGATAGTGTCTACATGGGTTGTCGGAGTGTCGGATAAGCTGTCTTGGGTTGATGGAAGATTGTAAACGGTGGTGACCGTTACAATCCCTTTTGCCTCTCCATTAGCTCAGCCTCCTTTTGGTAGATCCCATTTGCCTCTTACTGAGCTTACCCGCCTTCTGGTAGATTTGTTTTTCCTTTCCCTGAGTACAGCCTCCATCTGGTAGATTCTGTTAGCCTCTTCCTGAGCTCGGCATCTTTCTAGTAGATTCTGTTTGCCTCTTTATGAGTTCAGCCCCCTTCTGGTAGATCCCATTTGCCTCTTACTCAGCTCAGCCTCCTTCTGGTAGATTTGTTTTTCCTTTCCCTAAGTACAGCCTCCTTTTAGTAGATTATGTTTGCCTTTCCATGAGTTCAGACCCCTTCTGGTATATCCCATTTGCCTCCCCCTTAACTTAGCCTCCTTCTGGTAGATCCCAGTTGCCTCTTACTGAGCTCAGACTCCTTCCTCCTTTGTTTTTCCTTTCCCTGAGTACAGCCTTCTTCTGTTAGATTCTGTTTGCCTGTTTCGGCAGTGACCCTCTTCGCTTCCTTCATGGCCATTTGGAGTGTGGTTCAGGTTCTACATGCTGTAGCCTCTTATGGAATGCGTTTCTTACTGCAAATCTTTCTACCACAATTGTTTTTTATATTGTATTTTATTAAAATTTGTCAAAATGGTAATACACTAGGCTGGTGCGCCTTCATTGTTTTCTCTTGCTTTCTGTTTGCCTCTCCCTGAGCTCATGACCAGGGTAAATAAGATGTACACCCCTTAACATGACTGCCACCATTTCTCATACTCCAACCTTAAATCCTCACTTAACCTTAACTATAATTACTGAGACCACACTTGAATTGGAGTATAACTGCCCATAGGCAGCCTTCTTATTCACAAATATTAAATATATATATATAACATTTTAACCATAACAAAAACCTTAAATATCAGTTGCACCCCCCTGGTGGTCTTTGATGGCACTTCTCAACATAACTTTGTTCCACTTTACTGCGGGCCTTTTACCGTACTAGGCCTCCAGCCGTGATAACACAGTTTCGGAGACAACCTGTTACCCATAGTGCCACCATTACCATCTTCAGCAAACCCGTGTTAACTGCACACACCAGGGGGCCTATACCACCAATTAGTCCTCCACACTTCCATCTCATAGGATAGTTACCACCACCATAGACCACCACCGCCAATTGTCCGATACCCTGATGTGTCCTGCTGCACCACACTTGAAATAATGAAAAAATTCAACGAAAACAGGGAGGGCGGGCGAGAAACTTCTCCTCTCAATGTTCCCCCTGAAGTGTTGCCCGGGTCACCTCTCCTGCCCCTTAAATAAACAAAACCCCTCCTCTCACAAACTTTTCCTCCAATCCACTAATCCCCCACTTTCCTGAACTAACTTTCTTTAACCCTTGCTGTCCCTTATCACTCCTGTAATGCCGGCCCTCTGCTATTTCCTTTCCAATCCTCTCGCTCCAGGCCTCTCTGTCTACTGTTAGATTCAGTTTCCGTTTCCCTGAGCTCAGCTTTCTTCTGGTATAGTCTGCTTGTCTATTCTTCTTGTAGATTAAATTTCAACTTGTAGATTCTGTTTGCCTCTTCCTGAGTTTTGCTTTATTTTAGTAGAACTTGTTTGTCTGTTCCTGAGTTTATTTTTCTTGTAGGTTGCCTTTTCCTGAGCTCAGCCTTCTTCTAGTAGATTTTGTTTGCTTCTACCTGAGCTCAGCCTCCTTCTGGTAGGTTCCATTTGCCTCTTTCTAAAACCAGCCTCCTTCTAGTAGACCCTGTTTTCCTTTTTCTGAGCTAAGCCTTCTTATGATTCTGTTTTGTGCTCCCTCTACTCAGCCTCCCTTTGGCTGATTATAATTTCCTCTGCCTAAGCTAGGCCTCCTTCTGGTATACTATTTTTTTCTTCTTCCCGAGCTTTGCTTCCTTCTGGTAGATTCTGTTTGCCTATCCATTAATTCAGTCTCCTTTTGGTAGACTGCCTCTTCCTGAGCTAAGTGTCCTTCTGGTAGATTCTGTTTTGCTTCTGCCTGAGTTCAGCCTTCTTCTGGTAGATTTTGTTTGCTTTTCCCCGAGCTCAGCCTCCTTCTGGTAGGTTCTGTTTGCTTATTTCTAAACTCAGCCTTCTTCGAGTAGACCCTACTTGCCTTTTTCTGAGATAAGCCTTCTTATGATTCTGTTTGCTGCTCCCTCTACTCAGCCTCCCCTTGGCTAATTATGTTTGCCTCTGCCTAGGCTAGGCCTCCTTCTGGTATACTATTTTTTATTCTTCCTGAGCTTAGCTTCCTTCTGGTAGATTCTGTTTGCCTATCCATGAATTCAGTCTCCTTTTGGTAGACTGCCTCTTCCTGAGCGGTAGATCCTGTTTTACCTCTACTTGAGTTCAGCCTCCTTCTGGTAGATCCTGTTTGCTTCTCTCCGAGTTCAACCTTCTTCTGGTAGATCTGGTTTATCTCTCATTGAGCTCAATTCGGTCTCCTTTTGGTAGACTGCCTCTTCCTAAATTAAGTGTCCTTCTAGTAGATTCTGTTTTTGCTTCTGCCTGAGTTCAGCCTTCTTCTGGTTGATTTTGTTTGCTTCTCTCCGAGCTCAGCCTCCTTCTGGTAGGTTCCATTTGCCTCTTTCTAAACTCAGCCTCCTTCTAGTAGACCCTATTTGCCTTTTTCTGAGATAAGCCTTCTTATGATTCTGTTTGCTGCTCCCTCTACTCAGCCTCCCTGACTGATTATGTTTGCCTCTGCCTAAGCTTGGCCTCTTTCTGGTATACTATTTGTTCTTCCTGAGCTTTGCTTCCTTCTGGTAGATTCTGTTTGCCTATCCATGAATTCAGTCTCCTTTTGGTAGACTGCCTCTTCCTGAGCGGTAGATCCTGTTTTACCTCTACTTGAGTTCAGCCTCCTTCTGGTAGATCCTGTTTGCTTCTCTCCGAGTTCAACCTTCTTCTGGTAGATCTGGTTTATCTCTCATTGAGCTCAACCTCCTTCTGGCACTTTCAGGTCATGCTAGAAATATGGTTAAAAACCTGTTTGTGTGTGTTGTGCTTCCAATAAAAGCCAGTCTGTTTGGATTTATTTAAAGAAAAAAGAATGCTTGGTTGTTTTGTCCAATGAAAACATTTTTTCTTTCAGTTATGAGACCTATATTCATCTGAAGCTTGTTCTTTGTCTGCCTGACTTCGGTCTCCCAAACGACCATTTTTAATGTCCTAGAAAAAAAGTTTTTCTATGTGATTCTGACCAAATCGCGGTGATGTACCACACGTACGGCGGCACTATAAAAGGAAAGTTCCATTCAAATGACACCACCCTTGGGGCTGCTTTTGCTGATTTTATGTTAGTAAAAGTTTGGTGAGAGACGATTTGCGCTTTTCAGTCTTCGCGCTTTTCAGTCTGTTACAGTGTGACGAATGTGCTATCTCCATTACAAACGCTAGTTTTACTAGAACAAGTGCTTCTGTCTCATAACTTGCTTCTGAGCATGCACGTTTTTTTCACGTCGTTAAAGCTAACACGCTACCGTTTTTCACGATGTGAAAAACAACAATGTGAAAAACTACGCAGAAAATTAAAACATGTTCTAAATTTTTTAATGCCCGTTTTTCACGTCGAGAAAAATGCTCTCTAGCCCACACACGACCGTTTTTAACTGCCTGCCGACCAGCCACCTTCATTTTACTGCGGCAGGTCGGCTCTCCTGGGCGAGAGCCCGTAGCTATACGTCAGCTCCTTTTGCGGCCACTAGGGGGCTGATCGCTATAAAAATGCCAAGGGTCCCAAAAATGTGTCAAAAGTGTCCGAAGTGTCCGCCATAATGTCGCAGTACTGAAAAAAACAGCTGATGGCCGCCATTACTAGTAAAAAAAATATATCAATAAAAATGCCATAGACCTACCCCCTATTTTGTAAACGCTATAACTTTTGCGCAAACCAATCAATAAATGCTAATTGCGATTTAAAAAAAAAATAAAATATGTAGAAGAATACGTATCGGCCTAAACTTAGGAAAAAAATGTTTTTTTATATATTTTTGGGGGATATTTATTATAGCAAAATGTAAAAAATATTGCATTTTTTTCAAAATAGTCGCTCTATTTTTGTTTATAGCGCAAACAATTAAAAACGCAGAGATGATCAAATACCACCAAAAGAAAGCTCTATTTGTGGGAAAAAAAGGACACCAATTTTGTTTGGGAGCCACGACGCACGACCGCGCAATTGTCAGTTAAAGCGACGCAGTGCCGAATCACAAAAAGTGCTCTGGTCATTGGGCAGCAATATGGTCCGGGGGTTAAGTGGTTAATTACCATTTTAAAAAATTTAGTTTTTCACGTTTTTTAAACAGTCGTGTGTACGCGGCATAAGAGTTCTTCTACCAGAGCGAACAAAACAATGCCAAATCACAAACAATATCGCTACATTAGGCTTAGCAAAATATAATCACATACTCAGATGTGTTTAGGGTAGGGTGACCACGTGTCCCGGATTGCCCGGGACTGTCCCTTAATTAATACTTGTGTCCCGTGTCCCGGGCACACTCATTACGGGACAATACAGAGTCCCGGAATTGGCCTGGGCCGATCTAATGCCCCCTGAAATAGCCTTTGTATGCATCATCTCTGTCTCAGCCTGTGGTGGACCCCTAGCTGACAGAGAGTGAGACCCCTTTTTGCTTTATTCACCACCGCTGGCTCAGTGCCCAAACTGGTTGCTACCTGATGCCCGCTTGGCGTGTAGCAACCAGTGATGTCAGAGCAGGAGAGAGGCAGAGACCTATCACAGCCAGCGGAGGAGATTTAACTTCCTCCTCCGCGCCTTCTGTTCAGCTCCACCCACCTCCTCGTGTATGTACTGGAGTCCAGCCAGCTGAGCCAGGCAGAGGCATGCAGAAGAAACATCAGACTCTGAATCTGTGACAGACTGAAGTGTACAGAGGAAATGGAGAGATGGTCGAAACTAAGGCAAGTGACATGCAAAGCACTGACCAGCATTACAGATCCATCCGTGTTAAAATCCTGTCAGCTCTCTCCCAGCAGTTAGAGTTCAGCACTTCTAGTGTGTGTCTGCACAGTACACTCAGAGGCACGCTCCAGGCTGAGGAAGCAGATAAGGGTCGGCAGATAAGGGTCGGCACTCGGCAGGAGAGGACACTGACAGATTACACCCTGGATGGAAGGAGGAAACATCCCTAGATATCAGGGCAGGGTTCATGCTGGGACTTGTAATCCTTCATTTTTGTGGATGTGACTCCCTCCCCAAAGTGAAGAACTACAGGTCCCAGCATGGACCCCTCAGAACTGAAGATGTTTCCTGCACACATGATAACTCCTCACACCCAGACCTGTCCAGCTGCTCAATGTCTCTTCTCTCCCACTACTTGTTTGCCTCTCACTGCAGCAGCCCCCCTCCTCCTTCACCCTCAGTCTTTCATGTTCTGCCACCTTTTCACCTACCCCTCTGTATACCAAGCAATCCTCTCAGTAGTGGCTCATCTGCAACTATCACAGCCTCAGAAGCCTGTCAGCATTCCATTCATTGCTCCCTCAAACTGCCAGAAATGTTTTAGTTACTCCACTGCAGCGGTGTAACTACAGGGGGCGCCATTGCAACCCAGCCTCATACTCCAGGGGGTCCATGCAGCTTCCCTCTAAACCTGGATAAGAGGGGGGGGGCATATAGAATAACTGATGCCCTCTATGTTCTTCTTGCAGCCACTGAATGCCTGCAGGAGGTAAAGGAGGAAAAGTGGGCATTCAGTGGCTGCAAGAAGAACATGGAGGGCATCAGTTCCTCTATATGCCACCCCTCTTATCCAGTTTCCTTCTGCTGCCCACAGGTACCTCAACACTCTCCTGGCCCCTCTGTGATCTTCTCCAGTAACTTCTCTGCTCTATCCCACCCCACCCCCCATTCTCCAACCCCCTGCTGTCCTCTGGTCCCACCCTGTGCTGTTCATCAGTCCCCCACCCTGTGCTGTTCATCAGTCCCCCCTCCTGTGCTGTCCTCTGGTCCCACCTGTGCTGTTCTTCAGTCCCCCACCCTGTGCTGTTCATCAGTCCCCCCTCCTGTGCTGTCCTCTGGTCCCACCTGTGCTGTTCATCAGTCCCCCCTCCTGTGCTGTTCATTAGTTCCCCCCTCCTGTGCTGTCCTCTGGTCCCACCTGTGCTGTTCTTCAGTCCCCACCTGTGCTGTTCATCAGTCCCCCCTCCTGTGCTGTCCTCTGGTCCCACCTGTGCTGTTCTTCAGTCCCCACCTGTGCTGTTCTTCAGTCCCCACCTGTGCTGTTCATCAGTCCCCCCTCCTGTGCTGTTCTTCAGTCCCCACCTGTGCTGTTC
Source organism: Rana kukunoris (assembly GCA_029574335.1). Taxonomy (NCBI): domain Eukaryota; kingdom Metazoa; phylum Chordata; class Amphibia; order Anura; family Ranidae; genus Rana; species Rana kukunoris. The sequence continues at coordinate 129,092,439 of CM056060.1, forward strand.
TTCAGTCCCCACCTGTGCTGTTCTTCAGTCCCTCCTCCTTTGCTGTCCTCTAGTCCCCACCTGTGCTGTTCTTCAGTCCCCACCTGTGCTGTTCTTCAGTCCCCACCTGTGCTGTTGATCAGCCCCCCCCTCCTGTGCTGTTCTTCAGTCCCCACCTGTGCTGTTCTTCAGTCCCTCCTCCTTTGCTGTCCTCTAGTCCCCACCTGTGCTGTTCTTCAGTCCCCACCTGTGCTGTTGATCAGCCCCCCCCTCCTGTGCTGTTCTTCAGTCCCCACCTGTGCTGTTCTTCAGTCCCCACCTGTGCTGTTCATCAGTCCCCCCCCCTCCTGTGCTGTCCTCTGGTCCCACCTGTGCTGTTCTCCAGTCCCCCACCATGTGCTGTTCTTCAGTCCCCCCCCTCCTGTGCTGTTCCGGATTTAAAAGAAACTGTCACTCATTTAGGGCATTGTCCCTCTGCCCCTCTGTCCCTCTTTGTTTGTCCCTAAAGGAGCCCATATAAAAGAATAGTAGTGGTAAAAAAGCACCTGTGGGTTTAACCAGTTTTTTTTTTGTTTATAATTCTCCTACATATTTTTGCTAAAAGGTGTCCCTCATTCCCATCTTAGAAAGTTGGGAGGTATGCCTCTATCCATCCCATGATCCCCCTGTCCATCCCACGGTCCCCCTGTCCATCCAACTGCCACTCTGACTACTCTGTGGCCGCCCCTGACCACTCAGTTGTTCTTCTTGAAGCCTAGGGCCCACTTTTGATCGTGCGCATGGGCCGCTGATTTCATACACCCCTGCCCCAAAAATCTGCAAAAAAAAAATGGGGGGGGGGGGGTGTCCCTGAATGGCAGTTTGGAAATGTGGTAACCCTAGTTTAGGGTAGCCTATATCAGAGAATTTCAGATTAATACATTAGGAATACATTTCTTTTCAGCATTAACTTAACATGTTGTGTCACTGTACAATTTGGCAAGTGTCCATGTTCCAAATTTTAGGTCATTGATCACAAGGGTCTCTGTACAATGGTACACTAGGAATCAGCAGAAAAGGTCACAAAATCAGCGTCTATGATCAGAGTAGAATAGGGCTTTCCCATCCCCATAGCCCAGTGGTTCTCAACTTCTGTCCTCAGTAACAGGACAGATTTTAACCACTTCACATCCTGCAGCTGACTATTTACAGCCGCAAGGTGGCTCTGATCTGCCGGGAGGCCGTCAATATACAGGTGCCGATGTGCGTGCCTGGACGGCCACAATGTCCGCCAGGCACCCGCAATCGGCAGTCACAAAGCCAGGGACGTGGAGCTCTGTGTGTAAACACACACAGAGCTCCACGTCCTGTTAGGGAGAGGAGACCAATGGTGTGTCCCTTGTACATAGGGACAACCATCGGTCACCTCCCCCAGGTAGTCCCCTCCCCCTACAGTAAGAATCATTACCAGGGTACATATTTAACCCCTTGATGACACTAGTGTTAACCCTTTCCCTGCCAGTCACATTTATACAGCGAACGGTGCATTTTTATAGCACTGTTCGCTGTATAAATATGAATGGTCCCAAAAATGTGTCAAAAGTGTCCGATGTGTCTGCCGTAATATTGCAGTTATGACAAAAATCGCAGATCGCCGCATTACTAGTAAAAAAAAAAAAAAGTCATAATTCTATCCCCTATTTTGTAGGCGTTATAATGTTTGCGCAAACCAATCACTATAGGCTTATTGCGTTTTTTTTTTTTTTGTACCAAAAATATGTAGAAGAATACTTCTACTAAACTGAAAAAAATAGTTTTTTTTTTTAAATGGGATATTTATTATAGCAAAAAGTAAAAAATATTGTGTTTTTTTCAAAATTGTCGCTATATTTTATTTTTTTGAGCAAAAAATTAAATACGCACAAGTGATCAAATACCAAAAAAAAAAAGCTCTATTTGTGGGAAAAAAAAGGACGTCAATTTTGTTTGGGAGCCAAGTCGCACGACCGCGCAATTGTCATTTAAAGCACGACAGTGCCGAAAACTGAAATTTCGCCTGGGCAGGAAGGGGGTATATGTGCCCAGTAAGCAAGTGGTTAAGTACTCCCTTGAAAAGATGCAGACTAGAATACTGCAATCACTAAGCAGCAAATGTTATCACCTGTGATTTATTTCAGTTATCTTGCAAATCTGGCCTGTTAGTGGGTCCTGAGGACAGGAGTTGAGAACCACTGCCATAGCCTCACAGTGGTCAGCCAATACAGATGAATCGAACATCTTTGTTAAAGTACATGTGTAATTACAGCTAACAGTAGTAATACATATGAAGGGGCAGATTCACAAAACAATTACGCCTGTCTAACTGGTGTTAGACAGGAGTAATTTCAAATTTCCCGCGGCGTATCACTAGTTTGAATTCTCAAACCATGATACGCCGGCTTCGGGCTTCGATCCGAGAGGCTTACGTCTTCGTAAGCCTTCGGATCTACGCTGCCATCTATTTGCGGCAGCTGGGAGGAGTTCGCGTCGTTTTAATGCGTCGGGATATGCTAATGTGTTTTTACGGGGATTCACGAACAAACGAGCGAGCGGCGCAGTCGTTTTCGTCTATTTTTTTATACGTAAAGTTAGAGCAGCTTTTTGCTGCTCTAACTTTACGTAGCCCATGTTAAGTATGGCCGTCGTTCACGCTTCGAATTTATTTAATTTTTTTTTTTATTTACGTAACTCGTCGGGACGTGGATCGCCCGTAAAGTACGCTACATAAACAACGAATGACGTCACGACGTGATTTCGCGCAATGCACGGCGGGAAATTTGCGAACGGAGCATGCGCAGATCGATCGCCGCGGGAACGCGCCTAATTTAAATGTTTCACGCCCCCTACTCGTCTATATGGATTGCGACGGGAGAAATACACTACGCCGCCGTCGTTTACCGTAGAAAATCTACCTGAATTCCACGTAGAGCAAGGTAAAAAACGGCGGCGTAGCGTATTTCTGCTACGCTACGATAATCCATTTCTCTGTGAATCTGCCCCGAAGTGTTGATGCCACTTAGAAACATGTGTAGCGGTACTCCCGTAGGAGCTGCTGATTAGTTTTGGGTCTACTCTCTTACATTTCAGCCCCTTTAAGTGGCTCGAACCCTCACTTGACACAACAGGCAAATGTAAATGTATTGCGAGTCCCATGTGTTGCTAGGACCACAATACAACATGTAAAATACACAATGACATGCAATAATGTTGTTACCTTCTTCTGAATGCAGTCCTCAGGAGCAAACACACCTCACACAATCAATATAGTAAACCAAGGGTAACTTTACTTGGCATGTAAAAAGATAAAGGAGCAAACAGCAGATTATAAATATATATATATATATATATATATATATATATATATATATATATATATATATTAGGGCTGTTACTGATCAAAATTTTTGTGTTCGATTAATCGTTTTTTTTTTTTAATCGATTAATCGACTAATTTCAATTAATTATAACGCACATACAAATCCAACTACTTTTAGCTGATCTCCTTGCAGGCTGATTCCCAGTGCAGCCACCAACCACTGGAAAAATTGATAGCAGGATACAAAAAACACACAAAGGCAGCGCTCGATGGGAATAGCATTAAAACTTGTATAGTCTTCAAGTAGGTAACAAAATAAACATTGCACTGGAGATAAAATGGATGTAGCTACATAAACTGTAAAAATGGTGCGAGTAATACCAAACTAGCAAAAGCCGTCATAAAAACATGTAGCCAAGTATGATACTGGTATAAAAATGTGAACAACGATACCACTGCTGAATCCAGATGAGGAGAGGTTAACATCAGTCCGTCGGCATGTAGATGTCCCAGGGAAGGGAACTATCACAACTCCCAGCGGATGGCTGTAGAATCCCAGGGTGATAGAGGGAAGTGATAGAGGGAAGTGTAACAGCCCTTGCGTGTGGCAGATAGTAAGGTCCCGCCGGCATGCAGATATGAAGGCACAGCAAAGGAGCCTTTCAGGTGGACACGGCAAGCCCCGCCGGTGTCTGTGACGTTACCGGATCTCCGATGGAACTCCCTGAAGGCCTAGAAGCTGGCGGAGAGGTAAGTACTAATCAAAAGAATTTTAATCGATCAAAAAAAAATTGATCGATCAAAAAAATTAAAGATTAATCGATTAATTAAAAGTTAATTTGCACAGCCCTAATATATATATATATATATATATAGCTGACTCTGCAAGGGCCCTTGCAAGAGTCAATGGGGTAGATTCACATAGATCAGCGGATCTTTTGATCCGCGTGATCTATCTTTTTTACGATCCGCCTGCGCCAGTTTTTGAGGCAAGTGCTGTATTCAGAAAGCACTTGCCTCGTAAGTTGCCCTGGCGGATCGTAAATCCCCCGGCGGAATGCAAATTCCGCGGCTAGGGGGAGTTTACTATTTAAATCAGGCGCGTCCCCGCGCCGATCGTACTGCGCATGCGCCGCCGGCTAAATTTCCCAGCGTGCATTGCCTCAAATGACGTCGCATTAACGTATGGCCGTATTCCCGAACGACTTACGTAAACGGCGTAAAAAATTCAAAATTCGACGCGGGAACGACGGCCATACTTAACATAGGGTATGCCGCACTTACCCGGCATATAGCAGGGGTAACGATCCGCCGGAAAAAGCCGAACGCAAACGACGTAAAAAAAAACCGACGGCCGGGCGTTCGTTTCAGAATCGGCGGTTCTCCTCATTTGCATATTCATCGCGTATAGTAATAGAAGCGCCACCTAGCGGACGGCGGGAGATTGCAGCCTAAGATGGGACAGTGTAACTCACTTACACTAGTCGGCTCTAAGGGAGATCTATGCGGAACCCGATTCGAGGAATCGGCCGCATAGATCCGAGCTTCGGATCTCACAGATACGACGGTGTATCAGTAGATACACCATCGTATCTCTATGTGAATCTACCCCAATAAGAACAAAACTGAAATGTTAATGTTAATAAATCTGCAGGTAGCTATAAGTAGTCTATGCTCGCAAGCTCCCCCTGGTAGGCAATTCCTTTAAGTACAGTTGCTGGTAATCTCAATTAGGCCTGGCCCAGATAACTCCAGAATGTTCCTCAGTGGTGAAGTCTATTGTAGATACGTTGGTGCTAGGGTTGCCACCTGTACGGGATTCCCCCGGGCAGTACGGGTCTTCAATCATGTGTCCAGTTTTCAGACTCTCTGAAACCCGGACAGACCATTAGACAGGGGGAGCTTCATTAGCATATGTGTCTATGGGGAGACAGCAGCAGTGTCACTGCTTCTCCATAACCACACTGTGCTGGGGTGATTGCTAGAATACAGCTCATTCCATACAGTTCCCCTCCCCCCTCAGGCTCCTGCAGAGTCTCTGTTATCAGTGACTAACCCCCCCCCCCCCCCCCCCATCACTAGTGCGGTGTGCTCGGGGAACCTGGGAGGCGGAGCTAAAGAGGAGATGATGTCGGGAGGAGGAGATCATGTCGGGCTGGTGCTGCTCACACTACATGCAGGGAAGAGGAGAGCTGAGAGTTTTTGTTTGGAGTCTCCTGGGGGGAGAAGCTGACACAAGTTTATGTGAAGGGTTTTAGGTGACAGGAGGATTGGGAGTGTCTGATGATATCTTCCAAGCCTCACACCTCTCTGTACAAACATCCCCCTCCTCAGTCAGATAATGTGCAGTAATTTATGGCCATTCATTAACCCTGTGTGTATGGAGAGTGTCAACTTCTGCACAGAGCTTGGATAACACAGGTTACATGAATGGTCATACATTACATTCACATCATCTGTACATACAGAGGGCTGGGAGTTTTCTGTAAATATCAGTGGATGAGTACAATAGCTTTTGTTTTTATTTACATCACTATTCCCCCCCCCCCCCCAGACCACTTCATACATCCAGCTAGCATCATCCCCTCCGCACTCCTCTCCTATCCATACTACTCCCACCATCCTCTCCGCACTCCTCTCCTATCCATACTACTCCCACCATCCTCTCCGCACTCCTCTCCTATCCATACTACTCCCACCATCCTCTCCACAATCCTCTCCTATCCATACTACTCCCACCATCCCCTCCGCACTCCTCTCCTATCCATACTACTCCCACCATCCTCTCCCCACTCCTCTCCTATCCATACTACTCCCACCATCCTCTCCCCACTCCTCTCCTATCCATACTACTCCTACCATCCTCTCCTATCCATCCTCTCCGCACTCCTCTCCTATCCATACTACTCCCACCATCCTCTCCATACTACTCTTACCATCCTCTCCGCACTCCTCTCCTATCCATACTACTCCCACCATCCTCTCCCCACTCCTCTCCTATCCATACTACTCCTACCATCCTCTCCGCACTCCTCTCCTATCCATACTACTCCCACCATCCTCTCCGCACTCCTCTCCTATCCATACTACTCCCACCATCCTCTCCGCACTCCTCTCCTATCCATACTACTCCCACCATCCTCTCCACACTCCTCTCCTATCCATACTACTCCCACCATCCCCTCCGCACTCCTCTCCTATCCATACTACTCCCACCATCCTCTCCCCACTCCTCTCCTATCCATACTACTCCCACCATCCTCTCCCCACTCCTCTCCTATCCATACTACTCCTACCATCCTCTCCTATCCATACTACTCCTACCATCCTCTCCGCACTCCTCTTCTATCCATACTACTCCCACCATCCTCTCCATACTACTCTTACCATCCTCTCCGCACTCCTCTCCTATCCATACTACTCCCACCATCCTCTCCCCACTCCTCTCCTATCCATACTACTCCTACCATCCTCTCCGCACTCCTCTCCTATCCATACTACTCCCACCATCCTCTCCGCACTCCTCTCCTATCCATACTACTCCCACCATCCTCTCCCCACTCCTCTCCTATCCATACTACTCCTACCATCCTCTCCTATCCATACTACTCCAACCATCAACTCCGCACTCCTCTCCTATCCATACTACTCCCACCATCCTCTCCCCACTCCTCTCCTATCCATACTACTCCTACCATCCTCTCCTATCCATACTACTCCAACCATCAACTCCGCACTCCTCTCCTATCCATACTACTCCCACCATCCTCTCCTATCCATACTACTCCCACCATCCTCTCCTATCCATACTACTCCTACCATCCTCCCCGCACTTCTCTCCTATCCATACTACTCCTACCATCCTCTCCGCACTCCTCTCTTATCCATACTACTCCCACTCCTCTCCTATCCATACTACTCCTACCATCCTCTCCTATCCATACTACTCCCACCATCCTCTCCTATCCATACTACTCCTACTATACTCCCCGCACTTCTCTCCTATCCATACTACTCCTACCATCCTCTCCCCACTTCTCTCCTATCCATACTACTCCTACCATCCTCTCCTATCCATACTACTCCTACCATCCTCTCCCCACTCCTCTCCTATCCATACTACTACCATCCTCTCCTATCCATACTACTCCTACCATCCTCCCCGCACTCCTCTCCTATCCATACTACTCCTACCATCCTCTCCACACTCCTCTCTTATCCATTATACTCCTACCATCCCCTCCGCACTAATCTCCTATGCATGCTACCCACAACCTCCCCTCTGCACTCCTCTCTTATACATACTACCCCCTTGCATTGTACAGAGGTAATGAATTTAATGTACTACTGAGAAAAAAAAAATTGCCGTGTGCTGCTAATTAGGGTGACCACATCTCCAAACTGCCATTCAGGGACACCCCCCCCCCCCCCCCCCCCAAAAAAAGGTGATTTTTGGAGAAAAAAATACGACTTTTGGGGCAGTTGTTGCACAAAGCGCGTCGTGGGGAACAGTGGACAGGTTTTTAAATTGCGCTAAATATTGGCTTAAAGGGGGTGTTATTAAAGAGAGTTTGGGATGACTTATATAGTGCAGAATGTGGTAATGTTAAATAGGGAATGCAGAGTGTATGGCGGGGGTAATATGTACATAGTGGGGTGGATAAGGGGACAGTGTGACAGTGGGATGGATAAAGGGACAGTTAGTGTAAACGGAGGGACAGTAGGGTGGACAGAGGGACAGTAGGGTGGACAGAGGGACAGTAGGGTGGACAGAGGGACAGTGGGGTGGACGGAGGGACAGTAGGGTGAACGGAGGGACAGTAGGGTGGACGGAGGGACAGTAGGGTGGACGGAGGGACAGTGGGGTGGACGGAGGGACAGTGGGGTGGATGTAGGGACAATGGGGTGGATGTAGGGATAGAAGGACAGTGGGGTGGACAGAGGGACAGTAGGGTGGACAGAGGGACAGTAGGGTCGACAGAGGGACAGTAGGGTGGACAGAGGGACAGTGGGGTGGACAGAGGGACAGTGGGGTGGACGGAGGGACAGTAGGGTGAACGGAGGGACAGTAGGGTGGACGGAGGGACAGTGGGGTGGACGGAGGGACAGTGGGGTGGACGGAGGGACAGTGGGGTGGACGGAGGGACAGTGGGGTGGACGGAGGGACAGAAGGACAGTGGGGTGGACAGAGGGACAGTAGGGTGGACAGAGGGACAGTAGGGTGGACAGAGGGACAGTGGGGTGGACAGAGGGACAGTGGGGTGGACAGAGGGACAGTGGGGTGGACGGAGGGACAGTAGTGTGAACGGAGGGACAGTAGGGTGGACGGATGGACAGTAGGGTGGACGGAGGGACAGTGGGGTGGACGGAGGGACAGTGGGGTGGACGGAGGGACAATGGGGTGGATGTAGGGATAGAAGGACAGTGGGGTGGACAGAGGGACAGTGAGGTGGACAGAGGGACAGTGGGGTGGATGTAGGGATAGAAGGACAGTGGGGTGGACAGAGGGACAGTGGGGTGGACAGAGGGACAGTGGGGTGGACAGAGGGACAGTGGGGTGGACAGAAGGACAGTGGGGTGGATAGAAGGACAGTGGGGTGGATAGAAGGACAGTGGGGTGGATGGAGGGATAGAAGGACAGTGAGGTGAATAAAAGGACAGTGGGTGGATAGAGGGACAGTGGGGTGGATGGAGGGATAGAAGGACAGTGAGGTGAATAAAAGGACAGTGGGGTGGATAGAGGGACAGTGGGGTGGATAGAGGGACAGTGGGGTAGATAGAGGGACAGTGGGGTGGATAGAGGGACAGTGGGGTGGATGGGGGGACAATGGGTTGGATGGAGGGACAGTGGGGTGGATAGAGAGACAGCGGGATAAAGGGACAGTGGGGTGGATGGAAGGATAGAGGGACAGTGGGGTGGATGGAGGGATAGAGGGACAGTGGGGTGGATGGAGGGATAGAGGGACAGTGGGGTGGATGGAGGAGCAGTGGGGTGGATGGAAGGACAGTGGGGAGAATAGAGGGACAGTGGGGTGGATGGGGGGACAGTGGGGTGGATGGGGGGGCAGTGGGGTGAATAGAGGGACAGTGGGGTGGATGGGTGGATAGAGGGACAATGGGGTGGATTAAGGGACAGTGGGATGGATGGAGGGACAGTGGTGCTCAGTGATAGGATGTACACATACCTCTCTCCTGCTGTCACATTCTGCTGTGGGTTGTACTATAGCAGGGGTGGCAGTGGAGGGCAGTATAATAGGAGGGGTTGCAGACTGGCAGTGGAGGGCAGTATAATAGGAGGGGTAAAAGTGGAGGGCAGACAGTATGTTGGGAGGGGGTAATAGTGGGGGGCAGTATAATGTACAGCATGACTGGAGGTGTGCAGTGTATGGGACGGAGTGACCATGAGTCAGTCTCAGTCAGGGCAGTGCAGGGAGCATTTAGCTTACCTTTTTTTAGCGCAGGAACAGCCATCAGGGAAGAGGCGGAGTCAGGGGCAGAGTAGGGGCGGAGTCAGGGCGGAGCTTAGGCGCGAGGAGGAATCCTCCACTGGCTCGCTCAGAATGCTGGGGCTCGACTCTCCTCCTCGTCGTGACGTCACTGGTTGTTAGACGCTAGTCGGGCTATGCCCTAGCAACCAGTTGTTTTGGCAGTGAACCAGGCAGCGTCTGGGGGGGAAATCAAGCAATCTCGCCGGACAGAACTAGCCCAGCGGGCAGTGAGGGACAGTGGCAATGCGGCGGCAAGGGGGCAATTCCGGGACAATGTATTGTCCCGGATCGAAGGTGCCCGGGACTAGGGACAAAGTGATCAATTACGGGACAATCCCGGGCAGTCCGGGACACGTGGTCACCCTACTGCTAATGTGTTCGGGTTTGGCTTGAAGAAAAGGTGGCAACCCTAGTTGGTGCACTTTAACTTATTTGTAATTCAAAGGGTTCTCTAATCAATAAAGTAATGTAGAACAATATAGAACAGTAACTTCAATTGTGCAAAGTATCTGTGCACTCCTTCCTGGGAATATACTTCCAGCAGCAGTCACTTGAAAACTATATTAGGCTTGAGGCCTATACACACGTAACTGTATTGAACTGAACTAGTGCTGACACACGTTTCTCCCGGTATAATTGTCTATTAATCTCACAATATCAGTCCCCAAAGCAGTGTGGAACTTAGGCCTATTTGTAATTCAGTTCAGCTTAGTGAATTTTTCTCAGAGGAACTACAAGTTACAACAACACTGTGGTTAGGGTTGCCACCTTTTCCCCAAGCCAAACCCGAACACGCCACTACATATGGTGGGTGTGGCCATATTGTGGGAGGGGCCTCATGGGGCATGATTAAATTAAACAAAATAATTATTTTACCTATAAAATATGCTTACTTTGCTGTGGGTGGTATATGGAGGGGGGGGGGGGCAGAACTGTATGTATGGCTGTGGATGGTAAATGGAGGGGGGGGGGCAGAACTGTATATATGGCTGTGAATGGTATATGGAGGGGGGGGGCAGAACTGTATATATTAGGGTGACCAGACATCCCCAGTTTCAGGGGACAGTCCCCTGATTGAAGACACTGTCCCCGGACCAAGTCTGTCCCTGGTTTTGTCCCCAGATTGGATTTAATAGGGGGCAGGGGCAATTTCAATGACAATCAATGCAGAATTAAAATAAAATAAATTGAATTGCTCACCCCTGCTCTGCCGTGCCTACTATTATAGGGGGGTTGTATTTTTCCCATTATCTGTGCCCCTTTCTGATGATCATGTGCTGGTCGGAGCGGAGGGAATATTTCTTCAGTTTCGGGCGCATGCCCATTTAGCTTCGCTCGCATGTTCTTCTGCCTTGGCTCAAATCCTGGCCAGCCACCTGCCTATCTCCTTGCCTTCCCTGGTGGAGTGATCTTCCTCCGCACCCCATCCAGTAGTAGCCGGGGGGCCCAAAGAGTAAGGCCACGTACACACAATAGGTTAAAATCGATGAGAACGGTCTAATGGACTGTTTTCATCGGACCAAACCGATCGTGTGTGGGCCCCATCAGGTTAAAAAAAAAAGACAACTTGTTTTAAATTTAACCGATGGATTGCTAACCGATAGGTCAAAACTGATCGTTAGTAGGCACGACCATCGGTTAAAAATCCACACATGCTCAGGATCAAGTCGACGTTGTGTTTTACGTCACCGCGTTCTGACCGATCGTTTTTTTAACCGATGGTGTGTAGGTGCATCAGGCCAATAGTCAGCTTCACCAGTTAACCATCAGACCGTTCCCATCGGATGGACTGATCGTGTGTACGCGGATTTAGACTTGACAGGCTGTGAGGCGGACGGCGACGGGCAGAGAGTCGCTAATTGACGCCGTTACTATTAAAGAAAAAATATGTCCCCGGATTTCATTTTAAAAATCTGGTCACCTTAGTATATATGGCTGTGGATGGTATATGGAGGGGGGGCAGAACTGTATATATGGCTGTGGATGGTATATGGAGGGGGGGGGCAGAACTGTATGTATGGCTGTGGATGGTATATGGAGGGGGGGGGGGGGGGGCAGAACTGTATGTATGGCTGTGGATGGTAAATGGAGGGGGGGGGGGGGCAGAACTGTATATATGGCTGTGGATGGTATATGGAGGGGGGGGGGGCAGAGCTGTATGTATGGCTGTGGATGGTATATGGAGGGGGGGCAGAACTGTATATATGGCTGTGGATGGTATATGGAGGGGGGGGGCAGAACTGTATGTATGGCTGTGGATGGTAAATGGAGGGGGGGGGGCAGAACTGTATGTATGGCTGTGGATGGTATATGGAGGGGGGGGCAGAACTGTATATATGGCTGTGGATAGTATATGGAGGGGGGGGGGCAGAACTGTATGTATGGCTGTGGATGGTATATGGAGGGGGGGGGCAGAGCTGTATATATGGCTGTGGATGGTATATGGAGGGGGGGCAGAACTGTATATATGGCTGTGGATGGTATATGGAGGGGGGGGCAGAACTGTATATATGGCTGTGGATGGTATATGGAAGGGGGGCAGAACTGTATATATGGCTGTGGATGGTATATGGAGGGGGGGGGGGGCAGAACTGTATGTATGGCTGTGGATGGTAAATGGAGGGGGGGGGGCAGAACTGTATATATGGCTGTGGATGGTAAATGGAGGGGGGGGCAGAACTGTATATATGGCTGTGGATGGTATATGGAGGGGGGGGGGGGCAGAACTGTATATATGGCCGTGGACATGCTAATAACAGAAAAAAACTTACTTTAAAAGTTGAGCTCTCATTCTCAGCAAGATCGTCACACACTTCACAGAGCAGCAGTAGCACTGCTGCGGGCGGCGGACACGTACTACTAACACTCAGCTCTGTTGCGGCCAGGCTAGGGTCTCAGGCGGCTTCAAAACCGGGCACATATGTCCAAACCCGGACTGTCCGGGTCAAAACCGGACAGGTGGCAACCCTAACTGTGGTAGTAAGTCTAAGTGTAAGAGTGTATCAAGCAACTGTGGGTGGCTGCCCTGCTCACCACACTGGGCCTGGAAGAACTGGAAACCTCTGCTCCGGCTGTCCCTGGATCCTGCTTTCAGTCAGCACAAGCACGCTGCTTAGCTTCACAGGATGGCAGAAACCCGCAGATGTCTCTGGATCCTTCTTGATCCAGTCCCTCTGTCTCTTCAGCTCAGGGATGTGACACAGGATCGCTGCTCCCTCTAGGCAGGCCACACGTCCAGAAGAGACCCAAGATGTCCACCACAGGGCCTTTTATCTCCTACCCAGCATGCACTTCAGCCCTGAGGGTTCATGGGTAGGTTATTTGCATAGTATCTCACCATGTTCTTGAAAAATGAAAATAAATGAAGTCCATTTCTCGTTTTGGCCACTAGATGGTGCCAAATACCCATTTATAACATTAGTACAAATTAAAGAAGCAAAAATGCCCATGCTACATATGTACTGAAAAAATCGACCACTGCAAGATGCCCCCAGGACACTTCAAACCCTAAACACTTCTAGTATGCAAATACCTACTGCAATGATCAGACTTAAAGCGTGGGTTCACCCTAATTTATGACTTACTGGCAATAAAACAGCGTTGCATTCAAAATAACAAATCCGTTGTATTTTTGTTTTTTTTTGCTTAAGCCTTACCCCTTTTCTTCCTTGCATTCCGCCCTGTCAATCAGATTCCACCGCGGGGGAATGGGCGTGTCTATTGATTTTCCCCCGACGGCGCTATGTCTCCTGGGACTCAGTCCTGACATCCCCAGGAGACGCTCTCTGCTCGAATCCAACCTCAGACCTATGCAGAAATCGGACCCGCGTCACTTCCGGTGCTCGTACGTCAGAGCACAGCTGATCGCGGGTCCATGGCGCATGCGCTGCGCATGCGCAGGCGCTTTTTCGGTCCATGAAACTCATAGGCTCGGGTGGGCGGGCGGAGGCGGAGAGGGATTCTAAATTACATCACCGCCAGCACCGCCTCCAGCCCTTTCCCTAAAGCAGTTTTTTTTACATCACCGGCTCGGCTCGCGGCTCGCCGTCAACACCTGCCATGCGCGGGATCGAGCGGTGAATGCTGGGACAGCATTCACCACATCCCGGATGTACAGACAGGTGGGCTTGAGGAGTGCCCACACTAAAGATGGAATTGTCCATTGCTGTGTTTTATAAAACATTGTTTGGATTAAAATCGGGACAAATGTGGCTGCAAGAACGGGACAGGTGAGTGTAAACTTACATAGAAAAAAAAATAAAAGTTTTTCCTGCAGAACCGCCGCTTTAAACCTTCGACAACAAAAGCACCATTGCAGCAGGGGGCAGCAGTGATGCAAGCAAAACAGTGGGACTTTATATGAAGCTCAGGATGACAAAATTAATAGAATGGTGGAAAATAAATAGTTAAATGATGCATAAAAATGTTTACATACATTTAATTCCATGTACAAAGAAATGCACCCATAACAAGATGCCAATTTCTAACCTGACAATCATTGGTAATAACATGTGTACAAACATTGGATATTCATGGTAAAATGAAGAGGACCACCATATTCATAGTTGGATAAGTATGTTGAAATAATATCACAATCAATAGTCTTGTGATCCCTATCAAGTTAGAACTAATATAGACACATATCCTGATGGGTGTGTAACTCATACACTATATCTAGTAGCTTGACGCATTTCGCAGCTTTAAACCTTTCTTCAGGAGCAGACATGTGAGATATCTGCAAGGGGGAATAAATTAGCTATGTAATTTAACTATGTCAGGGTAGGGGAGGATAGGTAAAGCCCCCCAAAGACGTATAAGACAAGATAACTTACAAATATGTGTGCACAGGAAGGCATGGTGTCAAGAACCGCAGGCCACCCAAGAGCATCAGTGTCGGGAGCTGAGAGGGCATGTATAAGGTGGCATTCATCACAGAAGGCTGTACAGGTGGCTCCGAGCCCCCCGAGCACCCCTAGTGTAAGTGTAGGAATTGGTAAAGGTGGTGAGAACAATAAAATGAAAACAAAAAGCAGAAAACAATGTTGAGACTATGTGCGTGGGATGTGGGTCAAGTAATTTAAAAGTGGACTAAATGGGGAAAGTGGTTAGTGCAGGGGTTGTTACTCTACCTGGAAGCTCAGTTGTTTGCTGTGCACACCTGACCCTTTTTAAACATCTATAAAGGGAACTCAGAACTTCCACCAAAAGATTATCTGTTTGCTCATACCCTGGATACATAGTGTGTCTGTGACTTCTGTCTGAGACAGACTGTCCTTTCCTTGGACTGACCTTTGAACTCTTTTGGATTGTGTTTGTACTCTGATTATCTGTTGTTATCTTGATCAACATCCTGTTACTACTGCATTTGGAACTTGGAAGAGTGTGGTCTGTCTGCGCCTGACCTGGCCTTCAGCCTGCTGGCACTGCTACTGTGTACTCTTGTAACTTCAAGCTAGCCATACACTGTTATGCCACGTACAGACGATCAGACATTCCGACAACAAAACAGTGGATTTTTTTCCAACGAATGTTGGCTCAAATTTGTCTTGCATACACACGGTTGCACAAATGTTGTCGGGAATTACGATCACAAAGAACGCGGTCACGTACAACACATACGACGGCACTATTAAAGGGAAGTTCAATACCAGTTGTGTTTGCAGAAGTTTGGTGAGAGACGAGTTGTGGACTTTTCAGTCCGTTACAGCGTGACTAATGTGCTATTAAGAACGCTAGTTTTACCAGACTGAGTGCTTCCGACTCGTACTTGATTTAGAGCATGCATGGAATTTTGTGCATCGGAATTGTCCACACACACGATCGGAATATACGAGAACAGATTTTGTTGTCGGAAAATTTGAGAACCAGCTCTCAAATTTTTGTTGTTGGGAATTCCAAAAGAAAATGTCCAATGGAGCCTACACATGGTCGGAATTTCTGACAACAAGCTCCCATCGAACATTTGTGGGAAATTCCCAGCGTGTGTACGCGGCATTAGAGTTTTGTTTGAAAGTTCCTATCGAAAATCTGAAATATCGTTTGTAGCAGGTACTTCTCCAGACTGATCTAATCTATGATGGGAGAACTGTCTACTGCAGCAGTGTGGGCTTTTTCACCCTCCCCCTTTCTCTCTTCACACAGACACTCAGAACTGCTTATTTGTAAACTCCCTATTGGAAGAGCCTGAGCCAATCATCAGACAGCAGCAAAGGACAGTGGGGGAGGACATAAAAAGCCAGAGTAACTAGGCCAGAGCCTCTTTTTGTCTGCACCCCATCAGGAGAGCATCTCCTGCACTCTATGTGTGTGTGGAATCGCGACCTACCACAGGGCACACAGCCTGCAACTCCAGCCCAGAGGAACAGATTGTTCATGCAGCTCCAGCCCAGAGGAAAAGACTGTCCATGCTAAAGAAGGACACCCTGCAACAGCTCAAGGACTGAATGCCACTGCGACACACCTGATGTAATGAGGAGATCCGCTAGGAACACCTGATGTAAGGAGGGGCACTACTGGGAGCACCTGATGTAAGAACTGACTCTGCTGGGGGCACCTGATGTAATGAGGGACTCTGTTGGGGGCACCTGATGTAAGGAGGGACTCCGCTGGGGGCACCTGATGTAAGGAGGACTTTTCTGGGGGCACCTGATGTAATGATGAGCTCCGCTGGGAACACCTGACCCCCTTTTTCTTCCTCCATCCCTTGTTAATCTCCAACCTCACCCCCTTTGATCCACTCCCAATATTTCACTTTGAAATCACGCCACATTTTTCTTTCCCTGTTATGCCATGCCTACAAATGAATTTCCCACCCCCTAATTATAATAAGACTCCGCCTACAGCCAAAAAAGTGCCCCTATACATGTTTTTACAATGTTATGATATTTTGGTCTTGCCCCTTATTAAATGTTGGTAAAAATTTAATTTTCAAAGATCCATGTGATTCGTATGTAACCTGACAGTAAGTAATGGTTTTGGGTACAGTTAGACTGCTGTAATCTGTAGGAAAATGTATGTCACAGGAATGTGCTGGGCCATGTAGAGGACTGCATATTTCTAGTGCAATGCCTTATGTACTTCATGGATTATGCATTAGTAACAGCGGTGTTTTGGTTTGAGAAAGCAGAACCAATCAAGTCAGGTGAATAGATGATATATTGTTTTCGGTTTTATGGACATTTTGACATATTCTGTTGGAATAACACAGCTGAGGAATCGGATTCCTGGAAATTCCTTTATACCAAACATTCTGCTGGGATTGTTCAAACAGTGAAGAGCTCTCCGTTACTATAGCAAAATCTCTACAGTCTGTTCATTGTCTCCTCTCTTTTGGGAAATGTAAATGACACAGATATTGCCTGTAAATATCCTTCTGTGTCATTTTAAAGGGAAATTATAGTGAATTTGGTACACATATGCAAGAATTTTTCCACCGAAAAAGTAATGTTTGAGTAATGTATTTTATAATAATATTGGTGAATGTACCCTCTAGTGGACATATTGGCAACGGTGTCAGCCACTTAGAACCTTTACAAGTAAAAATAAGCCCACCTAGCTGCCCAGCAAGAGCACCCCAGTGACCAACAGGGCATCTCTTACTGATGGTGAGTAAGCAATGATGTATAAATCAAACCCCTGGTAACAATGTGAAACCAAATTCAGAGGGACACACTGAAAGAATAATTAAGATATTACAGTGGCGGTGCGTCGCCCCCCCCCCCTTTCCTGCTCACCCTCCCTCTACTGCTCGACCCCCCTCTCCTGCTCTCTCACATTGATAGATTCATGCATTGCATGAATTTATCTATGGTCACCGTTGCCGCCCCCTATTCATGTGCCCAGGTGTCGGGTATATGAATTACAGTGACAGTGGTGTTTTGGAAGCGACTGATTAGAGCCATAGGCTCTAAAAGGGTTCCTGATTAGAGCCGTGGGCTCTAATAGGCTTCCAAAAGGGTAAACAGCGGGTGCACTGCTGTGTGCTCACTGATTACTTAGTGTTGTGTTAGGGAAGCAATGTATTTGGTACCCTAACACTGACCCCTCTGCCAATCAGGTGCAACGGGTCTGGTACCCTGTCATCTGATTGGCTGAAACAGCAGGCGCCGCTATTGGATGCCTGACAGGAGACATGAGGGACCCTGCTCGTCACCTGCTGCCCCACCAAGACAGGGTAAGTGCCGGGCAGACGGCGAGCGGGCGGGGATCACACTGGCAGCATTTGATGGGCACACTAGTAGCATTTGACACAGTGGCAGCATATGATGAGCACACTGGCAGCATTTGATGGGCACCCTGGAAGCATTTATTGGGCACACTGGCAGCATTTGATGGTTACACTGGCAGCATTTGGCACAGTGGCAGCATATGATGAGGAAACTGGCCGCATTTGATGGGCACACTGGCTGCATATGATGGGCACACTGGCAGCATTTGGCACAGTGGCAGAATATGATGGGCACCCTGGCAGCGTTTGATGGGACGACGTTCTCGAGGCCGCAGACAAAGGAGAATCTTCTCTTCTGGTTCTGCTGGACCTAAGCGCAGCATTTGATACAGTAGATCACAAGCTGTTATTGACTAGGCTGGCTAAAATAGCCAAAGTCGCAGAAAGCGATCTATCCTGGTTCTCCTCTTTTTTGGATAACCGATCGCAAATAGTGAAGCTAGGACCCTTCACTTCTGAACAACGCACATTATCGTGCGGGGTCCCTCAAGGATCCCCCCTGTCGCCGATGTTATTCAACATCTATGTGCGTCCTCTTTTCGAAATCATCAGCAGCCAAAAACTGCTATATCACTCATATGCAGACGACACGCAACTGTACTTCCGCATTTGCAATAAAAAGGATCACCACCTCAATCTAGAGACATGCCTCTCTTTGATAGAGGACTGGATGACAAAGAGTTATCTCAAACTCAACGGAGCGAAAACAGAACTTCTTCTGTTTCACGCCAAGCGCAGGAATCAACCGGCAACAACTTGGATCCCCCCGCCCATTCTGGGCAAAATCATCTCCCCTAGCGCCAAAGTCAAAAGTCTTGGGGTCATCTTTGACTCCGACATGACAATGAACGCACAAATAGGGTCAGTATTCAGCGGATCTCACCATCTGCTGCGCCTACTACGCAGACTCATTCCTTTCATTCCCAAGAAAGACGTAGCGGTCGTGGTGGGAGCAATTGTAAACTCCAGACTGGACTATGCAAATGCCCTTTACCTCGGACTCCCCAAGTACCAAATCGCTTGTCTTCAAGTCAGTTAAAATACGGCCGCCAGACTTGTGACTGGGAAAAAACCCTGGGAATCAATCTCGCCTTCACTGAGATCCCTTCACTGGCTACCAGTTAAAGACAGAATCACCTTTAAAGCTCTCTGTCTAACGCATAGATGTATCCATGGGAATGCTCCCCATTATCTATGCGAAAAATTTAAAATTCAGAATCCCAATCGTATTTTACGATCCACCAATCAAAATCGGCTTCAGATACCGAAAGCCAGATACAAGTCCAAAGGGGACAGAAGATTCGCTGTCCAAGGTCCCAGACTATGGAACGCCTTACCAGCCAGCATTCGGCTGGAGGAGAACTACTTGGTCTTCAGGAGAAAGATTAAGACTCATCTCTTTTGATCTCAAAGGAGACAGGAACAACAAGCGCCCAGAGGCGATTTACTTCGCATGTGCTGCGCTTTATAAGTTTTCATTCATTCATTCATTCAGTGGCAGCATTTTATGGCACAGTTGCTGCGTTTGGCACAGTGGTTGCGTTTAATGGGCACAGTGGCTGCGTTTGATGGGCACCTAGGCTGCGTTTGATGAGCACAGTGGCTGCATTTGATGGCACAGTGGCTGCATTTGATGGCACAGTTGCTACATTAGATGGGCACCATGGCTGCGTTTGATGGCACAGTGGCTGCGTCTGATGGGCACAGTGGCTTGGTTTGATGGCAATTGAACTTCTGCTTTTTGGATTTCTCCCCCCCTCCGGTGTCACACATGGCACATTTCAGGGGGGAGCAGATACCTGTCTAATATAGGAGTGTTGATCTCATGTGTCCCCTTCAGTACAGTGGTTCTTCCTGTCAACTCCCACATCACTACTGTTTCCTGTAGTCACACATACTGTAGGTCAGCGGCAGAAACCCACGAATGGCTAGGCCACTCCAGGACCTTAATGTGCTTCTTCTTGAGCCATGCCTTTGTTGCCTTGGCCATGTGTTTTTGGTCATTGACATGCTGGAATACCCATCCACAACCCATTTTCAATGCCCTGGCTGAGGAAAGGAGGTTCTCACCCAAGATTTGACAGTACATGGCCCTGTCCATCGTCCCTTTGATGCAGAGAAGTTGTCCTGTCCCCTTAAAAAACACCCCCAAAGCACAATGTTTCCACCTCCATGTTTGTCAGTGTGGATAGTGTTCTTGGGGTAATAGGCAGCATTCATTCTCCTCCAAACACGGCAAGCTGAGTTGATGCCAAAGAGCTTGATTTTGGTCTCATCTGACCACAACACTTTCACCCAGTTCTCTTCTGAATCATTCAGGTGTTCATTTGCAAACTTCAGATGGGTCTGTACATGTGCTTTCTTCAGTGGGGGGACCTTGTGGGTGCTGCAGGATTTCAGTCCTTCACAGCGTAGTGTGTTACCCATTGTTTTCTTGGTCCCAGCTGCCTTTAGATCATTGACCAGATTCTCCTGTGTAGTTCTGGGCTGATTCCTCACCGTTCTCATAATCTTTGAAACTCAACGAGGCAGGGATGGACTGGCCATTGGGACTACAGGGAGTTTCCCGGTGGGCCGGTGGCTTAGTGGGCCGGCTTCAGTGACTGCGGACCGCCACCCCTTCGCTCCTCTGTCTCTCCCTCCCTGCAGCGCTCACCTCCTCTCCCTCCCCGCAGCGCTCACCTGGGGGGGGGGCAGAGAAGCAGAGGGAAGACAGAGGAGCATGGGGGGGACCAGAAGGAGTACGGGGGAGGGGACAGGCAGCTGACTTAATGGCTATGGCCTGGGAGTTTCTCACTTCTGCCTAATCTTGTCCCATGGGTGGGGTGGCACCGAACTGAAATAATGTCTACCTTCCCCACTGGTGCTGCCTATAAGAGTACCAGTACCAGTCGTTTTACTCTAATAAAGTAGAACGGCTAGTGGCTAGTGAAGGGGGAGAGGGGGCTTGGGTGGCTGGGGGGGTGGGAGTTGTCCAGCCATAGGAGAGACCTGTCAAAGTGGGCTAGTCTGGATAAAGTCCAGGGCCAAATTTTTGCCCCAGTCCAGCCCTGCAACGAGGTGAGATCTTGCATGGAGCCCCAGACCGAGGGAGATTGACAGTTATTTTGTATTTCTTCCATTTGCAAATAATCGTACCAAGCTGCTTGGCGATGGTCTTTTAGCCCATTCTACCCTTGTGTAGGTCTACAATCGAGTCCCTGACATTCCTGGACAAACATGGTGTTCTTGGCCATGGTGAAGAGATTGGAATCTGATTTATTGCTTGATTCTATGGACAGGTGTCTTTTATACAGGTAACAAGCTGAGATTAGGAGCACTCCCTTTAAGAGAGTGCTCCTAATCTCAGCTCATTACCTGAATAGAAGAAACTTGGGAGCCAGAAATGGATAGGGCATCAAATATGTATTTCACTCATTAAAATACAAATCAATTTATAACTTTTCTGCATATTTTTGTTGTTATTCTGTCTCTCATCTTTAAAATAAACCTACCATAAAAATTATAGACTGATCATTACTTTGATAGCAGGGGAGTAAATACTTGTTTCCCTCATGGTAGCATTGTCATTAGGAGGGTTCATGCCCCATTTTCGAAACAAAATTGAGTCAGGCTAAGTGCTACTCGGCGATTCACAGGAAACCTTGTATGTTATCAATAAATACAGGGCTTCCTCTGATTGGAGTGAGAGATCGGGACACCTTCCTCCCAATCATAGGAAGGTTTGTATTCATTGATAAAAATACAAGGCTTTCTGAGAGTGGCTGAGCAATGTTCAGCCCAACTCACTAGGTTCCAGCAGCAGGAAACTGCCTGTACCGCTGCCAAAACACAGCTCTGTATACTATGGGCCAGATTCATTAGGCTGGAGTATCAGTGATACTCCAGCCTAACTGTCACTTTGAGCCGGCGTTTTTGTTTTCTGTAACCAGAAAACAAGAAACGCCGGGTTGGAGTTCCTATACGAGCGGCGTTATTGTATTACGCCGTCGTATTGGAACTTCAATTTTAAAAATGGCGCGCGGGGCGTTCCCACTGATTAACGCCGAGAATATGTTAATCAGCGGGAATCGGAAATTCACGATCGTATTCGGGCGCGACGCAGTGACTTTCCGACGTTTCCGTAAGAGATACGCGGCGTAAAGATAAAGCAGCCCCCTAGTGGAATATCCTATGTTAAGTATGGCCGTCGTCATCGCGTCGAAAAAAAAAAAAAATTTGAGTCGTTTGCGTAAAACGTCCTGTGGAATGGGGATTGACGTCATTGACGTTTCACTGACAGAATTTGGCGCAGCTTATGCGCACTGACAGTCGACGCATGCGCAGTACGTTCGCCGCGGGATCGCGCCTAGTTATAATAATACACGCCCCCTACCCGCCCAATTTGAATTCCGCCGGCTCATTTTCGCTACGCCGCCGCAACTTTAGGAGCAAGTGCTTTGTGAATAACAGTACTTGCTCCTAAAGTTTCGGCGGAGTGACGTAAATGAGAAACGTTACTCCAAATTAAAGATTCGCCCATCTACCTGAATCTGGCCCTATATGTGGCTGATGATATATACAGTTTATACAGCGGTCATAGCCACATTTCTTAGCTTGCTTGGCCTAAAGGAAGTATTTACAGCAGGGGTTCCAACTTTGACCTGTGGACCAAATCTGACCCTCAGCAAGATTTTATCTGGCTCTAGGATGTAAGAGGGGACTCAGATGGGGACCCTGATGTAAAATAGGACTCTGATGGAGTGGCTATAATGCAAAAGGGAACTTTCATGTAAGAGCAACTAGTAATTGAATTCAAAGTAATGTAAAACCTGGAGTTGGGATTTTTATTTTCTAAATAGGTTCCTTTAAGCTAGCTCATTGTTGGTTCACTTACCTTTTCCTTCGATTTCCCTTCTAAATATTTTTTTTCTTTGTCTGAATTTCTCACTTCCTGTTCCTCCTCAGTTAACTTGCCACCATCATCCGAGCGGTGGTTAGTCAGCCAGAACAGCTTACTGAGCAGCTTACTGAGGAGGAACAGGAAGTGAGAAATTCAGACAAAGAAAAAAATACATTTTGACGGGAAATCGAAGTTAAAGGTAAGTGAACCAACAATGCACTAGCTTAAAGGAACCTATTTAGAAAATAAAAAACAAACCTTTACAACCCCTTTTAAGCCCACCTATTGTGCAGAGTATTTGCAATTAAGCGCTAGAAGCTTCTTGGATGCAGAGAATACTTTACTTTATGGAAGAATATCAGAACATGTCTTTACATGGCGAGAGAATACAGGAAGTTAAACACAAACAAGTTCACACTGATACAGATGGTACTTCCTCTCATATCATAGAATACATGAACTATACACTATAATACTACAGTGCCAACTACTGGTATAGATAGGTATAATGGATATGTAGCGCTAACCCCCTCAGGAGCCGCTGGTTAGATGTGGGATCGGCATAAGTTAAGTTACCTTTGATGTCTCTAGGGAAATTGATGGTAGAAACTGTAAGAGCAGTAACTGTCCAAGCCAATGGTTGACATTTTCTAAGTGCTTTATTTTCGGTCCAACATCGACCAACAGTCAGCTTGAGGTAGACAGGATAGGTTGGTGAAAAGAATAATTTTGCAGATTCAGGCTATGGATAACGAACAGAAGCAGTTCTGCTTCTAAAGTGTATTCTTTTCTCCCGTCGCCACTCCAGCCAGAGTGGGTGCAGTGCACCTGGACAGGCCTCTCCCACAGGCCTGGCAGCCACAGTGTCACTGAGAATGCTGAGAAGGAACAAGTCTCTGCCACCGACTTGGCTCTAGTAAATTAGTAAAGGCCTCTGCCACAGGTCCGATATTTGAGAGCAATAGAGCGTATCCTTTCAGTCAGTTTCTCTTGAAGTGTGGGGACCCAGTAAGTCACTGGGGCCCCTCGACAAATCAGTTGCTCTGAGCCATGAGGGCCCAGAGTTTGAAACTCCGCGTAGCACGGGGCCCGGTCAGGTAGGCCATAGTGGTGGGGCCCGTGACGTGCGCACACCCTGAAGGTGGGTGCCGCACCCAGAACCAGGAACCCGCAAAGAACCCTGGAAAATAGCGTCTGCCACAGATATACCCTCCCCCAGCATGCGAGGGAAACACTCCTCCAATTGGCTGCTGAGGAAAAGTGTCTCTGCCTGAATCCCTCTGGCGCCACCTGCCACCCAGAGATGGAACTGCATCCCTGGAGCACAGAATGACCCACAGGATAATTCAGGGCTGACAGCAGCCTAATTTAACATAAATCAACTTGGGTGAGAGCAAATAAGTCTCTCCCCACTAAATTTACTTCTGAAAGTAAGGGGGCGCTACACATATATATAGTTCAAAATATAGAAAGCTACTTGCTGTTGCTTTTTCCAACAGTCTTTTCTATTTGTACTGACCCTTTAAGAAAAGCAGTTTGATTTGGTGTTTTATCCTCAGAAGTCCCAAACTGTCACATCCAAGAAACATCACAATGAAGGGCGGGTCAGTGAACTGTCATCTACATACCCGCCTGCATAAGTTTAGATGCAATTTAATGGAAGGTAAATTATTAAAATGGCCAACAATCATGTTGAAAAAGTAGAAAGGACAGGGGTGCACAACGGTATGTTTAATGGAAGCCAGAGGATAAGTTAGCAGGACAGTAAACTGCATAGATATAAATATAAGTAGATAAAAGGAAGAAAGGTTACAGAGCCTCATAAAAAGGTCAACCATTAGACCTCACTTAGAGGATTCTGTTCCCCTCTGCTCACTATGACAATTATGGAATACTATATTTCACAAGCAACAAAGACTCAAGCACACAGGCCTGCTGTCCCATATATTTTTTTGTAGACACAGGTTTTTAGCATTATGCTGTAGAGAAAATTTATTTTTCTGACGTATGAAAAGTAAAATGTTCAGCAATCACACTGCAAGTAACCAGCAGGGATCATACTGTGTAAACAAAAGCTATAACTTGCATAATAAATTGTTACTACAGATCTGTATTTCAACCACTTGAGGTCCTGAAAACCCGTATATACTTAAAGGATCACTAAAGGAAAAACATGTTTTAGCTAAATAGCTTCCTTTACCTTAATGCAGTGCTGTTTTCATGTTCTCATTGTTCGTTTTTGCTTTGAAGTTACTGTAATTCTGCTCTGATCTCCACACTTCCTGCTTGTCTGGCTCCTTATGAAAAATCTCATGGCAGCTTTTCACTGTGGTCCAAGCTGTGTGTCCAAAACTCCTCAGAACCAATCAGATTCATTTTAAAAACAAAACACTGCCCTGGGATTCAATTTAAAAACAAAACACTGCCCTGGATTTGTTTGTTTTTGTTCTGTCTCTCTCTCTACTTCACATAAACACAAAACCAGTTTAAAAACGAAAGTGAAACTAGAGGCATATTATATAATTGATTTTTATCTATTTTTAATCATTTTTAAAAGGAATCAGTTAACTTTTATGTCTCTATACCCTGTAAACAGTTATTTCAGCAAAAAAAATGTTTTCCTTTAGTGATCCTTTAAGCCTTCCATGGAATGCGTTAATGCATATGCCGTAACGTGCAGCTCATTCATTAATTATGAATGGGCTGTTAACACATAGCAATGGATAAAAAAATGCATATGTACCTTTTTAATGCAGTGAACAGTATACGCATTGTAACAGAAAAGTATATAGGCCCCAATAAAAAAAAATCAATTATACAAAAAATACACAAACTTTTTTGATACACAAACAGTATAAATCTACTTATACTATTGGGCTATAGATAGCCCAATGGTCATATTACAAAATAATCTGATATGTGTTGTGTTGCACTAGGGCTCTAGTGCACAATGCATTGGGGTGCCATTCACAATAAATGGCACTGCAAAGCAATACACCACACATAGTGTAAGTGCTTTGCTATGCTTTATGAAAACATGAGTTGCCATATCATGCAAATGTGAATGGCCCCTTAATCTTTCCTATCCAGGTGCAAACCTACCCTTATGATGGCCCCATGTGGGGTTTACATCCTTGTCCCTTGTGCAGTAACATCCCATAGACTTGAATGAGAAGTTGCTCCAACAGTATGGGAACATGGGAAACACCTCACCATATTTTAAAAAAATGCAAACAATGCAGTAGGCTGCCAACATTAAAAGAGGTAAGTAAGCACCAGGGTAGGGGTTCCTAGCCTAAAGATGAACCAAACCCCCAGAAATCCTTACTTCCACCTTGTGGCGATGCAGCCTTCAAATTCCTCGCCAAACATTGTCATCTTCTCCCCGAGTGTTTCTGAGTGCGGGATTTCCAGCCTCTTGATTGGCTGGTGGGGGAATGTTGTCATCCTGCAGGAGTCAGTCATTTAGGCATTGCTGACGTGTGCTGTGCATGCTTGGCTCTATGTGCGTTCATTGGAAAACTTCGAACAGGCTGGCTAGTGTTTCTTATTAAATATCAAGTCTCTTCTTCAATTAAAAAGTTGTCTGCTCACAGTTTTTTACTACTTAGGGCTCTTTCACACGAAAGTTCTGCATGTCTATTTTTCATCCAACCATTTTGGGATGAAAAAACTGACATACATGTATCCCTATGGGATAGCGGATGTACATCTGCTGACATCCTTAAAGCGGAGCTCCACCCTAAAGTGAAGTCGCGCTGATCGGCACCCTCCCCCCTCCGGTGTCACATTTGACACCTTTCAGGGGGAGGGGGGTGCAGATACTTCCGGCAACACATCTCAGGCAAAAGACTGGCATTTCTTGACATCTTGTCCGTCCCCCGTTGTGTGCTGGGAACACTCGGCTCCCAGCACACATCGGGAGTCAATCGGCGGGCGCAGAGCGACTCGTGCATGCACTGTAGGGAACCGGGCAGTGAAGCCGGAGCGCTTCACTTCCTGGTTCCCTCACCGTGGATGGAGGGGGGAGCAGCAGAGTGACGAGCGATTGCTCGTCCTCTGCTGCAGACGGCGCTGGACTCCAGGACAGGTAAGTGTCCTAATATTAAAAGTCAGCAGCTGCAGTATTTGTAGCTGCTGGCTTTTAATACTTTTTTTTGAGTGGACATCCGCTTTAAGTTTAGTTCCACTTTAACATAGTTTCAAGAGTTTGGGAAGCAGGGCTGGGAGGTTTTAAAGTGGAACTGAAATCAAACCCTCTTTTCTTCAATTTGATTTTTGCCATCTGTGTCCCATTGGGGGGGAGGGGGGGTTCTCTTCATTTCTTGTCATATAATCACAACAGGAAGTGAGAGAAAATCTCTCCAAAATTAGAGAAATCCTTGGTTATCACCAGAATTAGTTTCCCGATTGGAAGATATCCTGTTCTTGTCACTACTCAAAATTTGGAATTCTCTTCACATTTGGCTTTAACAGTCACCAGGACAGTTAATGTTTTTATCAGTTATTCTCACTGGTCGCCATAGACAGTCCATTTCTATGGTCAGACAATTGTATCAGACAAGACCTGCCGTATTTGATACATAATACAAAGAAAGTAGAATAGCGGAGATGTTACATGTAGGAACTTATCAGGTGTCTGAATTCCTATTCTTCCTCGCAATATTAATATGACAGATGGAAACTTGTTGTTAGTATAAACAACCCTTCCTGCCCATCCCAGGATCCCTTTAAAAAGTTTTAAATGCCCTGGGGGGGGGGGGGAACTAATAGTTTCCGTTGAAGTAGCAGGAAGTAGAGAGGAGACATTGCTGGAACTGAGGAGGTCCTCACCACCTCACACAGCCGGTTCTTCAACACCGGCCAGAATTCCGCATAGAAGTCAACAGCCACCCCCACTCCCAATTTCTTAAAGAAGCCACCAATCATCATCTTAGTCCTGTCCCAAAATATCCACAAACCCGGGTTTTTTAAAGAACGGGGGAAATAATTGTTTCGAGACCGGAGGATCACACCGAGACAGGAGCTTATTGCATCGCCATCGTGACATCACGTAGGAGGAATCCTTGGAGGATCATCTGTGGTCGAATCGGAGGATTGCACTGGAGTGGGAACCCAGTGTAACGCTGATGGGACATCCCATTCGAGGAATCCCAGGAGGGTTAACTGTGGTCGGCAGCTCCTTTCCTTGACGTGCCTTATATGATCTCTAAAGCCTGAGATCCATCCTTTCTGGTAAGCGGCAGTGATCGCCTTTTTTTTTTGATGAAGAGAATTTTTCCACGTTATCTGCAGTCAAGCCGTCTTCTTTCCATTTTATGTGAAAATTGCCAGCATACATTGAATTTGATCTCTATGTTCCTTTGGCTGACGGTCTCCTCTCTTTGATTAATTTATTTGATTTGAAAATTCATTCATTCATTTATTTATTTTTGAATTACTTATGAACTATTTATTTATGAACTGTTCTTTGACACATATACTTTTTTGACATCATTTTTTGTTGTTTACAACTGTAACGGTCACCACCGTTTACGACCTTCCATCCACCCACGACAAGCTTATCCGACACATTGCGACAATCTTGCATACACGATCCATTCCATTTCCCATAATCAAGACAAGACTTTGCTCTGTACTTGTTTCCAAATGACTGAACACTTTAATGGTTTCTTCTCAGCTTTTTATACAGTACAAGATGTTACAGTTAATCACAGGACAATGCAATCTCCACCCCCCTATTCACACTGGGGCTAATTCTCTAGCAGACATTTCGGCACCGATACTAAAGAGATCTATCACATTCCAAAATACAATTACACAATGCCTTTACTAACATAATTGACATGCTAATTCAATACACCTAAATGGAGACGTGTGGTCTTGAATACCCAATCTTTTAAGTGTAAACACAGGGCTTTAACAGTTTTATCACAAAATGAAAAGGTCTCTCAGGAGCCGATGCAATTAACACCTTTATACAATGTAATGTCTTTCACAAGCCGGGCCACTTAGTATTTTAAAAGCCTATTATACAGAGGGATGAGTCACTGTCTTGTTGACCTGGTCTCAAGTCAACATGAACCACTTTGTAATATTCCATTATCCTGCCATATGAAGTATCAATAATGTCCCATCTCATGTAATACATGAACTTAGACCCAGGAGTTATTAGTGTCCCTGGCACAGGAGTATCTCTCATCCTTCCAAAGTCTCTGATTGTCACGGTTCATTACGTTACAACAACCTTAATTGTTTGTGGACATTATAGGTGGTAGCGCACTAATTTTTGATTTACCATAGGTATCTGCGCTACAAGTTAACGATCCCCAGCCGCGCAACACCGGCTTGGGGACAAACACACTTCTCCGCAGATACCTCACTGTTACCACTTCTCAGTTAATCCACCATTAACTGGGATCCAACAAAGGACGCCATGCATTAGATGTATCAAACTATGAACTGTTCAACAAATGTTAAATCCTCCAAAGACCCCAATCACCAAAACTTTAAGAACAGCAGTTCACCCAACACAATGCAGGACGGGAGATTCCTTCTCAGCTGTTGCTCCAAAGGATTTGCCTTGATTTTTGATCTCCTCCTGCATACCCCCCAGCAGCCCCACCTACACTCTAACCACCAGCCAATAATGGTAAAAGAACACCCATCCAACCATATTCAAAATTAACCCTACACTTTAATGTTTTCACTGCCCCCTCCCCCCCCCTGCAGGGCCGCCATCAGGGGGGTACAGCCCATGCATTTGTAAGGGGCCCAAGCATCTGGAGGGGCCCGGTCGACTGGCGGGGATGTGAGAAGGCAGGGGTGGGGGCAGAGGAGCTCCGTGAATGCTTTTGTATGTGTGTGAGTCGGCAGCTGCTGCTCTGTGTCATTGAGCTCACATCAAGCTCTTTGCTGCCACCTCTGGCCATTTGCTCCATGTGCACCCCTTGTGTGAGCTGCCTGCATACTGTACTGTATGCTGGACTGCAGCTCCTATCTGTGTCTCAGCCACATGTGGAGACAAGAGCTGGGACTAGGAGGACCACCTTACAAGTAAGGGCTTTTGTAAAAGTGAGGGGGAGGTGGCTGTGTGTGTACATGCCTGTGTGTGTACATGCCTGTGTGTGTACGTGTGTACATGCCTGTGTGTGTGTCATATATACACATGTGAGGGGGCTGAGAGGGTAAAGGTGTGAGGGGGGCTGAGAGAATACAGGTGTGAGAAGGGGCTGAGAGTGTACAGGTGTGAAGGGAAGCTGAGAGTGTATAGGTGTCACGCCCCCTGGTGCTAGAGCCTGATGTGCATAGGACGGCCTCTCTTACAGCTCCAACTCCGAGCCCCTGATAGAGCAGACAGGAAGCGCAAGAGTACGGAGTCGCACGAGTGCCTGGCTGGGTCGCTAATGAATTCGCTGGACTGGAATCACCGAAGAAGTCGCAGGAGGACACTGGTGCGGGGGGCAGCCCAGGAACAGCTGTCAGCAGATAGCAAAGTCAAGGTGCAGGCCGGGTCGATATTGGGCTGGCAGCGAGGTAGCAGGATCAGCAGGCAGAAGCAGGTCAAACAAGCCGGGTCAGTATTGGGCTGGCAGCGAGGTAGCAGGATCAGCAGGCAGAAGCAGGTCAAACAAGCCGGGTCAGTATTGGGCTGGCAGCGAGGTAGCAGGATCAGCAGGCAGAAGCAGGTCAAACAAGCCGGGTCTGGTGCAGGTAGAAGGCAGGAGAGTCAGAGACAAGCCGGGTCGGGTAACGTAAGCAGGAATCAGGTAACAGGATCAGGTATGCTAAACATTGTAGAACGGACAGCACCTGAGTCAGGGAAGTGGCCCAGTTTAAATGGCCTGTCTGGCGCCAAACACTCAGGGAGTGCACGCCGCGACGCGCGCACGTGCACGCGCACGCACGGGTGCAAGCATGCGCGCCAACGGCGCCTTTGCAGGAACCGAAAGTCACAGGCAGACCTCTACGGCCGCCATTTTGGGCACTGGCATGCCCTTCCTGACATTGCCCCCTCCTAACGGGCCGCCTCCGGATGCCCAATCTGGCCACCTTGTCGGGGTGAGAATTCTTGAAGGCTTGAACGAGCTTCCGAGCGTGAATATTGCCTTCCGGTTCCCAGGAATTGTCCTCCGCTCCGTATCCTCTCCACTTGATTAGGTACTGAACCTGATTCCTCCTTCTCCTGCAATCTAATACCGCTTCAACTTCAAACTCCTCCTCGCCGTCTACAAACATGGGTTCAGGTGGACCAACATCTCGATCAGGGAACGGATCGGGAATAGCAGGATAAATTTACAGGATACATTTCCTGTAAAAGTTTGCAAAACCTACAAAACGTTGGATGCCTTTCTTATCACTGCAGGCTGGCCAGTCCAAGATGGCTGCGACTTTTTGAGGATCCATCTTGATACCCTCAGTGAATATGATCAGGCCCAGGAATTGGATGCTCTGACGCTCGAATTCGGATTTCTCAGGCTTGGCGTAAAGTCCATGCTGCCGAAGGCGGCCCAGTACGTTTCTGACGTGTCTGCGATGGTCGTCTAAAGAGGAAGAAAAAATTTGTATATCGTCAAGGTACACAACAACAAATAAGTCCAGGAAATCTCGGAAGACATCATTAATAAAGTGCTGGAAAGTAGCGGGGGCATTGTGAAGTCCGAAGGGCATCACAAGGTAGTCAAAATGCCCAAAACACGTACGGAAGGCAGTCTTCCACCCATGCCCTTCCCGTATACGGATCAAATTATAGGCGCCCCGGAGATCCAGCTTAGTAAATATGATGGCAGAACCAAGTCTCTGAAAAAGTTCAGGCACAAGTGGCAGATGATAATGGTTTTTGACCGTAATTTTATTTAGTTCCCGATAATCCACACATGGACGTAAAGAGTGGCCTTCTTTTCCACAAAAAAGATCCCTGCACCAGACGGGGACATGGAAGGGCGGATGAACCCTTTCCTCAGGTTTTCGTCGATGTAGTCCTTAAGAGCTACAAGTTCACATTCGGATAAAGGGAAAATCCGGCCAAAGGGGACTTTGACTCTGGGGAGGAGCTCGATTGGACAATTATAGGCCCGATGAGGAGGGAGAGTCTCTGCCCCCTTTTTGGTACAGATTGACGAGCCTCAGAGTCTGTGTCAAGGCATAACAAGGAGGGCTGGTCACAAGGAGTTGGTAAGCAACTCAATTCCGTCTGTGGTCCAGTTGATGCTGGGGTTATGGGCCTTCAGCCAGGGCATGCTGAGAATGATCGGGAACAAAGGAGAGGCAATGGCATCTAATCAAAGTAATTCTTTATGGTTCCTAGCCATGATGGCTAGTAGGGGAATAGTCTCGTGCGTCACTGCCCCAGACTTAATAACGGACCCATCGGCTAAGTAGATGGAAAGTTTCTGTGCCTTAGGTTGAAGAGGAATACGATGTTTCGTAGAGAAGGATAGATCCACAAAGCAGCTGCAGGCCCCGGAATCAATTATAGCGGGAGTCTGAATGGTCCCTTCTGGCAGCTGTAATGAAATGGAGAGACGGGGTGAGCAGAATTTCTGGGCATGTTCAAAGTTGCAGGGGGCGAAGTAACTGAGAGGCACTTACGCGGTTTGACTGGGCAGGACCTCACATAATGGCCTGACCCTCCACAGTACAGGCAAAGATTCTGCTGGCGGCGACGTTGCCGTTCTTCAACGGTGAGAGAGGGGCGGAGTAGGCCGATCTGCATTGGCTCTGGCGCGTTAGACGTGGCTGGGACAGGAGCCGGCGGAGCAGGGTTGTAGGGATTGGGGACCCGTGGTAGCATCCATACTGGGCGTGACTGGCCCGCAGCCCTCTCCGATCTCCGTTCTCTCAACCGGCGATCGATTTGAATGGATAAGTCGATCAAAGCCTCCAAGGTGGAAGGCACCCCCACTCGGGCAAGTTCGTCCTTAAGGGACTCAGAAAGGCCCATGCGAAATTGGTAGCGTAGTGCGGCATCATTTCAATTGGTGCCACACTGGCATGCCCTTCCTGACAATAGGTGAGGGGGGCTGAGAGTGTACTTGTGTGAGGAGGGCTGAGAGCGTACTGGTGTGAGGGGGGCTGAGAGCATTCAGGTGTGAGGGAAGCTGAGAGCGTACAGGTGAGGAGGGCTAAGAGTAGGGTGACCAGACATCCCCAGTTTCAGGGGACAGTCTCCTGATTGAGGACACTGTCCCCGGACCAAGTCTGTCCCTGGTTTTGTCCCCAGATTGGATTTAATAGGGGGCAGGGGCAATTTCAAAGACAGTCAGTGCAGAATTAAAATTTAAAAAATTGAACTACACACCACTACTCAGCCGTGCCTACTAGCATAGGGGGGGGGGTTGTATTTTTCCCATATCTGTGCCCCCTTCTAATGATCAGGTGCTGGTTAGGAGCGGAGGGAATATTTCTTCAGTTTTGGGCGCATGCCCATTCAGCTTCGCTCGCATGTTCTTCTGCCTTGGCTCAAGTCCTGGCCAGCCGCCTGCCTATCTCCTTGCCTTCCCTGGCAGAGTGATCTTCCCCCGCTCCCCATCCAATAGTAGCCGGGGCCCGGAGAGTAAGACTTGAGAGGCTGTGAGTCGCTGATTGTTGCCATTACTAGGAAAGAAAAAATATGTCCCCGGATTTCATTTTAAAAACCTGGTCACCTTACCTAAGAGCATACTGGTGTGAGAGGGGATGAGAGCATACAGGCGTAAGGGGGGCTGAGAGCATACAGGTGTAAGGAGGACTGAGAGCATACAGGTGTGGTCGGCACCGGGCCAATTAGGCCTAGGTGCCGCTGACTAAATGAGAGGCTGGGGGGTAGACAGAGAGGGTTAGTTAGATCACCCCTTTCCCCTCCCCTTAGTGACAGGGGGCCTCCCTATAGGCTGACGCGGGGGGGACCAATAGGAGTTAGGTTGGGGGGAAGCCTAGGAGTGGGACAGAGGTCCTAAAAGGAGGGGCGATACCCCTCCCCACTTCCTCTTACCTGTCAGCGCCAGCAGGAAAAGCTCCCCGCCCTCCCGCCCCGGTCCTTTTTGGAAGTGCTATGTTAATTATAAAAAAAAAAAAAAAAAAACGGAACACGTCAATTGACGGGCTTATTTGTTATATTTATTATGGATGGTATGTCATTGGCCTTACAGGCCCCTGTTTTTCAATTGCTTTGGCATGGATGAGTTTTCTATTGTGTATTCAAGTCACAGCTGGCGGTACAGGAGATTAAAGCCATGGATAGGAGAGGTGGAAGGCTATCATGCCCGTCGGCTTAGGCCGGCGGCTGGCTGGTTGCTTCACCCCCCTTGTGGGCAACCTTTGTAAGGTTAATAAAGTTTAATAAGTTGGTTTTATTTACCTAATAAAAGCTGTGGCCGACCCCTACGTCCATTCAATGATAAGTGGTTGTCTGTGTTTTATTTATTATTTTATTTATTATTTTATTTAAGGTTACAAAGGGGTGAGATGACCAAAGGGTCAAGGTGTGGGTATGTTCAGTTAGTCTGAGGGGGGGCTGAGTGCGTACAGGTGTGAGGGGGACTAAGGCACTGATGGACTCTATGGGATGGCTAGTGGGCGGATTCGGTGGGACGGCCAGTGGGCGGTCCCTGGGGAATATTGGTGGTCAGGCTCGGGGGTGCCCAGGCCCAAAGCTGTGTAAGGGGTCCCACAATTTCTTCTAGTAATAGGCTCTGAATCCTGTTTCCTAAATGGTTAAAGAAGAACTGGCAAACCTTTGCAGCATAATACTATGTAAATAATGACTAGTTATGGAGTTCCCAAGATTCAAACACGCACAAGGCAATTTTATTTTATTGTAAGAATAAATCTTTTTATCGTTTCCACCTTGATATGATTTCATGTGTTTCACATCTTAAGAAATTGAATTATACAAATATGCAATATGAATAGACTAGTTTGGCTCATTTTTCAATACTTGTACCTCCGGAAAACGCCAACAGCGTTGCTGAAGCAAATGAACCAATCAAATTGCTTTAACTGAGCAAAACTCTAATCCCAATTCACTGCAGCGTTCAGTTACCACATGCAGAACTTTGGTTTATGAGGTAACAATATTCAGGCAGTGATTCGTGAACTGACATGACAGCTAAATGATTATAATGACACAGTCTACATCAGATTATATATAATGGGGATAATTTACCCCCTACTGTAAGAGGCCACAGAAGAGGTTAACGACCACAGTGCAGAGAACGCAACGCTTATGTAGAGATGGAATTCTGAACTGGTTTCAAATGTATTTTTTACATATTTCATTATGAAAGGGGCCAAATGGGTCTAAAGAAGGAAAATGTCAAGACACGTTACAGTGCACGTACTGTATATTTCATTTGTAGGTTGCGTGTTGAGACCTCAGAACTCCTTGCTGCTTTTTGTGCCTCAATATAAATAAATGTGTAGGATAAGTGGTTGAGTTGGAAACATTACCAACAAAAGGCTGGGTTTCCTGTTTATAACATGGCTTTACTTCAGTTGGCTCTTTGGGGTTCTTTTTTGCTGTTATCCATGAATTTCATGTTTAAAGGACAACCAGGACTGACAACTCATGGGGCCCCCGGGCAATAGGAGATTATGAGGCCCCCGGGCAATAGGAGATTATGGGGCCCCCGGCAATAGAAGATTATGGGCCCCCAGTATACACACACAGACACACATACAGTATACATACACCGTATACACACACAGACACACAATATACACACACAGTATACATACACACAGAATACACACACTGAAAAGGTACTGAAGAGACGGGGCAGCCATCATCTTGGTATTTTTTTTTTTTAAAACACAAATTTTTACATACTGTCCCTGGTTTTACTGAGGCTGGCAACCCTAATGAGGCCCCTAGTGGTATGGGGCCCTTAGGCAGTGCCCGAGTGCCTGAATGGTCAGTCCGCCCCTGAGGACAACTTCCTCCTAGTGAAATTGCCCATTTTTTAAATACTGTATATATTTGAGTATAAACCGACCCAAAATATAAGCCGAGGCACCTAATTTTACCACAAAAAAAATGGGAAAACGTACTGACTCGAGTATAAGCCTAGGGTCTCCATCTGCATGCCTCACTTTGCCTCACTGTGTCCATGTGCATGCCTCACTGTGTCCATGTCTCACTGTGCCCATGCCTCACTGTGCCCATGCCTCACTGTGTCCATGACTAGACTTACGTTTAACATGGGAGTTGTCAGGAAACACAAGTACTTACCGAGGCCGAGATGCTGAGGACGGCTCACCTTTACGACCAAGCGCACCTGCCCCCTGGAATTTGAGACAGGAGGCAGAGGCACAAGGAGGTACCGGTACCGGGGGGTAGGTAGATGGGATGCAGGCACTGGAGGTCAGAGGCTGAGATGTGCAGTAGGTGCTGGAGGATCACCAAGGCAGGTGGAAGTGGTAAGTCCCAGGGCACAGTTCAAAAGCCAGCAGACAAATGGAAGCAGATCCGGGTACAGGTAAAAAGTCCGGGTTCCGGGTAGCGCTAAGACAAGTCCAGGTATGTAAGCCGAAGTTCAAGGGCAGGAGACAGAAGCAAATCCAGGTCACGGTCCGAGGTCAAAGGGGTTCAAGAAGGCAGCAGAGTTCACAAACAGGCCGAGGTCAGGTTTCCAGGTGAGAGCTGAGTCGGGAAGTAAATCCAGGTCAAAGGGCACAAGTCAAAGTGTCAAAACTTTACTCAGAGCTGACGATAAACCAGCAACCTGTGCAAAGACAGGGGCTGGTTTAAATAGGCCTGTCAGGTCTGTGATTGGTCCCGGGAGGAGGCGCGCACGTCCGCGCTTCGACACGTGCCGCGCCGCCACGCACGCGCGCCCCAGATGCGCGGGCACGCGCCGTGACGCGATTCTAACGTGCCTGTGCACGGATTGAGCGCTGTGAGCGCTGGGACCCTGACAGGAGTATATAAAAGGGGTGCCTGGCTTTGAAAAATAGGTGCTTCCCGGCCGTAGGTCCCCCGGACACTTGTAGAGGAGAACAGGGGCTACATGTATGCCAAGTGGACCTACGATCGGCCAGTACCGGGTCCCCAAAGTTACCTGAGAAATTACTGTTTAACATGGGAGTCTATGGAAGGGGTGCCCGACTTTGAAAAATTGATGCTCCCCGATCGTAGGTCCCCCAGACAGTAAACTTTGCACACTTGTAGAGGAGAACTGGGGCTACATGTATGCCAAGTGGACCTATGGCCGGCCAGTATCGGGTCCCCAAAGTTACCTGAGAAATGACAGTTTAACATGGGAGTCTATGGAAGGGGTGCCCGACTTTGAAAAATCGGTGCTCCTGTCCGTAGGTCCCCGAGCCAAAAAACTTTGCACACTTATAGAGGAAGAGTGGGGCTATATGTGTGCCAAGTTTGTACCGGGTCCGGGAGATCAGGCTCAAAAAGGTGACTCTAGTATAAGCCGAATTTCAGCAAAAAAAATAAAAAATGTGCTGAAAAACTCGGCTTATACTCCAGTATATACGGTAACTGTTTATTTAAGGTAATTTTTCCAAATGTGTACTGGATTAAAATGGAAAGAGTCATACTGGATTTGGGTGTGGAGAGGATTTGTCTTTATTTCTCATCCAGATTTTTTTTGTAAAGGACATCGGCTTAACAGGGTCCCTATTTGGAGCATTAATAGATGAGCTTCAATGTAGGGAGTTGGGGTGAATGATGGCCAGCTATAGCTTCCCCAACTCTATTTTTTAAAGGATGGGTAAAATTGTCTTTTAAAGCAGTAGTAAACTGCTGGGTGTTTTTGTTCTCTAAACTGAAAGGTTATGTGCTAGTATGCATCGCACATTATGTTACACTTACCATAAAACAAAGCCTTCCAGTGCTAAGCTGTCACCGCTACAGACTCTTCTATCCTCACCGGGTCTTCCTTTCTGGGTTTGCAGACTCTGGCTGTGTGACTGGCCAGTGACTTCATTTACGGCACAGGACTGGTGGCCGTACCCCTCGGTACACAGTGCACGTTTAGGAGATATTTAGGCCTCGTACACACGATCGGACATATCCGATGAAAACGGTCCGCGGACCATTTCCATCGGATATGTCCGATCGGGAGTTTGATCCGATGGCGTGTACACACCATCGGATCAAATTCCCCGCCGCCGGACGGCGCGGTGACGTGGCGGTGACGTTGACGCCGCCACGTCACCGCCACGTCACCGCACCAGGAAGTTAAACACTTCCGCGCATGCCCCGAATCCATTCGGCGGCGGCGCGGCGGCGATGGGGGACGACATGTCTGCTGGTAAGTGTACTAACCAGCAGACATGTCGGGCGGACAGATTCCACCGGATAGATTTCAAAGCATGCTTTGAAATCTGTCGGGTGGAGAAATCTGTCCGCTAGCCCATACACACGAGCGGAGATGTCTGCTGAAACGGTCCATCGGACCGTTTTCAGCGGACATATCCCCTCGTGTGTACGAGGCCTTAGAGTACCTATAGGTAAGCTTTCTTATAGGCTTATCTATAGGTAATTTTCCCCCATTACTGACTTGCCATGCTTTCTTCGGCACTGTTTAACTGCATAACTGCATTGTGTTGGAGGCAGGGCTTTGCTTCCACATGTCCAGGTAGGAGAACAGTGAACAAGTACAGTAGTGATATCACCAAATTTCACTCCAAATCTCCTAAAACTAGCAGTCACGGCCAGAGGTTCCTTAGATCTCACACTGCAGATATAAATCTATAAGGTATATATATATATATATATAAAAGTATTGGGACACCTGCCTTTGCATGCATATGAACTTTAATGGCATCCCAGTCTTTGTCCATAGGGTTCAATATTGAGTTGACCCACCCTTTGCAGCTATAACAGATCCTACTCTTCTGGGAAGACTGTCCACAAAGTTTAGGAGTGTTGCCTCGTACACATGCTCGGTTTACTCCGCAAGAAAACTGCTGGCAGAGCTTTCTTGCCGAGCATACCGTGTGTACGAGGCTTTCAGGTTTCTCATCAAGAAAACTGCCTTAAATCTTGACGAGAAAAATAGAGAACATGTTCTCTATTTTCTCGTTGTGATTCTCGGCAGTGTTTTCCTTCCGAGAAACCCGAGAGTATGGGGTCAATTCACAAAGAGAAACGTTATTGGCTTTCTTCAGGTGTTAAATTAGCACTCCTTATTTAACGCTAGCAAACATGGTATTCACGAAAGCTATATTTGTTATTTAACACAGTCGTTATGGTTTTCAACTGACTCTTTATCCAAACGTTATTCTAACTACTCAGACGTTATTATTAAGATTCGGGACGTTAAAATAACTCTTAAGATCGTTAAATAATGCTGGAGAGATGCATTCTGGGAGCAGAAGGGGAGGAGAACAGCTGCATGTGGAAAAGAGCAGATACAGAGAGAGAGAGAGAGAGAGACACAAGCAATACACATAGAGATTGAGCATGTGATGTGCAAAACTTCTAGTGTGTGCTTTTCTAAAGCCATGTGTATTTCCTCATACAGAGAATAAATCATGGGAGATGAGAATCGGAATTTAGCTATCACCTGGGTTTCAGAAAAGTCATCCAAAATAGTATGTGAACGGAATACATTTATAAATCTGAACAACATTCTAACGTGTTCTTCTTCGCCTCTGGATGATTTTAAGTTCAAATAGAGCACGGTTCTAGCTTGCCCAACACTACACTACACTACAAAAATCGCCAAAAGCTTCCTCTAACAACAAAATATCGCCTGGGAAATGTCATAACGCCACCCTGAGGGAGGTGTTAATTTAACGATTGCTTAACGATTGATAACTGTCCAAAAAATCTTTGTGAATTGCACTTCTGTACATATTTAACGATTTGAATCTTTAAAATAACGATTTGAATCTTTAAAATAACGATTTGACTCTTTAATAAGGATCCACACCTTAAAATATCGTTTCTGTGTAGGGAAACGTTATTTGATGATTTTTCAGAGCGTTAAATCGTTTAGTGAATTGAACTAGCTTCAATAACGTGCAAAATCGTTAAAATAACACTCGCAATCTGAAAATAAAGCTTTGTGAATTGACCCCTATGTATACTTACCTGTCGCCGTGGAAACCTGCGCATGCTCGAAATTACTTTGACACATGCGCAGTAGCTTCCTAGGCATAGGTAGGGTGCAGCAAGATGGAGGCGACGGCATTGAATGTGACGAGCGCATGCTCGTCTTACGCGATGACGTCACCGCGTTCTTGCCTTTCAAAAGAACCGCACTTCTTTTGAAAGGAGTGTTTTGCCAAGAATCTCGTCATGAAAAACAAAGTTTTTTCCTGATGGGATTCTGGCCCGTGTGTACAGGGCTTGTGTCTATGGGAATGTTGAACCATTCTACCAGAAGCGCATTTGTGAGGACAGGCTGTTGGTCAAGAAGGCTTGGCTTGCAGTTTCTCCTCTAATTCATCCCAAAGGTGTCCCAATACTTTTGGTAATATAGTGTGTGTGTATATATATTTTATACATTTTTATACACGCAAATCTATATATACTGTGCGTGTATATATATATATATATATATATATATATATATATATATATACATACCGGTGTATATATATCGACACACACATTTTTCTAACATCTAATACAGTACATTCTAAACTACGAACTTTTTCATAACTTACAGGATGAAACCCCATACTTACAGGAAGGAGGGGGGGGGGGGGGTCATATGCTATGATTGTAATATTCAGGACAAGAGGCATTTCTGTGTGAAATTGGAATGCTGGATAACATTACCTGGGTTCAAAGGGCAAAAGACTAAAAGGTAACATGAAAAGTAGGGACGATAAGGTCTAGATTGCAGCCAAGATACTGGGCTAACATTATTAAGGAATTCAAACGTTTTAAGAAAGAATTTTAATAAGAAAATTGCTTGCTTAGATTGTCCATGAAATTCTTCTTCTTGGAAAAATATTAAGCAGCTTGGTCAACACATCAGTGTGAGTGGCCATATTATAACACAGTGCAACACTGTCTTGTAGGATATGGAAACCCAATCACTAAAAATAAAATTTAAACTTCAACATGTTAATATCATTTCACAGTTCTTTTTTTTTTTCCTTTTTTTTTTTTTTTTAAATCTTTAATGCTTTCTTTAAACTAGTTCTTGGTGATCATACCATTAAAGTGGTTCTAACGGCAGAAGTTTTTTTTTTTACCTTTAAAGGGGTTGTAAAGCTTTGTGTTTTTTCACCTTAATGTATGCAATGCATTAAGGTGAAAAAACACCTTGCAGTCACTGCCCCCCCCCGAGCTCCCTTTTCACTTATCTGAGACCTGCATCTTCTTGTCTGCGATCCCGTGTCGCTTTTGCCAAGCTCTAGTCGGCTCTTCATTGGATGATTGATAGCAGGGCAGCCATTGGCCCCCACTGCTGTCAATCAAATCAATGACGCGGCACGCCGGGGGCGGGACTGAGTCATACAATCGGCAGCTATGGCCGCCGACTGTATCACACGGGAGTGTGCCCGCAAGCTAACCCCTCTGGAAGAGCGCTTTCCAGAGGGGGGTTAGCTCTTGCGGGGAGGAGCCGAGACGCTGAGGGACCCCAAAAGATGAGGATCGGGCCACTCTGTGCAAAACAAACTGGTAGTAACTGAAAAAATAAAAACCCATAAAACCACTTTAATGCATTCTATGCCTTCTGCATACAGCTCCCCAGCCCCCCTAAATACTTAACTGAGCCCATTCCAGCGGTGTCTCAGCTCTCTCTCCTTATTGTACAGAGAGGCAGCAGTGAGAGACATTGGGGGTTATTTACAAAAGGCAAATGCACGTTGCACTACAAGTGCAAAGTCCACATGAAATTGCACTGAAATTGCACTTGGAAGTGCAGTCGCTGTAAATCTGAGGGGTAAATCAGAAATGAGGAGAAGCTCTGCTGATTTTATCATCCAATCATGTGCAAGCTAAAATGTTTTTTTTTTATTTACCTTGCATGTCCCCCTCAGATTTACAGCGACTGCACTTCCAAGTGCACTTTTAGTGCAATTTCAAGTTCACTTTGCACTTGTAGTTTGCACTTGTAGTGCAAAGTGGATTTGCCTTTCGTAAATAACCCCCATTGGCTCCTGCTGGTGTCACTCACAGCCGGTGAGGAGAGAGAGCAGAGGGCAGGGCCAAGCCATAGGATCGAGCACACGAGTGCCCCCATAGCAAGTAGGTTGCTACGGGAGCACTAGGCAGGGGGGAGGAGCCAGGAGCGCCAGCGAGGGACCAAGAAGAAGAGGATCAGGGCGGCTCTGGGCAAAACCATTACACAGAGCAGGTAAGCAAAACATATGTGTTATTTAAAAAAATATAATACTTTTGCCTTTACAAACACTTTAAGGTCATTGTTTAGACACTTATTGTTGTGACAAAGCTCTGTCTCTGTACCCCAGTTGTGCACTTGTGTTGTCACCCTGGCCGTCTAAATGCAATATACAATGGTCCACAGCAGGGAAGCCATCAGGAATTATGGGGCCCCTTACACAGCTCCAGGCATGGGCCCCCTGGAGCAGAGAACCAAAGGGGGGGGGGGGTGAAGCGGGGGGGGGGGGGTGCTGCTGAGGCCCAGAGGGCCCTTGGGACCTCTGGGCCCCTTACAAAATATATATATATATATATATATATAAATATATAAAAAGAAGGGTGGTAGCCTAGCCATCCAGGGCAATGGGGACCTCTGGTCCCTTTAATAAAAATAAATAAAATATATATATCTAAAAAATATTTAAAATGTTTTTTTTTTTATAAAATAAGGGGGGGGGGTTGCCATCTGGGGGCCCTGGGGACCTC
The DNA here is from genome assembly GCA_029574335.1 of Rana kukunoris. Lineage (NCBI taxonomy): Eukaryota > Metazoa > Chordata > Amphibia > Anura > Ranidae > Rana > Rana kukunoris. Next base: position 129,135,120 of record CM056060.1, read on the forward strand.
TGGGCCCTTTAATAAAAAATAAATAAAAATCATTTTTATAAAAAAAGGGGGGTTGCCATTCGGGGGCCCTGGGAACCTTTGGCCCCTTTAATAAAAAAAAAAAGAACGAAGAAAGAAAAAATATATGTAAAAAAATATGTATTTTTTTTTTAATAAAAAAAAAAGGGGGTTGCCATCCGGGCCCCTTACAGGTGTACTGCCTGTACCCCCCTGGTGGCGGCCCTGATCCACAGTTTTCATCACCAGGAAACCTGTCATGAAAAAATGTGCAGGAAATTAGCATCACTGACTTGCGTCAAGGGATGAAAAATGGCAAACACATAATTTAAAGAAAAAAACATGATCGCTGTTTTAGATAATATACAAAGCTTAAGCCAACTATATAATTGTGCAAGGGTTTACATCTACTTTAAATGGATTTGAAGAAATAAAATGAAATATCCCAAGAAAAACACATTAATTTGGTCAGGGCCAACAATATCATGAACGTAATTGATTTGTCTTTGTCTACAATATTAATTTTAAGATTTTTATTTGGCGTTAAAGGAAATCTGTGCTAAAAGAAATATCTGGGTGGCCATTGCTGACCTGCTTGGTGGTCCCTGTATTTCATACTTTCCAAGTGACAGACCTGTATGCAGCCAGGTTTCTCAGGACCCCTGATCTAAAAATACAAAGTTAGTGATTCAGAAAATAAGCCATTGGATGAGCATGACAGCCGGGAGACTGTCTATTTTAATAGCAGTCAACAATACCATGACTAGTAGGTTATATTGGCCCAAGTGAGAACAATATGTCTTGTGCCAGGAGAGTGCCTGGAAACAGGGATACTGTCTTTGGCTTGATTCACATCTGAGCGGGTGTAATTGCCCCTCTTCAGCACCCACAGTAAAAAACACACTGGGCCAGATTCTTAACCACTTGCTTACTGGGCACTTACACCCCCCTCCTGCCCAGGTAAAATTTCAGCTTCCGGCACTGCGTCGCTTTAACTGACAATTGCGCGGTCGTGCGACGTGGCTCCCAAACAAAATTTACGTCCTTTTTTCCCCACAAGTAGAGCTTTCTTTTGGTGGTATTTGATCGCCTGTGCGATTTTTATTTTTTGCGCTATAAACAAAAAAGAGCGACAATTTTGAAGAAAAATACAATATTTTTTACTTGTTGCTATAATAAATATCCCAATTAAAAAAAAAACACATTTTTTTTTCTCAGTTTAGGGCGATACGTATTCTTCTACATATTTTTGGTAAAAAAAAAAAAAAAAAATCGCAATAAGCGACTGGTTTGCGCAAAAGTTATAGCGCTTACAAAATAGGGGAGAGAATTATTATTTTTTATTATTTTTTTTTTACTAGAAATGGCGGCGATCTGCGATTTTTATTGGTACTGCGACGTTATGGCGGACACATCGGACACTTTTGACACATTTTTGGCGCCATTCACATTTATTCTGCGATCAGTGCTATAAATATGCACTAATTACAGTATAAATGTGACTGGCATTGAAGGGGATAACACTAGGGGGTGAGGAAGGGGTTAAATGTGTATGCTAGGTGTGTTCTAACTGTGGGAGGAGGGGGGGGTGACTGGGGGGGTGACCAATCTGTGTCCCTATGTAGGAAGGAACACAGATCGGGCTCCTCCCCTCCAGAGACAGGACATTGTCTCTGTGTGAGCCGGCAATGAGAGATGATCTATGAGAGATCATCTCTCATTCGCCCACAGATCGCATCACAAACGGCCGCTCTGATTGGCCGTTTGCCGCGATCTGTGATTGGCCGTGTCCAAGGGACACGGACAACACAGGGCTTCCCCGCAGCGCGCTGTACAGCGCGCGCTGGGAAAGCCAGAATGACATGCCGTCAAATGACGGCATGTTGGATATTCAGGCCCGCGCTGTTGCCGTCATCCGACGGTAGCGCGGGCCTCAAGTGGTTAACAGGATTACGGCGGCGTATCTCCAGATACGCCGCCGTACTTTTAAATCTGCGCCGGCGTTGCTTTACGCTTATTCTCAAACGCAGATACGTGTAAAAAATAGGCTTCTTCCGCCAACGTAACTTGGCTACGCCAGCGTATAATTGTGTGCAATTATACGCTGGCCGCTAGGGTCGCTTCCGTCGATTTGCCGCGTCAAATATGCAAATGAGATAGATACGCCGATTCCCGAATGTAATTGCGCCCGCTCGTCGTTTTTTACGTCGTTTGCGTAAGCGTAAAGTTACCCCTGCTATATGAGGGGTAACTTTACGTAGGTGCGGTGTACGCAATGTTAAGTATGGGCGTCGGGACAGCGTATTTTTTTTCCGTCGTTTGCGTAACTCGTTCGCGAATAGGGCTTTGCGTAAGTTACGTTCACGTCGAAACCAATGTATTTGCGGCGTAATTTGGAGCATTCGCACTGGGATACGTCCACAGACGGCGCATGCGCAGTTAAGAAAAAACGTCAAAAACGCGGGGTCGCGAATGTTTTACATAAAACACGCCCACCTAATCCACATTTGAATTACCCGGGCATATGCCGGGCCATTTACGCTACGCCGCCGCAACTCTGGACGCAAGTGCTTTGAGAATATGGCACTTGCGTCCTTAGTTGTGGCGGCGTAGCGTAAATAGGATACGCTATGCCCCGATCTACGAGAATCTGGCCCACTGCTGTTTACTGGATGCATGGAGGTGCCATTAATCTTAATGCCACTCCCACACAGTGGAAACCCCAGTGCGATTTCCCTGCTGTGAATCACAAAGCACTGTGTGGTTTCCCTGTGGCCATGTTTTTGGAAAAGGTGCAGGGACACTTTCTCTGTGTTTTTAGTGAGTACAGTAGCCCATTCAAATGAATAGGCTGCTCTGCCCATGCAAATGCCGCTGCCAGGTGTGAACCTAGCCTCCAACTGTTTCAACATTCAACAGCAGCACAGTGGCTTGGTATTTCTTCCATGTAGCACTGGGGTCCTTGATTTGAATTCCAGCCAGAACACTATCTGCATGTTCTCCTTGTTCTTGCTTGGGTTTCCTCCGGTGACTCTAGTTTCCTCCCGCTCGCCACAGATATGCTGGTAGGTTAATTGGCTCCTTTCCAAATTGCTCCTAGTATTTAAGTTTGTAGGTGACATAGGGGCCTTAGATTGTAAGCTTCCTGAGAAAACAGACTGATGTTAATGTACATATGTAAAAAGTGCTGTGTATAAAAAAAAAGAAGGATTAAATGGTCATTTTTCTAGGACAGGGGTCTCTAAACGTTCTAAACAAAGGGCCAGTTTACTGTCCTTCAGACTTTAGGGGGGGGCCGGACTGTGGCCATTGAGCGTAGAAAAGGTCCTGACGTCAGTGGGAGAAAGCAATTCCCCACAGGGCTGTCTTAATAGCATCATGGGCCCCTGGGCAAAGTAATGCTCTGGGGCCCCTACAATGGAAACAGTGCAGGTAAACAGAAATGAAGTAGGTAGGAGGTAGGGGATATCTGGGGTGTAGAGGGGTCAGAGTGCTGGGGGGATATCTGGGATGTAGAGGGGCAGCCTAGGCTCAAGGACCAGCTCCTTTGAGGAAGGGGCAGGGGCCCCCTATGAAGACGGGGCCCCTGGGCAGTGCCCAGGTGTGCCCTCTCATTAAGACAGCCCTGATGCCCCATCTCTGGTATTGCGTCCCAATGTTGGTGTCATTGAGAGGAATTGGGCCCTATTTTTGGTGTCATTGGGAGGAATTGTGTCTCATTGTAGTCATTGGGCCCCACTGTTTGTGTCATTAGGAGGAATTGTGTCCCATCATCAGTCATTGGGAAGAACTGTGTCCCATCATTGGTGTCATTGGGAGGAATTGTGTCCCTAAATTGGTGACATTTGGAGGAATTGTGTCCTATCATTGGTGTCGTTGGGAGGAATTGTGCGTATTCATTGGTGTCAGTGGTGAAATTATGTTCCATTGTTGGTATCAGTGGATGATATAGTGCAGGGATATGCAACGAGTGAACCTCCAGCTGTTGCAAAAGTCCCATCATGCTTCTGCCTCTGGATGTCATGCTTGTGGCTTTCAGAGTCTTGCTATGCCTCATAGGACTTGTAGTTCTGCAACGGCTAATTGCAGATCCCTGATATAGGCCGGTTTAAAGCAAGCAAAGGGCCACATTTGGCCTCTGGGTCGCAGTTTGAAGACCACTGGTCTAGGAGGATATGACTCCACACAATGTTTACCTAAATCCTTGCACGGAACTTCTGTGCTCTCCAACACTCCCAGAATGTGGGGCCAGCCCTGGGCATGCTCACACAGTATGCAGGACCACTGGACTGTGATGGTGTTGGAGAGCAGGCACTAGTTGGGATAGTGAAAAGAAGTGGCTTTGGGGAACCAATCTTACATAAATGAGGAAGCCTAGAGGGGCAAGGAATAGATATTTTACCTTATTCCTATCCACTTAGACCAGGGGTCTCCAAACTGCGGCCTGAGGGCCAGATGTGGCTCTTTGCCAGCCTTTATCCGGCCCTTAGGGGAAAATTCCTCCCACTGATAGGAGGCACTATTTCTAACATTGGGCACTATATATTTCACTGATACCAATGATGGGATACGATCCCTCTTACTAATAGGGGGAATACTTCTCCTCATATTGACCACCAAACCCGAGGCCATATTTATTCTCACTGATGCTGGATGCCCATGACATTTCCTGCCCCTGCTGACCACAATCCGGCCCTCCTGAAGTCTGAGGGACAATAAAGTGGCCCTTTGTTTGAAAAGTTTTGAGACCCCTGACTTAGGCAAAAGGAATATTTAACCCTTTTAGTGCATGTGTGGGTTGAGGATGAGTGGTTGGCCACCACTGCAATAATTTATTCTGCCGCCTGGCGTTGAGTTTAAAAGGATCATGCCAAATAAAACACCTATTTCAGTTAAGCCTGGGAACTAGTGACTTGAATACCCACTGACCTCTAAAAGGTACATTCAGTTTAACAAAAAAATGGAACCTTTAATCAAGGCAACCTGGCTTTGAGCTGTTTTTCATTTTGGCAATGTGCCAATCTCCAGGCACTACGGCTGTCACCTGCACGATGGGAAGAAAGTCATAACCCCGTAAGTCTCAAATTGGTTGAGCTGGATCTTACAAAGGACTTCTTCATTTTACTCCCAGAGGCGGAACAGAGCAATTGGGGGGGAGCGAAGAGAAAGTTTATGCAGCTGGGGAGGCCGGAAGTTAACTGAACCCATTTCTTTACCCTAAATGGGGCGTCTGGCATGGTGATGTCAGTGTTAGCATGGAAACATGTACATTTAAAATGGACATAAAGTTTTACTAAGGCAATCCCCAGAGAATGGGACATTAGGTAAGTGCATTTGATTTTTAAAGCAGATATGACATTTTATGAAAAGTTAATTCAGCTTTTAGAGGCAGTCTATCTAAAACATATTTTTTTAAAATATTGGGTACAGACTGGCAATCTGAACCACTAATCGATTTCTTATTTTTACTTGCAATACTACTTGTTCCACTTCCACGTCTTCTAGATGGCATTAAAAAAAAAAATCTGCGGTCTGTCTTCTGGATTTTACATCTATTTAGGAGAAGTGAGTCTCCATAGGTGGGGGGGCAGGAGAATGTCTTGGAACCCCAGTAGGGAAACTTTGCCATTGAGGTTTCTGTTATATACAAAGCCAGTGGGAGAGTCAGCCCACCAGAACACATACCTAACCAGAAGAATAGTTTTGGCTACGGCAGCCATTTGGCTCCTAATGCACAAGTGACAGGTACACTTAAAAGCCTGTTTTATTACGGTTGGGTTATCCTGATTTGCCGCCAACGTGAGCTTTTGAAAAGCAGTTTAATGTTTGTTTAAATTCTCCAGTACCATCTTGGGATTACTGTAATTAATGATTGGCTTAAATTGATGAGTGGGATGTAAAGTTAAACACTGGGGGATTATTGCCAGTCACTTTTTTTTTTTTTTTCAGGCTTTTCCTCCTTAATTATTAGCAGGAGTTTCCTCTTTCTCCTCGGCAATTAGTTTATTCTCTACCCCCACCTACCAGAAGAAACAATCGACTAGGATACGTGACCACACAATTGACTCTTTTTACAGTGAGTGATGTCACGCTGTAAAACAAACCACACAGAAAGCAGAATGGCAAGTTTTAACAGTTCGGAGGTTTGTAAACCTCTAATAATGAAACACATGGGAATGGTTGTAATCAAGTCATTGCCTAGAACTGGATGCAGACCGTAAACTGAAAACAGGAACTTAAAAGGTCCTTGAGAGGTAAGAATGTACTTCATGGTCATCCTAAAAGGACTGATGTTGATCATACTTGAAAGTACAAACAAAATGTAATTGAAATAATTTTAGACTCTTTTACCAAACATTCATACTGGTGGCAATATGGTTTGCTCAGCAGTAGCAGACTCTTTTGGCCAGCGTAACGTTTCTCATTTCCGTTATGCCGCCGCAACTTTACGCGCAAGTGCTGTATTCACAAAGCACTTGCTCCTAAAGTTGCGGCGGCGTAGCGTAAATGGGCCAGCGTAATTCAAATTTGGCGGGTAGGGGGCGTGTAGTATTTAAAATAGGCGCGATCCCGCGCTGAACGTACTGCGCATGCGCCAGCCGTCAATGTATCCCAGTGCGCATGCTCCAAATTATGACCGTGTTTTCGACGTGAACGCCAATGACGTCAATCCCCATTCACGGACGAGTTACGCAAACGACGTAAACATTTTCAAATTCGACGTGGTCACGACATCCATACTTAACATAGGATGCGCCTGCTTTTTGGTGCTTTATCTTTAAAACCCCTTACGGAAACGGCGTAAAGTCACTGCGTCGGGCGGGCGTACGTTCGGGAATTGGCATATCTCGCTGATTTACATATTCTCAACGTAAATCAGCGGTAATGCCCCTAGCGGCCATTTTAAAATTGCAGTTAAGATACGACGGGGTAATACAATTACGCCGCTCGTATCTTTGCTGCAACCCGGTGTATCAGAAAATACAGAAAACAAGATACGCCGGCGCAGATTCTGAGTTATGCCGGCGTATGACTGATACGTCGGCGTAACTGTTACTGAATCTGGCCCTAGATCTAGTTCTATTGGTTGAACTAGATGGACTTGTGTCTTTTTTTAACCAGACTAATGAAGCGCTGGTCTCCCAATGAGTGGTCGCTATTATAAATTTAGGGGGCGTCTGAGCCAATAGTTGGGCTCAGACTTTACTAATTGCATGGAAATTAGACTCTGTTCTGGCTATGGTTGTGCTTGATAGAAGTTTTCCCTTGTTGCCTGTAGGTGGCTTTACCACTCCATGTTGGAACTCGGGTGAACCATGGTGTGTTAAGTGACTCTTCTTGGCAGCAGCCCAGTGGGAGTGGTGCCCCGCTGTGCATACTGGGAGGGGATACTTAAGGGCAGACGCTGTATTTTGGGGTCCTTCGCCTCGTGGCCCTCCTGGTACGAGGTATGTGTGTGTGGTTCCAGCCCCGGGACCACGTTGGTCCAAGGCTGCATTGCTGTTCAGTAGGCCCAGCTATGCTGGCTGGGGCCTATGATTCTGGAGGGGATCCCAAGCTGTCCGTCCAAGTGGTGGAAGCTGCTTAATGAAGGAGACCGGGGGAGGATCTGCCCTGAAGTAGACTAAGCAATGCAGGCTCGGGATAGGCCTGGTGATTTTGTTGACAAGGGATTCCACTACTCAATTTGTCTTACGGTCCACCGGATCGTCTTAAAGGCTCTTTTGCTCTAGGACAGGAAGTTTGGGACTAAAATCCTGTGGCAGAGGATTCCTGGCTATCCATTTTGTTCTCAGATGGTCTGTGGCAGAGACTGTTTTTCTAAACTGTTCGTGCATCATTCCGGCTGCTAGGCCATGTGAGAGGGGTCTATCCGGGTGAGCAATATCCACTCAGGAGTGAGAGATGAATACTGGAACTTTCGATACTTTTTGTGCATTCTGTACCGCGTACCTGAACCTTCCCCTTCTCTCTACTCTCTCTACTTCCTTCACAAGTTTTATGAAGCAGAGAAAAAAAAATAAAACCTGACTGTTTAAGGTTTTACATCTTGTGTGGACATTGCAATTCTTAGGCGGCGTACACACGACCGAGGTTCTCGCTAGAAACCAGCGAGAACCTCTTTGGAAGCTGCATTCCAGCGAGAACCCCGGCCGTGTGTACGCTCTCGGCGAGCATCCCGTCGGGAATGCCGTCGAGCAGAAATAGAGAGCATGTTCTCTATTTGCTCGACGGCCCGCCTGGATGAATGGCTGGTTGCCATTCCCGACGTGCGGGTCGCCAAATCTGACGGCCGGCAGAGAACCTCGACGGGCGGAACGATGTGTTCTGCCCGTCGAGGTTCTCTGCCGTGTGTACGCGGCTTTACAGACTTTCTTCTCTGAACAACGAACTTACAGGTAACATGCAAAACCCAATCTAAACCAGCAGCTCCTTCGGGGATAGTGCTACACTATGTAGCTATGTCAACAAAAGGGTGTTTTTCTTGTGGGCATTTAAAGTAACATTTTCATTTTTAACTCTAGTATTCCTTTAGCTATTATATTGCTCCCTACATCTGGTAATTAAGTGCTCATAATTTTATTAATTAAGTTCTACACAACATGTCTTCAGTGGATCATCCTTACTCAATCAGGATTCCATGAAACCCCAGAGTTCCTCCAGGGGTTTCATGGAACCCCGGTTCAATGAGGGTTTTCTTGAGCAATGGTGTAAAGAAAGGTTTCACCCGTTGGTGGCGCTGTCGGTTCTGTGGATCATAGTACTGGTGTCCACCAGCAGGTGTCGCCTGACAGTGTGGAGCAGGCAGCACCTCCTGCGATCAGGTCTGCATATAAATACCCAGTAAGCATTCAAATGCTTGCCTTGGTATCGTCCTTCTCCCCTGACGAGCCTGTTATCTTAAAACTGTACCTGATCCTGATCCTGTACCCGATCCTGATTCCGAGCTTATCCTAATCCTGTCCCTCCAGTGTTCTTGTTGCCTTGCATGCCTGCTCTGCATCCTGATCCCGTCCACCTTCTCCCTCTCCTGTTTCTTGCCCCATCTGCTGATCCCCTTGGAATGACCTTGGCCTGGCTAAACGTTTATGATTCTGGTACTTCCCTTTTGTTGTATATAGTTATTTGTTGTCTGTGGGTCTCTGTTTGGTTGTGCACTGTTTGTATTGGGGGTGTTTATATCACTTATCTTAAATAAACATTATTATTCACTTTACATACGTTTGGTTTTCTCTTTTACAGTTGGCACCTGATTTGTGACAAATGGGCTATTTCTGTTTTTCAGATAGGTTGCCACTGACACCAATGTTCTTTTCAGCTATCCAGGATTGCCATTAGATATAACGGGGCCCTATACAGTCTATCTGGCAGGGCCCCCCCAATTATCAAAACAATATTTTCACAAAAAATACACTAAAATCATTATTAGCGGACACAAACATAACAGAAAAGCTGTATGAATCAAATTGTTTTTAATTTTTTTAAATTTTTAAATTTATAATTAAAAAAATAATAATACATTTTTAAAATTATTTATTATAATAATGTTTAAATATTTTTTTTTTAACTGGTTGCCGCCCGCCCGCAGTCATATTACTGCGGGAAGTCGGATCTGCTGGGCGAGAGCCTGTAGCTGTACGTCAGCTACTTTGCGGCCACTAGGGGGCCCCGCTCGCTCCCGAGTCCCGCACGCGTGCCCGGCGGGTACGATCGCCGCCGGGCACACGCGATCGCTCGGTACAGAGCGAGGACCGGGAGCTATGTGTGTAAACACACAGCTCCCAGTCCTGTCAGCAGGGAAAAAGCTGATCTTCTGTTCATACATTGTATGAACAGAAGATCAGTGATTTCCCCTAGTCAGTCCACCCCCCCATACAGTTAGAACACACCCAGGAACACACTTAACCCCTTCCCCGCCCCCTAGTGTTAACCCCTTCACTGCCAATGGCATTTTTATAGTAATCCAATGCATTTTTATAGCACTGATCGCTATAAAAATGCCAATGGTCCCAAAAATGTGTCAAAAGTGTCCGAAGTGTCCGCCATAATGTCGCAGTACTGAAAAAAAAAGCTGATCGCCGCCATTACTAGTAAAAAAAAAATATTAATAAAAATGCCATAAAACGACCCCCTATTTTGTAAAGAACTTTTGCGCAAACCAATCAATAAACGCTAATTGTGATTTTTTTTACGAAAAATATGTGGAAGAATACGTATCGGCCTAAACTGAGGAAAAAAAAATTTTTTTTATATATTTTTGGGGGATATTTATTATAGCAATATGTAAAAAATATTGAATTTTTTTCAAAATTGTCGCTCTATTTTTGTTTATAGCGCAGAGATAATCAAATACCACCAAAAGAAAGCTTTGTGGGGAAAAAAGGACGCCAATTTTGTTTGGGAGCCACGTCGCACGACTGCGCAATTGTCAGTTAAATCGATGCAGTGCCGAATCACAAAAAAGTGCTCTGGTCATTGGGCAGCAATATGGTCCGGGGGTTAAGTGGTTAAGGACAGGGAAGCTGGCAGTGCCACGGAAGGAAGTGGCGTGGCAAATTATCAGTTGGGCGGGCACAGGGAGGTGGGATCAGAAGTAAGCAGAACAGGAAGAGGGATCCGATGCAATTACAGGAACGACACCTCCTGCTATTCAGACCCCCCTATGTGCCTGGGCCCCTTACAGGTGGACTGGTGGTACCCCCCCCCCCCTATAAGGCCCTGTAGCTATCTCTAATGCCGCGTACACACGATCGTTTTTTGTGATGAAAAAAAAAAACGACGTTTTCTGTGAAGTAAAAAACGACGTTTTTGAAACGTCACTTTTCAAAGACAATTTTGCATACACACCATCGTTTTTTTCACAAAAAGCGAGGTTACGTTCACCACTCTTTTCCATTGAAGCTCGCTTCATAACTAGCTTCTGGGCATGCGTGGGTTGAAAAACGTCGTTTTAAACAACGTTTTTTGCTACACACGGTGACTTTTTGTGAAACAAAAACCGACGTTTTGAAAAACGACACAAAAAATTCAAGCATGTTGGAATTTTTTTTGGTTGTTTTTTCATCGCAAAAAACGACCGTGTGTACGCGGCATAAGGGAAGCATTCTTGCCTCTGACCATGAATAAAAGGAGCATTCTTCCCACTGACCACAAATAAAATGAGCATTCTTCCCACAGTGTGATAGGGCCATCAGTAACTAGCCCTTTACTCAATAACCACCAATGTAAAGTAGTCCTGCTCAAACTGACCTCCAATCTACAGGACATCTTCTCCACTGACCACTTTATGTAAGGGGACTCCACTGACCACCAATGTAAGTGGCATCTTTCCACTTACCATTAATGTAAGGCGGTCCTTCTCCTACTGATCACCAATGCTACAGGGAGCCTTCTCCACTGAACACCAATGTAAGGGAACACTTTACTGACCATCATTATGTGAAGCACTTTTCCACTGGCTATTAACTATTATTATTTTATACAGGATTTATATATTGCCAACAGTTTGCACAGCGCTTTACAACATTAGGGCAAACAGTACAGTTACAATCCAATTCAATACAGGAGGAATCAGAGGGCTCTGCTCGTTAGAGCTTACAATCTCAGAATAAGGTGGTCCTTCTCCCCTTGGCCGCTAATCTACAGGGGGCTTTCTCTGCTGACCACCATTGTACGGGGACACTTCACTATGCACAAATCTAAGGGGCGCTTTTCCACAACCAAATGTTAATGTAAGGGAGCATTATTCCATTGGCTACCAGGAAAAAATATATATAAAATCCGAATTTTCTGGACAAATGACTGTTTAATTTCATTTAATTTATTTATATATTACAGGTACTTATATAGTGCTAACAATTTATGCAGTGCTTTTACATATACTGTATATGTTTTGTACATTCACATCAATCCCTGTCTTCAAAGAGCTTACAATCTAAGGTCCCTAACTCACATTCATACATACTCATACTATGGCCAATTTAGTCTGGAGTAAATTTGGGCATGAGTTTTTAAGTCACAACTTTGTTAGTTTTTACCATGTGCAATTTCCTATTGTTTATGCTTTCCTTTCAATTAAAAATATTTTTCTCTATCAATGGTTCTAATAAAGATACCAATATACTCGAGTATAAGGTGATCCGAGTGTAAGCCGAGGCCTTAATTTTACCACAAAAAAAATGGGAAAATATATTGACTCGAGTATAAGCCTAGGGTGAGAATGCAGCAGCTACTGTAAGCGGAAAGGAGGGTCAACATTGGGTGCCCATTCTTACTCTGCCCATTGTAGCCTTACTGTGCTCATTGCAGCCTTACTGTGCCCATTCTCACTGTGTTCATTGCAGTCTTACTGTGCCCATTGCAGCCTTACTGTGCCCATTCTTACTGTGCCCATTGCAGCCTTACTGTGCCCATTCTTACTGTGCCCATTGCAGCCTTACTGTGCCCATTCTCACTGTGTTCATTGCAGTCTTACTGTGCCCATTGCAGCCTTACTGTGCCCATTCTTACTGTGCCCATTGCAGCCTTACTGTGCCCATTCTCACTGTGTTCATTGCAGTCTTACTGTGCCCATTGCAGCCTTACTGTGCCCATTCTTACTGTGCCCATTGCAGCCTTACTGTGCCCATTCTTACTGTGCCCATTGCAGCCTTACTGTGCCCATTCTCACTGTGTTCATTGCAGTCTTACTGTGCCCATTGCAGCCTTACTGTGCCCATTCTTACTGTGCCTATTGCAGCCTTACTGTGCCCATTCTTACTGTGCCCATTGCAGCCTTACTGTGCCCATTCTCACTGTGTTCATTGCAGTCTTACTGTGCCCATTGCAGCCTTACTGTGCCCATTCTCACTGTGCCCATTGTAGCCTTATTGTGCCCATTGCAGCCTTACTGTGCCCATTCTCACTGTGCCCATTGCAGCTTTAGTTTACCTGTATTCTTGACAGGCTGCAGGCATCCATTTTTCAAAAGTCTTGGCTTCCTCCTGGTCCCGTTCCATTCCTTTCCGTGATTGGCGTTTGACACGTGTTCCGCTACCGCCTATCACGGAGGTCCTCTCATCCTCAGACTCCATTTTCCAGCAGACACTGTGTTCAGTGTTCCGCCCATAGGTGTGCGCACAGGGTGTGCCAGGTGTGCCTGGGCACACCCTAATCACTCCATGCGGTGCAGATTCCCTCTATTTAGACCTAAAAAAAAAAAAAAAAAAAAAAAAAATTATTATTTTTCAAATAATAAAAAATAAAATAATCAAAATAAAAACTACTGACATTGCCCACTGCCCGGACACCAATCTCTGACCTTATGACATTGCCCACTGCCCTACTGACACCAGTCTCTGATATTATGACACTGCCCTACTGACACCAATCTCTGACCTTATGACACTGTCTATTGCCCTACTGACACTGCATATGTGTTTGAGATTTGGTGTGCACACCCTGATGCAATAGGCTGGGCACACCTATGGTTCCTAAATAACTTGGCTTATACTCTAGTATATACGGTATATTAGTTTAAACCGCAGTTTGTTCCTTTTCCTTCAAGGCAAGGACACCTTGGGTCCTATTCCCACTCCCCCTTTTTTTTTTTTACTACTTCTCCTGTTTTGATAAGGGGATTAGGTGAGTCGGTAACCTGCTACCTGAATTGACCAACGATATTGGTCATCAGGATCCCGCCAATTGCGTTTTCTATTGAGTCAATTAACCTACCAGCATGTTTTTGGAGTGTTGGGGGAAACTGCAGTAACCAGAGGAAACCCACACAGGCACAAGTAAAACATGCAAACTCCCGGCAGGTAGTGCCGTGGTTGGAATTTGAACTGGCGACCCTAATGCTGCCAGGCAGATGTAGATAGATTGGTTGTCAGATATGTGAAGTACGCCACATTCCTTTATTAAATGTCAGTTTACTTCTCATTCTAATATACTATAAGATGTAGATCTAGGATAAGGTAACCAGATTTTTAAAATGAAATCCGGGACTTGAACCAAGACAGAAGAACATTCAAACGGAGCTGAATGGGCATGCGCCCGAAACTGAAGAAATATTTACTCTGCCCCGACCAGCACATGATCATCAGAAAGGGCAGGGCTTTTTTTCTGGGGGAACTTGGGGGAACTCAGTTCCACCACCTTTGGCTCAGACCCTTTGGTGCCCGCTCACCACAATCACTTGTGAACACAGAAGTCTGGTTTCTGTGTTTACAAGTGACTGCTTTGTAACCCCCTGAACTCTGCACACTGTATGTAATGCAATTCTGGTATTTAATGCCCCTTTAAGACCCTTCTACTGTTTGTGAAATCTGAACGGGTCGTGGTTGAGTTCCTGCACCTATTTTCTGAGAAAAAAAGCTCTGAGAAAGGGGCACAGATAATGGAAAAAAATACACCCACTAAGCTAGTAGGAGCGCCGGGGGTGTGTAATTCTGTTTATTTTTTTTATTTTTTTTGCACTGACTGTCTTTTAAATTGCCCCAGCCCCTGTTCAAATCCAATCTGGGGACAAAACCGGGGACAGACTTGGTCCGGGGACAGTGTCCTCAATCTAAGGACTGTCCCCAGCAACCGGGGTTGTCTGGTCACCCTAATCTAGGAATTAGCAGGGGTTACCTAAGCCTGAAAATATTTCAAAGGGTTCTTCTTTGTTAATAAGGTTTACAGATAAAATTGAGTACTGTCCGTGATACTTTTTTTATTTGCACTAACATACAAATTTTCAGGACAAGCTTTGGTGGGTGGTGTTACCCCTTCTTCAAGGTCCAAGCAGTACTCAGTGTACTCAGTACTCAGAGTACTGCTTGGACCTTGAAGAAGGGGTAACACCACGAAAGCTTGTCCTGAAAAATTGTATGTTAGTGCAAATAAAAAAAGTATCACGGATAGTACTCAATTTTATCTGTCACAATTGCACTAATACGGCTACAATCACATCACGTTTAACCACTTAAGACCCGGACCAATATGCTGCCAAATGACCCAAGGGGTTTTTGCGATTCGGCACTGCGTTGCTTTAACAGACAATTGCGCGGTTGTGCGACGTGGCTTCCAAACAAAATTTGCGTCCTTTTCTTCCCACAAATAGAGCTTTCTTTTGGTGGTATTTGATCGCCCTGTGCGATTTTTATTTTTTGCGCTATATACAAAAATAGCGCGACATTTTTGAAAAAAAAATCAATATTTTTTACTTTTTGTTATAAGAAAAATCAATAAACTACATTTTAGTCAAACATTTTATTTTGCAATAAAAAAAAATAGCTACCTAGCGGGAACAGCGACACTAATACAGCGATCAGAAAAATGATCGCTTAGTGATGCTGGCAATAGGGAGTGAAAGGGTTAACTAGGGCGGTGATCAAGGGGTTAAAACTTTATTAGGGGGGGTACGGGGGCTACCCAGGACCTAACACTAACTGACTGTCACACTGCCTGTCACACTGACACTAAATACAGTATTCATACATGTATGATTACTGCATTCAGTGACACTGTGACAGGGGGGAGGGGGGGCAATCGGGGGTTAAATGTGACTATGGGGTCAATTCACAAAGCTTTATTTTCAGATTGCGAGTGTTATTTTAACGATTTTGCACGTTATTGAAGCTAGTTCAATTCACTAAACGATTTAACGCTTTGAAAAATCATCAAATAACGTTTCCCTACACAGAACCGATATTTTAAGGTGTGGATCCTTATTAAAGAGTCAAATCGTTATTTTAAAGATTCAAATCGTTAAATATGTACAGAAGTGCAATTCACAAAAAAATTTTTGACAGTTATCAATCGTTAAGCAATCGTTAAATTAACACCTCCCTCAGGGTGGCGTTATGACATTTCCCAGGCGATATTTTGTTGTTAGAGGAAGCTTTTGGCGATTTTTGTAGTGTAGTGAAGTTTTTTGTAGTGTTGGGCAAGATGGAACCATGCTCTATTTGAACTTAAAATTATCCAGAGGCGAAGAAGAACATGTTAGAATGTTGTTCAGATTTATAAATGTGTATTCCGTTCACATACTATTTTGGATGACTTTTCTGAAACCCAGGTGATAGCTAAATTCCGATTATCATCTCCCATGATTTATTCTCTGTATGAGGAAATACACATGGCTTTAGAAAAGCACACACTAGAAGTTTTGCACATCACATGCTCAATCTCCATGTGTATTGCTTGTGTCTCCCTCTCTCTCTCTCTGTATCTGCTCTTTTCCACATGCAGCTGTTCTCCTCCCCTTCTGCTCCCAGAATGCATCTCTCCAGCATTATTTAACGATCTTAAGAGTTATTTTAACGTCCCAAATGTTAATAATAACGTCTGAGTAGTTAGCATAACGTTTGGATAAAGAGTCAGTTGAAAACCATAACGACTATGTTAAATAACGATTATAGCTTTCGTGAATACCATGTTTGCTAGCGTTAAATAAGGAGTGCTAATTTAACACCTGAAGAAAACCAATAACGTTTCTCTTTGTGAATTGACCCCTATGTGTAGTGTTAGTGCAGTGTAGTGGTAGTGCAGACTTACTTGTAATGTGATCTCTCCTCAACGGTGGTTGAAAAAACCACCAAGGGAGAGATCACATCGATTCCTCCTTCCTGTAATTACACAGAAGGAAGAGGTGACAGGGCGGGCAGGCGCGCGCATTGGCTGGGAGCGATCGTGAGGGGGCGGACAAAAACGAATACTTGCCCCCTCTTGTCGGATCGCTCCTACAGCCGTGCGGACCCCCGAACCCCCCAAGGCACCAACGTATATATACGTTGATGTGCCTGTCGGTGCCATTCTGCCGACGTAAATGTACATGCGGCGGTCCTTAAGTGGTTAATAAGGTTTAGAAAGACTGGTCTTGAAGCTTCTATAAAAGGGAATGTGCCAAGGGGAGAGAGAGACAGACAGGACATTTTCTGGTTTTACATGAAAAAGTATCCCCTGCATTCCTTTAGATAAGCATGCCCACCGCTCATCTCTAGCTGTAAGCTAGCTTTGGGAACATACACTTATGACAGAATGCCCAGTATATAACTCCGTATGCAGGGTGCCTGGAGATGTTATCTGGAAGGAAATGGGAATTGGCAAGACTTGTTTCCAGTACAGCTCTTAGAGCACAGAAAGAAAAGGTACAACGCTGAGAGCAAATATTTTCAGTTCTGCTTGATTTCTCATGAAATACTAAAGCAGTGGTTCTCAACCTTTCTTGTCCCGTAACCCCTTGATAAAATTTCCCAAGTGGTGGGAAACCTTAATGCCGCGTACACACGATCGTAAATTCCGACAAGAAAACCGTGGATTTTTTTCTGATGGAATCTTGGCTCAAACTTGTGTTGCATACACACGGTCACACAAATCTCATTGGAAGTTCCGACCGCCAAGAACGCGGTGACGTACAACACGTACGACGAGCCAAGATCAATGAAGTGCCATAGTCAGTTTGGCTCTCCTGCTTGATTCTGAACATGCGTGTTTTTGTTTTTTTTACGCTTTGGAATTGCATACAGACGAGCAGATTTTCCGATAGAAACTTTTTCCGTCAGAAAAATAGAGAGCCTGCTCTTTTGTTGGCGGAAATTCGGACAGAAAAAGTCAGATGGAGCATACACACGGTCGGAATTTCTGAAAAAAAAAAAAAAAAGCTCACATCGGACTTTTCTTGTCTGAATTTCTGATCGTGTGTACACGGCATTACAGTGAAATTATTTTCATAGCATGGGTTGTCAGCACCCAAGGCAAAACAAGTATTTGTGCACCCATAACCTCCCTGAGTTCCTTCCACTCATACAATATTAAAACCCTTATGATACATTTTAGGATGTACCACTCTGTTCTCCTTTCTTTCCCTTTTATCTCACTCTCTATTCTGATTTCTTGTTTTTTTCCCCATCCCTCTATCTAGCTGTTTTTCTTGTTCTTTCGCTTATTCTTTCTCTCTCTTTATCTTTGTTCCTACTTCTCTTTTCCTCTCCCTTCAATGGATTCTCTAGTTTTATTCCTTCTCTTACTTAGGGTTTCCACCTCATCCCTTTAAAACTGAACACATATTAATTACACAGGTTCCGTGGCTGATTAAGGTGGTAATTAAACTCACTTGGTGCCTTACCTGCAATAAATTAGCCTCAGAAGCTGTGTAATTTATATATGTTCGGGTTTAAAGGGATGAGGTGGCAACCTTACTCTTACTCCTTGGTGGGGGGTGGAGGGGATGGGATGAGTGGCAGTGCTGGAGAAGGGTGGGATGAGTGGCAATGCTGGTGGAGGGTGGGATGAGTGGCAGTGCTGGTGGAGGGTGGGATGCGAGTGGCAATGCTGGTTGAGGGTGGGATGAGTGGCAGTACTGGTGGAATGTGGGATAAGTGACAGTGCTGGTGGAGGGTGGCATGATTGGCAGTGCTGGGGCGAGTTCTGATCAGCCAACTTAGGTGCTCTCGGCAGCTTTTTCCCCCTACATACGGCTGGTTTTCCTGGCAGGAAAACTGCCATGAGAGCTTTGGCTGGCAAAAAAACGTCCGTGTGTATGCTCCATCGCAGTGTTTCCCATAGGAAAACTGCCGGCAAAAAGACCGCCGGGAATTGCGGCAGGAAAAAACAGAACATGTTCTAATTTTTCCCACCGGGGTTCCCGTGGTTTTCCTGTCGGGAAAACTGCCATGGAGCATATACATGGCCAGTTTTCCTGGCCAAAAGCTGTCACGTAAGTGCCCTAATAGTAAAAGTCAGCAGCTACAGTATTTGTAACTGCTGACTTTCATTTTTGGAGGGGGTGGTCGGAACGCTGCTTTAAGGATGGAGGTTAGTTTTAAAGAAATTCATGGGCCATTCACTCCTCCAGCATTTACCAAAAACCGAAACATCATTTTGAATGGAAAGATTTTTAAATGGACACCCACGGGCCTACAGTTTCCACTTGGCTTTAATCCTCTTTAGACATATAAAGATGACATGAATGCAAA
This sequence comes from Rana kukunoris, assembly GCA_029574335.1. Taxonomy (NCBI): domain Eukaryota; kingdom Metazoa; phylum Chordata; class Amphibia; order Anura; family Ranidae; genus Rana; species Rana kukunoris. The sequence goes on from CM056060.1 coordinate 129,154,058, forward strand.
ACGAGAGCGGCAAGGAATGTCTAAAAATGTTAATTGTTCCTAAGCAGTACCTGAAAAATCTACTTTTTTATTCCTCCTAAAAATTAGCAGAGGCCTTTTTTAAACCACATAGCTGTATATGATAGTCTCATGAGATTTGAAATGAGTTAGTAATGTCACTCCTGTGTTGCTTACCGTTCTCCTTTCTGGAGAGGAATCTGTACCTGAGGACCTGCAGAAAAGCATCTCCTTATTACTTCTACATTCTTCCTCTGGATCTGTGTTTTCTGAAACTTTCCTGTTGCTTCCTGAATACTCCCTCAACAATCATCATATCACAAGTCACCATAGGGAAGCGGTTCTCAACCTTTCGAGTGTCGTGACCCCCTGATAACATTTCCCAAGTTCTGGGGACCCCTTCCACTTGTACCATATTAAAACCCCTTATGGTACATTTTAGGATATACAACTCTTTTTCTGTTCTCCTTTCTTTCCCTTTTATCTCTCTCTATCCTAATTCCTTGTTTCCCCCCCCCCATCCCTCTCTAGCCTTTTTTTCTTGTTCTTTCTCTTATTCTTTTTCTTTGTTCCTTATCCTTCCATGTATTCTCTATTTTTTTTCCTTCTCTTATGGAAAAACACGATCAGAAATTCCAACAAGAAAACCGTGGATTTTTTTTGACTGAACGGTTACACAAATCTTGTCGGAAATTCCGAGCGTCAAGAACGCGGTGACGTACAAGACGTACGACGATCCAAGATTAATGAAGTTCAATGGGCAGTTCGGCTCTTCTGGTTGATTCTGAGCATGCGTGTTTTTTTGCGTGTCAGAATTGCATACGGACTAGCGGATTTTCCGATGATTTTTTGGCGGGAAAATAGAGAACCTGCTCTCAATCTTTTGTTGGTGGAAATTCCAACAGCAAAAGTCTGATGGAGCCTACACACGGTCGGAATTTCCGACCAAAAGCTCACATCGGACCTTTCTTGTCGGAATTTCTGATTGTGTACGTGGCAAAACTCCTTGGTGGGGGGGTGGGTGTAATTGGATAAGTGGCAGTGCTGGCAGGGAGTTCTGATCGGCCAACTTAGGTGCTCTTGATCAAGGTCATCTGCTGATCTGAGAACTGTAGTGGGGACTTTTAATGGCAACGCTAATCACAGGTAGTGTTACTCACTGTGTCTCGAGCTTCACTGTGTTTCTGACTTTGTGGTGTCTCATAGAAGTGACCCCTATGTCGAAATCAGGGAATAGGGTCTCCTCCAGCCCCTTCCACTTCACATTCCTCACCAGTTAGCTGACCTCTATTCTCTGCCCCCCAGCCATGCCGTGTACTGAATGGGTGGCTGTGAAGAGGCTGAGTGGGCGGCTGCGGGCTCCAGGAACAGCCCTGCTGGGCGGTTGCAAAAAGGCTGGGAGAGCGGTGCAAGCTTCAGGAACAGCCCAGGACTTAGTGACCCCTGGCAAATTGTCATTTGACCACCAAGGGGGTCCTGACCCCCAGGTTGAGAACCACTGGCATAGGGGCAGCTGTGAGATGAGGAAGCAAAGCTCTGCCTTTACCAAGATGGCCGCCTTCACAAAGTGACAGTGCAAAAATAAGTATAGTAAGTATGTAAAGTGGAAAAGATATGCTACAAGAATTATACAGGCAATATTGCTTGACCCATGTAGTCTGGATAAACCCCTACTCACCCATGTTTTACCTTTTTCCCATACTCCAACCTTTAAGCCCCCCAGTAAAAGAGACGACACCTGAGTTTGGAGTAAAAACTTGCCATAGCAGCCTTTTTATTAAACAAATGACTAATTAATTAATTATTTAAATAATTTCAAACAACATTTCTTAACGGCAACATTATAACACACCCACAGCCTGTTGGTCTTTGACGGTACCCCCCAACACTTAACCTTACCACCACTACATTGCAGGACCTTTTTCCATACCAGGCCTCCAGCCGTAAAAGCTCGGAGACACCTCCTTTCCCACAGTGCAACCAATAACCGTATTCCAGCAGACACCGTTCCACAGGAATACCCCAGAGGGGCCCATATCAATGCTGGACCACCCCACCACTTCCATCATATCTGTTCTCTTCCACCATCAAAGATCAAAGGACACTGCCTTTATCACTGCTATGACGACCTGAAAGAAAAAAAGAAAAACGCACAACAGAAACACAGGGAGGGTGGGTGTGAAAACTGCCTCCTTCCTCACGTTCTCTTCCTGACTGTCCCATGGAGACCCCACCTCCCCCTTTTATAACGCTCCACCCCCCTGAAGCCAAACTTCTCCTGTCCCCACCCACAGCAATAACATTAACCCTTCCTTGGTTTTCCATGCACAGGGTCATGCCAAGCCTTGCATTACGATTCTCTCTGTTGCTTTTCACTCTGGGCCTCCCTTTCAGCTTTCTTTTGTTTTTAGACATAGCTTCCATAGTACAGGTACAATGACAGTGCACCTGATTATGGACTTTAAACTATTTACATAATGATGTAGCGCACATAACGTACACGTACAGGCATGGTGCTTTGCATGCACGTGCCATTCTGCCAACGTAAATGTACATTAGGCAGTCGGCAAGTGGTTACTTTGCAATGCGCATATGTGCACTTACAATGGCAGCTTGGTGCCGTATCGACTAGCATTAGTCTGATTCCCAACTCAAACTGGAATTTATAATTGAATTCCAGGTTTACATGAGTTTCTGCTGGTTCTTCAATTTTTATTCCACTATTAAAAAACAGTGAAGCTTTAGAGGAAGAGAAGACGCAAATAGCTGTAAAGCACTGCAGAATATGTTAATTCTGTAAAAATGAAAGATGTACATCTGCCAACCATACCGAGTTTTGCTCTCTGCCCCGTGTTATTAATGTCATGTCAGGGCAGGTGTTTAGCAATAGCTCAACAGCCATGGGGATCTTAATAGAGGATAAACGTTGACTGCATCCATCAATAACCCAGGGACATGTGTTCATATGATCTTCATATACACCTCTGGGAATATAGCATTACACTGTTGCTAGCAGTTGGGTCTGGTTTACATTTTTGTGATATATGAAGAGTGCCACATAATTTGTTGTGTTTAATGCTGAGTTGGTCAATGTTCCAATTATGACCTGACTGCACTATGTTTTCATTAACACCGAACTCCAGGCATACAGCTAAATGCACAAATAAAAAGTCGTTTTACCTGCAAAATGAATAGTATATCTGTCCAGCCAGTCCTGAAATTTACACAGCCCTGCTTCCCAACACAGCCTTGCGTGGCAGTGGAAGGAACCTGAACGTTCTCGGTTGCGCTGCAGCCCTATTACCTTAGTTGAGCTGCAGTGCGATTTGGCAACACTACCACCCATCGAATGTGACATGGGATTTTATTTGTACCATGTGCGTGAAGCAGAGCATCACGGTCATGACGTGTGTACATTCCTGAGCAGCTGCATGTCTTAGTTTAGGTGAGGGTAGTAAAACCGTGGCTCAACTGTCAGCTTTTACTGCCTCCTGTGTGCCCATGTGAACAAGCCCTCAGAGGGGTGAGGGGTTTTCATTGAATAAAACAAGGCCAATTTTTGTTTTGTTTTAGGACAGCGGTCTCCAAACTGCGGCCTTTTGCTTGCCCATCCACTGACACCAACACTAGGGTACAATTCCATCCACTGACACCAACACTAGGGTACAATTCCATCCACTGACACTAACAGGGCACAATTCCCCCCACTGACACCAACAACAGGGTACAATTCCATCCACTGACACTAACAGGGCACAATTCCCCCCACTGACACTAACAGGGCACAATTCCCCCCACTGACACCAACAACAGGGTACAATTCCATCCACTGACACCAACACTAGGGTACAATTCCATCCACTGACACTAACAGGGCACAATTCCCCCCACTGACACCAACACTAGGGTACAATTCCATCCACTGACACCAACAATAGGGCTCAATTTCTCCCACTGACACCATCAAAAGGGCACAATTCCACCCACTGACACCATCAAAAGGGTACAATTCCTCCCACTGACACCATCAAAGGGGCAAAATTCCCCCCACTGACACCAACAATAGGGTACAATTCCTTCCACTGACACCAACAATAGGGCACAATTGCTCCCACTGACACCAACAATAGAGTACAATTCTATCCACTGACACCAACAATAGGGCACAATTCTATCCACTGACACCAACAATATTACACAATTCCTTCCACTGACACCAACAATAGGGTACAATTCCTTCCACTGACACAACAATAGGGCACAATTGCTCCCACTGACACCAACAATAGAGTACAATTCTATCCACTGACACCAACAATAGGGCACAATTCTATCCACTGACACCAACAATATTACACAATTCCTTCCACTGACACCAACAATAGGGTACAATTCCTTCCACTGACACCAACAATAGGGCACAATTGCTCCCACTGACACCAACAATAGAGTACAATTCTATCCACTGACACCAACAATAGTACACAATTTCTTCCACTGACACCAACAATATTACACAATTTCTTCCACTGACACCAACAATAGTACACAATTCCTCCCACTGACACCAACAATAGTACACAATTACTTCCACTGACACCAACAATAGTACACAATTCCTTCCACTTACACCAACAATAGTACACAATTCCTTCCACTGACACCAACAATAGTACACAATTCCTTCCACTTACACCAACAATAGAACACAATTCCTCCCACTGACACCAACACTAGGGCTCAATTTCTTCCACTGACACCATCAAAAGGGCACAATTCCACCCACTGACACCAACAATAGGGCACAATTCCTCCCACTGACACCATCAAAAGGGCACAATTCCTCCCACTGACACCATCAAAAGGGCAACCCCCCCCACTGACACCAACAATAGGGTACAATTCCTTCCACTGACACCAACAATAGGGTACAATTCCTTCCACTGACACCAACAATAGGGCACAATTCTCCCCACTGACACCAACAATAGGGCACAATTTCTCCCACTGACACCAACAATAGGGTACAATTCCTTCCACTGACACCAACAATAGGGTACAATTCCTTCCACTGACACCAACAACAGGGCACAATTCCTCCCACTGACACCAACAATAGGGCACAATTCCTTCCACTGACACCAACAATAGGGTACAATTCCTTCCACTGACACCAACAATAGGGCACAATTCCCCCCACTGACACGAACAATAGGGCACAATTCCTCCCACTGACACCAACAATAGGGTACAATTCCTTCCACTGACACCAACAACAAGGTACAATTCCTCCCACTGACACCAACAACAGGGCACAATTCCTCCCACTGACACCAACAATAGGGCACAATTCCCCCCCACTGACACCAACAATAGGGCACAATTCCCCCCACTGACACCAACAATAGGGCACAATTCCTCCCACTGACACCAACAATAGGGCACAATTCCTCCCACTGACACCAACAATAGGGCACAGTTCCTTCCACTGACACCATCAAAAGGGCATAATTCCTCCCACCAACACCAACAATAGTGCTCAATTTCTCCCACTGACACCAACAATAGGGCACAATTCCTCTCATTGACACCATTAAAAGAGCACAATTCCTTCCATTGACACCAATGTTGGGGCAGTATTACTTCCACTGACATCAACAATGAGGCACTAGTCCTCCCACTGACACCAAAGATAGGGCATTGTTTAATCCCAATGGACGCCAGGACATTTTCTAATCCCACTGGCCCTAGTCTGGCCTCCCTAAAGCATTAGGGACAGTAAACTGGCCCATTGTTTTGGAAAGTATGGAGACCCCTGTTTTAAGATATAGAGTGATGAAAGATTAGAACTCATGTCAGGTATTTAGGCCTTTATTACATGGCTGTTATACCATGGATATGAAAAGCGGCAACCACTCAGCCTGTACAAAGCATTGACAGGCTGACAGCGGCCATTGCTGTTCGTATGTAGCCACACACCAAGAGATTACCTGTGGTTAGGGATAGGTGTCTGAGCCTGGATATAGTCAGCTATGTGAGGGAGGCCTAATCCCTGCAGCTGGGATTGACAGCTGCACAAAGCCAGCCGCCATTCCTGTACACTGCAATGACAGGCTGTTGGTGGGCTTGGTGGCCACAGATATCTGCACACAACTGTCAATTTCAGTAGCAGCAAACTGTAGATTCCTGCTGCTGGAATTTGCATAGTGGCTAAACACCAGTGAGAATGCTGCCCTTTGCCCCCCTTCCATTGTAAATCTTCAATACATCAAACGCTATTTTTACAAATGAGTATTTAATTACTATTGACGACAGATGCACATTTATTTTCACCTGTTTTCACAAACTAGCCCCACTGTCTATCATTACCACTAAGTGATATAAATTGTGAAACTGAAAAGTAAAATCAGACCACACCTCACACGATGATAGCTTAAGCTATCTATTTATACATAATCAAAGCCAGAACATCCACAGCAAAGGACGCCATCAAAGTGAACCACAGGGAAATGTTTAATAGAAAACATAACATATGCTAATGCCCGGGACTTCATCCATAACTATATATGTGTAAGGAAGACATCTTGATTTTTTAACGGTAATCAAAACACTACATGGGATTTCACTGGCATCCTTTATGGATTTAGAAGGATTTCGTTTGTCTTTCAAGTTTGAAAGTAATATAGTAGGAAAAGCAATTATGTGAAATTTGTATCCATAGTTTACAATATACAGTAATGTCTGCCTCCCAACTTTGTGAGACCAGAAAGGGCACTTTTTAGTGTTGTGACTAATTCTCATTGGGCCGGATCCACAAAGGCCTGCGTAACTTTGTGCCGGCGTAGCGTATATTAGTTGGAAAGGCAAGTGCCGTATCCACAAAACACTTGCATCCTAAGTTACGGCGGCGTAGGGTAAATGGGCCGGCGTAAGAGCGCCTAATTCAAATGTGGAAGAGGTGGGCGTGTTTTATGTAAATTATTCGTGACCCCACGTAAATTACGTTTTTTTTAAACTGCGCATGCGCCATCTGTTGAGGTATCCCACTGTGCATGCGCAAAATCACGTCGCAAATCGTCAATGAACGTAACTTACGCAAAGCCCTATTCGCAAACGTAACTTACGCAAACGACGAAAAAATCGACGCTGTCCCGATGTCCATACTTAACATTGCGTACGCCTCTATAGAGCAGGGTTAACTTTACGCCGGACATACGCTTGAGCAAAGGATGTAAAAAGAATGCGTACGTTCGTGGATCGGCGTATCTATCTCATTTGCATATTTTACACGGAAAATCTACGGAAGCGCCCCTAGCGGCTAGTGTAAATATGCAACTAAGATACGACGGCGTAATACACTTACGCCAGTCGTATCTTAGTGTAATTCCGGCGTATCTTGTTTTGTGGATACAAAACAAAGATACGCCGGTGCAGATTTGAAATTACGGCGGCGTATCTGGAGCTACGCAGCCGTAAAATTTTGTGGATCTGGCCCATTGTGGTGTGTTAAAGCATGTTACGCTAAAGATTTATTCCAAGCATCGGTATGCAATACATAGTTACAGCTTGAACCAATGTAACTATGAATATACCAGTGGCAGCCCGTGCATTGTGGGCGCTGCCCCTCCCCCAACACCTCCACTGCCTTCCCTATCCATGTGCCTGGCCCCACACATGACACACCGGACACATGAATTCCTATGGCGGGGATAGGCAGGGGGGGTGGTGTATTTTGAAGTACATGATTATAGCCAGAGGCTCTAATAGGCTTTAAAACAGAGTGGAATTGAGGCGCAGAGCAGTGCATCCCGATCACACCCTGGAATATACTATACCTGGCTCATGTCCCTGGAAGCTGGAAAACACCTCTATTCCATTGATCTCAACTTGCTTCCAAGACCCATCCTGATGCATTCTGAACACAGGAGGTCGGCCACTCGACCACTATGTAGTAGTTTAGAAAGGATGAGAATGGGTTTACATCCACTTTAATGTATCCCAGTAGGCTGTTGAGTAGAAAAAAGCAGTCAATTGATACCAACGTGTCCTGGAACTTTTCCTCCTGATAATAAAGAAAGGCTTTAAAGGGGTTGTAAAGACAAAAATATTTTCCTCTTAAATTAAAGTCTGACAGTAGCTGATAAAGTAAAACGTAATGTTTTGCATTATAACTAGTTTGATACCTGTTGAAATTGAGCTGTTTTATTCACCTCCGTCACTCCTGAATCGTTATTCTCACTGACTTCCTGGTTTGCGGTGCACATTCATTCTTGCTACATCACGGCCTAATGGGAACTACAGTTCCCATTAGGCTTAGCCTCCATGCTTGTGAGGGATAAGAGAACATCTTCACGCAGGGCTGCAGTCATAGGGAGGGGGTGAGCACATTCTGCTTTCCACCATGCAAAACGGCTCAGATGCTGGTAGAAAGCAAGAAGAGGAGAGACAGGAAATGGCATTTCCAAACCTGGATTACTGTATTTTGGAGGTCAAAAGGAAAAGTGATATTTAAATGCTCTGGTTACAGCAATCAATTGATCTAATAAAAAACGAACCTTTAGTGTTCTTAAGCTCTCCCATTTTTTTTATCATAACCTAATGCCTTTACAACTGCCATATACAAATGTAGGCTGTATGATAAATATAATGGGTGGGGCTCGCTCACATTTTACCCAAATACACTGGAAAAAAACAAGGGCATTGGCTAACTTCCAAAGTGTAACTGTATCAGATTTCCTCTCACTTCCTGTTGTGTCTCTGGTATAGGAAGTTAAAGAAAAACCCTTCCATAATGAGACACAGAAAGCAAAAGAAAAAAAATGATGGGGGGTTTAACTATTACCTTATTCTATCCAAAACTAGAAAAAAGTATTGACTGTAGATATATTTTATCCATAGATGAACTACAGTGTAAAGGTTGTGGCATCACATTGTGTGTTGTTCAGTCTGGCTTGTTGTCCGGGAAGGAAGGGGTGCCATGTGGATATTTGCGTTCCTATAATATTTCACATTCCTTCCTCTCCGGCTCTCATTAGGAATTATAAAATAAGCATTTAATTACTCTTCCTCTGCTTACTTCCCAGCTATTAGATGCCTACAGAGGTTGCCTCTAATTGAGTTAGGGCCTGTGTGATTAATTAGCTAGGGAGCTGTCAAGGTTGCTCATTGTCTGAGTGTGGGAGACTTGTACAGACTGGGGGTCCCAGCTGAGGAAAGTCATGTCAACACTCCAGCTGGAGCAATCATAGCGAGCACACTGGCATGGTAACTAAAGCGTATTTCGGCTGTTTTACAAAATCTGACAAAAATGAAAGGACGTGCGTTGCCCCTAACAACAACAAGCCAGCTGTCTACTGTCTAATCAAAACGTATATTGGCAATAAGGATACAACTCTGTCTTATGGTGCCCAAACATGCTTTGATAAATGATCGATTTCTTTTCTGAACTACCTCTTCTGATATGAATAATTGATCTATAGTTGACAACCCATAAGTATGAGTCCACCAGTAGGCTCACCATGTTTCTAATCAGGCAAGCCCTTGCACTGCATAGTTTTTGAGAGATCTGAGGCTTTGTTCTAATATATGCAGGCGCACGTCCAATAAGCCGGCCTACCCATGAGAAACACAGGGTAAGACGTCCTCGACCCCCCTTTTTTTTTAAAAGAAAAAAAATTAGGTTGTAATGTGTGTATGGTGAGCTTTAATTCGTTTTCCTGATACACTCTAGTCTAGGTTGAACCAGAGATGTAGTTTGGCTCAAGGAAAGCGAAGAGATCCGTTGGGTCTCGGTGGGTTTTTTCTTTTGTGCAGGTCAGCGACCATCGCTCCTCGTGATTGACGTAGACTTGCATCACTGAACGATCGGATTGACAATGGATGTACATCAGGGGACAATTTTTAAAGATGGACTTGTAAAAAAACATTTGTGTTTTCTATTTTTTGTGAATGAATAGGAGTACCCCATTCACATGGAGGTATCTGGGGGTCCTTTTATGTTAAAGGGGACTTCCAGACTCTGATATGTCCTCTGCCTGCAGACTCCCACAACCACCTGTATGAACATGATCGCTTCAGCACCCATTTTTGTATTTATGAGCCATTTTTCCAGGAAGGTGTGCGATTGGAATATTAAGTAAGACTCCCACAACCACCTGGCCAGGGTTGTGGGCAACAGGCCCTTGTCCTCATTCATATGGGGACAAGGTGCTTTGCCAGGAAGGGGGTCCCTGCCTCCACAGTAAACACCCATGTTGAGGGCATGTGGCCTGCTATGGTTCAGGATGGGGGTGCACGCTCACTCTCCCCCTTTTCCTGGCCTGCCAGGCTGCATGCTTGGATAAGGTGCTAGTATGGATTTTGGGAGGTCTCACACAATTTTTTTAGTTTTTTTGGGCGTTGGGTCCCCCTTATATTTAATACCAGACCTGATGGGTCAGGCCACAAGTGAAAATAATGTGATTTCCATTGACGTATGTCCAGTCACATCTGAAATTGCACTATAGTGAATGGGGGCTCAATGTAACACCATCTATAGTAGACTCAGTATATGCAAGTGATGCACAAATATACTTGCAATAAGCCATTAGGGTGTTAAAGTTACCCTAATGCACCTCTTTGGGTTTTTCTTCATACACTATTACAGCATAGCTCCCAACTGTCCCTGTTTTTGAGGGACTGTCCTTGATTTGGAACAAAGTCCCTCTGTCCTCCTCATTTGTCCCTCATTTTGGTCTGATAAATATAGTTGTATATAAAATGCACCTTTTATCTTTCAAAAAGTATTTCTCAGTGCTAAACCTATATACTATGTATTCTATATGGTTACATTTTAAATTTCAAACGCCAGTATAAGGTAATAGTAGTGTTAAAAATAAAGCACTTGTCGGTTTAACTAATCATCTTTTTTGTAAAATTCTGCCGGCATACTTTTGCCAATAGGTGTTCCTCGCTACAATCCAAAAGTTGGTAGTTATGCTTAAAGGCATTATAAACCTTCCTACCTGCATTCTGTGTTTTTAACCTGTATAAGATGTGCATTGATCATGTAGTCTCATGGTTTAATTTGTTGTCATGTATTCACAGCCTATAGTGAAATAAATCGTCACATTCCTGTGAAATTTCTGTTTGTGTTCATAGCGCTGCACAGGTTAATACATGACTTCTGTCTCTAGTCTAAAAACTGACACTTCCTGTGAAGAAACTACATATCCCACAATCCCTGGGTCTCTCAGTCCAGTGTTCTGCAGATGAGAGCTGGAAAACTTGTCCCCCTGTCAGAACACAATAGCACAGCGGGGAGATCACAGAGACCTCATAATTTTTTATGTTCATCCTGTTGAGATGAATAAAATAAAACTTACTGTGTGTACCAGGCATGACTCTCCAGGGCAGAGAAAAGGTCAACTCAATTCCATGGTCAAATGTCCATGGAAAATTATTGATGAAGGCGTCAAGCTGTTGAACAAGCAGTCTGGAAGATTTATGTTGACTTGTCAACAGAATTCAATGAACACAGGGGATGCAGTTAGATGCGCATTCATGTTATATTGCATCATAAGAGGAAAGGAGGAAAGTCACATGGTCACCCATACCTAGCAGCACCAGGTTTTTTATGGACCTCTGGAGGGAAAAGTGGGGTTAAATGTCATAAGTGGGTGAGGCCGCGTACACACGATCAAATCTATCTGCTGGAAACGGTCGGCCCGACCGTCCCAGCAGACAGATTCGATCGTGTGTACGGGCGACCCGACGGATTTGGCCAGCCGACAGATTTTAAAGCATACTTTAAAATCTGTCGGCTGGGAATCCGTCCGCCCGATATGTCTGCTGGTTAGTACGCTAACCAGCAGACATATCTTCTCGCACATGCGTCGAATGGATTCGACACATGCGCGGAAGTAATTCACTTCCTGGTGCGGTGACGTGGCAGCGTCACCAACACGTGCAGCGCGCCGTCTGCCGGCGGGGATTTTGGTTTGATCAAACCAATACATCCCAGCAGACTAATTTGAACAAATCTGTCTGCTCGTGTGTAGGGGGCCTGAGAGCTAAAGCAAAACTTTTTTTGATTTTGCATGTAATAGACTAAGCAAAACTTCTCCTTTTGGTGCATACAGTCTACGGTTGAATATGGAAACAATCGGATGTCTGCATGAAATACATGTCCATACCAGACATTGTCTGCTCAAACTTTCTCAACAAAAAGTCCAGTGGCAAGGTTGGGTTCTTTCAAAATTGTGGGTAAGAGCTGCCCAAACCTTCCCAGTCAGTCTGCCCAAACGTTCTCAATAAAAAGTCGAATGGCAAGGTTGTGTTCTTTCAGAAGTGGATGAGAGCTAAAGCAAAACATTTTTGATTTTCCATGTTAGAGGCTAAGCAAAGCTTCTCCCTATGGTGCCTACAGACTACAGTTGGATAGGGAAACGCTGGGATGTCTGCAGACCATACATCACCATGCCATGCATCGTCTGCCCAAACCTTCTCTATAAAAAGTCTAATGGCGAGGTTGGGTTCTTTCAGAAGTGGATGAGAGCTAAAGCAAAACTTTTTTGATTTTGCATGGAAAAGGCTAAGCAAAGCTTCTCCTTATGGTGCCTACAGACTACAGTTGGATAGGGGAATGCTGGGATGTCTGCAGACCATACATGACCATGTCATGCATCGTCTGCCCAAACCTTCTCTATAAAAAGTCCAATGGCGAGGTTGTGTTCTTTCAGAATTGGATGAGAGCTAAAGCAAAACTTTTTTGATTTTGCATGGGAGAGGCTAAACAAAGCTTCTCCCTATGGTGCCTACAGACTGCAGTTGGATAGGGAAACGCTGGGATGTCTGCAGACCATACATCACCATGCCATGCATCGTCTGCCCAACCCTTCTCTATAAAAAGTCTAATGGCGAGGTTGGGTTCTTTCAGAAGTGGATGAGAGCTAAAGCAAAACTTTTTTGATTTTGCATGGAAAAGGCTAAGCAAAGCTTCTCCTTATGGTGCCTACAGACTACAGTTGGATAGGGGAATGCTGGGATGTCTGCAGACCATACATGACCATGTCATGCATCGTCTGGCCAAACCTTCTCTATAAAAAGTCCAATGGTAAGGTTGGGTTCTTTGGTATTAAAAGGTCAATGAGAAGGTGTCTGATAAGCGCTACACTTATAAAAAAAAAAAGCCTAATATTTCACTTTCCGAACTATGACCACTGTAACAGTTCACTTACATGTAGGCCCAAGGACATTTTATAGAGTCATAATGCTCTTATGGAACGTTTGAGGGCAATAGTTACACCACTACTGACATTGGTCAAACAACCGACCCTTTAAGACCAAATAATACATGTACTGTTATATCACAGAAACTATTTAGGGCTGAAGTACATGTTCATGGGGATTTATTATTACCATGGCTGCACGCAAGTTCTGGGTGTCCTGCAGCATGCTCTCCACAGCAGTCAAAACATTACCTTTCCAGTTATCAACAGGGGGTTATTCTGTAATGGCTCTCCTTAATAAGCCAACATGTAGGCTATTTCTGCTCTCCGCATGCAGCAATTGGATTGCCAAGAGTCAGTAGATATTAAATCAAACACATGCACACCTTGGGTGACTTCATTTTAATAAAACCAAAAAAACAAGCTACAGTCAAAAAGCACTTATTCATTTTTGGAACAGACATACATGGTAGAGATGGTGTCCTGAAGAAGTCATAAAACCTGGTGACATTTTTAAAACTGTTGAAGCAATTCATCTATACAGTCTAATGCTATGGACCAAAAAGAATCAAGTTAAAGAGATACATTATGATTTTACATTTAAAATGAGAGCTTGCCCCTCTTGATGAGAAACAGCTGGCAAATATGTATGTACTAAATTACTTGCAGAAGTACCGCAAGAAATCAATTGTGTTCCGACTGCGGGGCTGTGAGATCATGAGCCCACTTTTGGCTCCATTTTGGAATTGCTACTTTTACTTTGTGGAAATATTCTGACAAATCCCTAATGCAGGCGAGTAATAAATGCCTCTTGTGAGTATATTATTTATTACTATGTTGATAGAATTAAAAAAATAACCGTCTGACATCCTGGCTTCAGCCTTTTTCTCTGGAGACTAATCCTTGTAATTGGCAATTAGGGGTAATCGATGAATAAAAATGAACTCTCATGGGCGTGGAAGACCTTACCATCAATCACACAGGTTTTAAAGAATTCTTGGATCTGACTGTGACCAAATAAGGGGAAAAGGCAATCTTTACTTTACTCGTAGTATGTTATAAACACCATAGATCACTGATTCACTGAAATTCAGAAATCAGAGTTTTACCCATGTATGGCCTGCCTGTCCAACTGTGAGGCCTCGTACACATGCACGGTTTTCTCGGCAAGAAACAGCAAGAAAACAGCTGGGAGAGCTTTTTGAAGAGAAAACCGTGCGTGTATGGTTTTTTGTCGGGAAAACTGCCGGGAATCTCGACAAGAAAAATAGAGAACCTGCTCTCTATTTTCTCGCCGGGATTCTCGGCAGTGTTTTCCCAAGCATTTGTATACTTACCTGCCTCCATGGAAACCCACAAATGCTTTATGAGACTTCAGCGCATGCACGGTAGCTTCCAAGGCATAGTGAAGGTTGTAGCAAGATGGCGGCGACGGCATCGAATGTGACGAGCGCATTCTCGTCGTAGTCGATGACGTCACATTCTTGCCATTCAAAAGAACAGCGGTTCTTTTGAATGGTGTGTGTGTGCACTCGGCGAGCAAGAAAGCTTCCCAGGAATCTCGTCAGGAAAACCGAAGTTTTTTTCCTAACGAGATTTCCGGCCGTGTGTACAGGGCTTGATCTAAAACCTATGGGCACCATTACAGGTCCTAGTAATGCCGATTTTTTTTGTGACTGTTTCTGTTAGCTTCCTCTTCCTGTGCTGCCGCAACTGAACTGCGGACCTGCCCCCAAGCCCCTCCTCCCCGGCAAAAAAATTAACTCCGGCCATCCCCCTCTAAACTGAAGTTGGCACTCCCCTACTTTTAACCCTTTCTATGGTTCCCTGCTACTTAGTCATGCCAGCCCTCTGCCTAATACTTTGTATTTAGCTCAGGCTTCTCTAACCTGTCACATAAGAAAAAGTTTTAACAAGTATGTACTGTACCTGTAAAGAAGAATATTTACCTTTCCTACTACCTGTTCTATCCCAGTGAGGAATCATCTTTTTTGAACCTGAAACTTCCTGGAGTAGGGATGAGCTTTGAGTTTGAGTCAAACTCATGTTAGATTCGAACATTGCCTGTTCGCTGAACAGCGAACAATTTGGGGTGTTCGCGGAAAGTTCGAAAAGCCACCGAACACCCTGTAAAAGTCTATGAGAGAAATCTAAAGTGCTAAGGGACCTGGGTCCTGCCCCAGGGGACATGTATCAATGCGTCGCTGGAACGTGGAGAAGGTAAGTGTCTGTTTATTAAAAGCCAGCACCTACACTTTTTGTAGCTGCTGACTTTTAATAAACATTACATTTGGGTGGAACACCCCTTTAAAGTGAAACAATAAAAGTGAAATATTCCTTTAAATTTCGTACCTAGGGGGTGTGTAAAGTATGCTTGTAAAGTGTCATTTCTGAAGAAAAAAAAGTCATTTAAAACCACTCGAGTCGATTGTCGACTCCCGGGAATACAGAGAAAAGGTATTGAAAGTCATTGAGAATAAAAAATCCGTGGGGGTCCCCCCAAATTCAATTACCAGGACCTTCAGGTCTGGTATGGATATGACGGGGAACTCCAATATATGTTTTTACTTTTATTGTTTTACTTTAAGCATTATTAAAATCACTGTTCCCGAGAAAACTGCAGTTTTTAAAACTTTTTTTTGCATTGATGCATGTCCCCTGGGACAGGACCCAGGTCCCCAAACACTTTTTAGAACAATAACTTGCATATTAGCCTTTAAAATGAGCACGTTAGATTTCAAATGTTCGAGTCCCATAGACTTTAATGGGGTTCTAAAGTTCACACAAACTTTTGGTCTGTTTGCCGGTTCTGGTGCGAACTGAACGGGGGTTTTTTGGCTCATCCCTATCATGGAGTGTCAATCACCTTGGTCTCCCATGTTCTCCTGCTGACTTCCACTTAATACAGGAGACAATAGTGACGTGAAGGTCAGCAGGAGAAACCAGTGAGTGCTGTGGGGGACAATGGAGATTGACACTCCCAAAGTGTTGGTTTGCCTGCAGACTTCAAGGGGCAATTAATTAACAATAAATCAAACAACAGTAGAGGTAATAGTTCCTTTTTATCTTTACGGGTACATGCTTTGTTCAGAGATTTTTATACGATGGAAGTATGAGGAAAGGAATAGAAGGCAGTATTCCACAGTAAGTATTGTCTACGTCAAGTTCAATATCTATCCTGCCTTGCGAAGAATAACAGAAGAAACCTTGACCAGCTGCATTAGGCAATGACTACCTTTCTAACATTCTTTTATAGACAATGTTTATAAAATTCAAAGAAAATTATTTATTTCTACGCTATTGAAGTGCAAATAAACCAGCTTGCGTGTGTAAAAGGATTCTCACATCCCAGATGTGTTTTGCTTTCACCGACATCCACACATTCCATCACGGAACATTTTCAAGATAAGTCATGTAATAAAAGGGACATCTCCAGATAATAAGATACAGTATATTTATACAGAATCTCTCATGGTAGAAAAATGTGTGCTGCCATTGCTGACCCCCTTCTAAAAAAGATACTTGACTGGCTATCAGCTAATCAAATGGCTTTAATACTTTCTGAGTCACTCACTCAGAGCAAGCATGCAGCAAGTGTAATCAGGAGTTAGAATCTTTGCTCTCTATAAGTTCCAGTGGCGGTGCGTCCGTAGAGAGCGCAGGAGCGCCGCCCCCTCTCTCTTGCACTGCTCTATCACCAATAGATAGATTCATGCATTGCATGAATCTATCTATTGTCACCGCTGTCGCCCCCTATTCAGGTGTCTGGCACCTTGTTGGGCACTTGGCAACTGAATTACAGTTCGCTGTTTGCTCAGTGTTGTGTGAGGAAAGAGAATAAGACGCTTCCCTAACACTGACCCGCCTCTCAGCCAATCCGGTATACCGGGTCTGGTTACCTGTCACCTGATTGGCTGAAGCGACATGTGCTGTGGTTGGACGCCTATCATTGGACAGCTGGCGGCAATTGATGGTGCAAACTGGCGGCAATTGATGAGGCACACTGGTGGCAATTGATGGGGCACACAGGGGGCAATTGATGAGGCACACTGGCAGCAACTGATGGGGCACACTGGCAGCAACTGATGGGGCAAACTGGCAGCAGTTGATGGGCACACTGGCAGTAATCGATGGGGCACACTGGCAGCAATTGATGGGCCACACTGGCGGCAATTGATGAGCAGATTGGCAACAATTGATGGTTACAGTAAATGTGTTTGATGGCACAGTGGCAACAATTTATGAGTACAGTGGCTGCATTTGATGGGCACAGTGGCTGCAATTGATGGGACAAACTGGCGGCAATTGAAGGGGCACACTAGCAGCAATTGATGGGGCACAATGGTGGCAATTGATGGGATGCACTAGTGGCAATTGATGGGGCACACTAGCGGCAATTGATGGGGCACACTGGTGGCAATTGATGGGGCAAACTGGCAGCAATTGATGGAGCACAATGGCAGCAATTGATGGGGCAAACTGGTAGCAATTGATGGGGCACACTGACAGCAATTGATGGGGCACACTGGAAACAATTGATGGGCACAGTGGCACCAATTTATGGGCACACTAGCAACAATTGACGGTTACAGTAGCTGCGTTTGATGGCACAGTGGTGACAATTTATGGGTACATTGGCTGCGTTTCATGGGCGCGGTGGCTACAAATGTTTTTTTTTCCAGTCTGTTTGCGCCCCCAAACATTTTTGAGCATCAGCCGCCACTGATAAGTTCACTAGCCACTTTATTAAAAGAGAAGTGCTGAATAGTAGAAAAGCAAACATACATACTCACCTAGATGGCTGCGGCTGTCTCTTGCCGCATCTACACCAAGAACTGAGCAATCAAAGAGCACTGATTACTCAGTTCTCCGGTCTGTTCTCAGCACTCTTTTTTGGACTTTGGGGTAAGATGAGAAAAGAATGTTACAAATTAGTTTCAAAAACTGTTAAGTTACCCACATCTATACCTATACTCAGACAAGCAAAGCATCAGCATTACAGCCAGGTAACCTACAGTTTTAAAAGGAAAAAACAGCAATGGTACCGTAACCTTACAGAATTCATTCATGACAGGTTTTCTTTAAGCCATATGTACGTAAATATCAGACAAAATCACTGAGACATCATGATCACACCTTGCCAGAATATATTGTTGGCCTTGACATGTTGAAAACAATGAGCGATTATTTTCATGGCTGTAAAATCTATCTCTCAGAATCCCCCAGACACATGGTCAGACCCCCGCCTGTGGGACCTTCGTTCTGTTAGTTTAAGCCCCATCCGCCCTTGTCCATCTCACGGATGTTATTTTTGTCATACAGGCTTTGTGTATAAGCTGAGGATTGCCACCAAGAGCCAGAGGAGCACATAGATACAATATTTCTCAGTGGTCCCTTGTTCTGTCTGTGACAGCGCTACTTCTATAATTATGTTAGTGGGAAACACGGAAATATCCCACGTGACTGGGACCTCTGCATGCAGTAACAAAGAGTTGCCTTCTTTTAAAGGGAATGTATTATGGTTATGTACTAATGTTGTTTCTCTTTTTTTGTTATAGTTAGTGCTAATGCCGCATACACACGGTCGGAATTTCCACCAGCAAAAGTCCGATGTGAGCTTTACATCGGAAATTCCGACCGTGTGTATGCTCCATCAGACTTTTGCTGGTGGAATTTCCGCCAGCAAAAGTTTGAGAGCAGGTTCTCAATTTTTCCGAAAGGAAAAAATTCTGATCGTCTGTAGAAAGTCCGACACACAAAATTCCTACGCATGCTCGGAAACAATTTGGCGCATGCTCAGAAGCATTGAAATATATTTTCTCGGCTCGTCGTAGTGTTGTATGTCACCGCGTTTTTGACGGTCGAAAGCTCAGAGAACTTTTGTGTAACCGTGCGTATGCAAGCCAAGCTTGAGCGGAATTCCGTCAGAAAATCTAATCGTGTGTACGGGGCATAACACAATAACATTTTTAAATATATATTTTTAATATTCAGGTGTAGCGTCACCCCCAAAAGGGCCGCTGGTTTAATAATGGGATCGGCAGATTAAGTTACTCTTGCTTGGTCTAGGGGTCCACCAGAAGCCACTAAGTAGTAACTGAGTGTCCTCACCGTCAATAAAGATTTTCTCAATGCTTTAATTCCAGGCCAACATTAGGTTGATGAGGAGATAGAGATTCTCGATGTCAGGCCTGGATATATGTACAGCAAAATCAGCCCCTTGAAAGATACAATTTTGCAGGCGTCGCCACCATAAAGCGGAGGTTCACCCTAAAAAACAACTTTTTACCATGCCATTCAGCATACTAGCGTGAGCTACAGTATGACTTTATTTTATTTTTTTGTGCTGTACTTACAGTTTAATCCATTAGTTTGTTTCAGGCTACCGCGGGGGAAAAGGCGTTCCTATAAAGAGGGGAACATGATTGACAGCCGGCTATGGCACGTCATGCGTTCTGAAAATAGCCGGAGTAGGACTCGGCCAGGAAATAGGCGTTCCTATCAAGAGGGGAACATGATTGACGGCCGGGTATGGCGCGTCACTCGTTCAGAAAATATCCGGAGTAGGAGTCAGCTCCTAGTCTGTGCGCAGGCCCCGTGAAGAGCCGAGTCCTACTCCGGCTATTTTCGGAACGCGTGACGCACCATAGCCGGCCGTCAATCATGTTCCCCTCTTGATAGGAACGCCTATTTCCTGGCCGGAGTCTGAAACGAAACAAAAGTATTAGACTGTAAGTACAGCCCAAAAAAATTAAATAAAGGCATACTGTAGCTCACGCTAGTATGCTGAATGGCACTGGAGACAAAAATTTTTTTTTTTTTAGGGTGAACCCCCGCTTTAAATGCTGGTTGGGAGGAACAGGTCTCTCTCACTGACCCGGCTCTAGGCCTCTGCCACAGGCCAATGTAGTATAGATAATTTGTCAATGTCCGAACAGAGCAAATCCTCTGGAGCCTACACACGATCGTTTTTAATGACCGATTTAAAAAATGGCATTTTTCTCCATAATACTGCCCCCCAGGGACCAGGCATGAGACCATGACCAGAAGGAAGATCCAGTGCCTCCAACTCCACACCGAGACAAAATAGAAATTAGATCCACAGCGGGGTGGATGTGCAAAAAAGAGTTAGAAAAAAAAAGCTAAACCTTTAATTTACGGTAGCTCAGTATGCTGCTAATATTCAGGAGCTCTATCTAGGAAGATGGACTTGCCATTATACACATGCCGGCATTGTGCCCATGGTCCACAACACAGGAAAAAAATGTAAGAATATGAGACAAAAATTTGACAAAAATAACTAAAACTAAAACATTATATAAATACCTAGTTCCATATGCCGTGTACACACGGTCGTTTTTTGCGATGAAAAAAAACGACGTTTTTTAAAACGTCATTTAAATTGATCGTGTGTGGGCAAAACGTTGTTTTTTGTCTTAAAAAAAACGACCAAAAAAAAATTCCAACATGCTTGCATTTTTTGTGTCGTTTTTCAAAACGTCGTTTTTTGTTTCACAAAAAGTCACCGTGTGTAGCAAAAAACGTCGTTTAAAACGACGTTTTTCAACCCGCGCATGCCCAGAAGCTAGTTATGAAGCGAGCTTCAATGGAAAAGTGTGGTGAACGTAACCTCGTTTTTTGTGAAAAAAACGATGGTGTGTATGCAACATTGTCTTTGAAAGTGACGTTTCAAAAACGTTGTTTTTTACTTCACAAAAAACGTTGTTTTTTTTTCATCGCAAAAAACGATCGTGTGTACGCGGCATTAGTCTTAGTATTTCCTAAGTAGTTTTTACTTGGCAAAAACTTTGGTCTTTGATGAATTCCATATTGCACATAATTTAGCTATCAACACCCCAATGCAAAGCTCGTCTTGAGCTAAATTTATCAAAGTCTTGTGTCTGTAGTCAGCTGAGGCAAAAATTTGGCAATTTCCTGTACAGATAAAGACCACACATTTCTGCAGAAATATAGTCATCCCTTATAGGCTAGTTTATACCTTGTCAAAATATTCTAAGATTTAGATTTAAGATTTAAATTAAGGCAATTAACACAAAGAAATGTTTGTTGTATAGGGAGGTGATCTTAGGGGTTTTAACCACTTGCTTACTGGGCACATAAACCCCCTTCGTGCCCAGGCGAAATTTCAGCTTCCGGCACTGCGTCGCTTTAACTGACAATTGCGCGGTAGTGCGACGTGGCACCCAAACAAAATTGGCGTCCCTTTTTTCCCCACAAATAGAGCTTTCTTTTGGTGGTATTTGATCGCCCGTGCGGTTTTTATTTTTTGCGTTATAATGAAAAAAAGAGCGACAATTTAAAAATATATATATATATTTTTACTTGTTGCTATAATAAATATCCCATTTTTTTTTTTTTTTTTTATATTTTTTTTTCTCAGTTAAGGCCGATACGTATTCTTCTATGTATTTTTGTAAAAAAAAAAAAAAAAAAATCACAATAAGTGACTGCTTTGCGCAAAAGTTATAGCACCTACAAAATAGGGGACATAATTATGATTTTTTTTTTTATATTTTTTTTTTACTAGTAATGGCGGCGATCTGCGATTTTTATTGGGACTGCGATATTGCGATGGACACATCGGACACTTTTGACACATTTTTGGCGCCATTCACATTTATACAGCGACCAGTGCTATAAATATGCACTAATTACTGTATAAATGTGACTGGCATTGAAGGGGTTAACACTAGGGGGTGAGGAAGGGGTTAAATGTATTGCCAGGGTGTGTTCTAACTGTATGGGGGGAGGGGGGTGACTGGGGGAGGTGACCGATGCTGTCTCCCTATGTACAAGAGAAACAGCATCTGTCACCTCACTGACAGGACGTGAAGCTCTGTGTTTACACTCAGAGCTCCACGTCCCTGCTGTCTCACCGACGATCGCGTGTACCTGACGGACATTGCGGCCGCCGGGTACACGCATCGGATCCTCGGTGATGCGTCGGGACTGTTTTTACAAGCAAATCACGTCCAAAGACGTGACCCCGGCGCCTCAGGTCCGCGCTGTTCACGTCTTTGGACGTGACGCGGTATTGAACTGGTTAAATTTGGGTGCCAAATGTTTTGTGCCTACATGTTCCAATCGTAAAAAAAAAAAAAACATCCTGAATACATGGTTCAGTTTTGGGCACCTGTTCACAGAAAGGATGTCATGGAACTGTGGAATGGTGTAGTGATGGGAAACAAAAGGACATGGAGAACTTTAACTATGAGGAAGGACTAAATTCAGTGATGTCTTTAACTGCTTGAGGACCGCCGCACGACGATATATGTCGTCAAAATGGCATGGCTGTGCACAAGGGCATACATGTACGTCCCCTTTAAGATCCCAGCCATAGGTCGCGCTCGTGACCCAGTCCTGCTCCCGTGACCGTTTCTGCGGGAACAGAGAGGAAGAACAGGGAAAGGTAAGTGTAAACAAACCTCTCCGCATGCTTCCTTAATCGTCTGTTATCTGTCATAGGGAACACATGCCCAGCCACGCCCCCCGTAAAAAGTGGCCTGGTCTTTAAGCTGCATAATGGTCCGGGGCTTAAAGGGGTTGTAAAGGTAAATGTGTTTTCACCTTAATGCATCCTAAGCATTAAGGTGAAAAAACATCCGATGGTACCGGCCCCCCCGAGCCCCCGGTTTTACTTACCTGACCGTTCGAAATTGCCGGGTGCGTCCACGTTATCCTATTCGGTTCCCAGCCTGGCCGTTGATTGGCTAGGCTGGGCGGATTGACAGCAGCGCAGCCATTGGCTGGCGCTGCTGTCAATCACAGCGGATGATGCGGCGTACCGGGGGGCGGGGCCGAGTGATACAGTCGGCGGCTTTGGCCACCGCTGTATCACGGGAGCGCGCTCGCAAAAGCTTTCCACCATGCGAGCTTGCTCGCATTAAGGTGGAATGCTTTTGCGAGCAGGACCTGAGACAGCCGCCGAGGG
Source organism: Rana kukunoris (assembly GCA_029574335.1). Taxonomy (NCBI): domain Eukaryota; kingdom Metazoa; phylum Chordata; class Amphibia; order Anura; family Ranidae; genus Rana; species Rana kukunoris. The sequence goes on from CM056060.1 coordinate 129,177,215, forward strand.
ACCCCAGAAGACAGGGTTAGAGGACACTGTGTGCAAAACGAGCTGCACAGTGGAGGTAAGTATAACATGTTTGTTATTTTAAAAAATAAAAATACTTTAGTGTTCCTTTAAGTTTGCTAGGGCAAAAGGGGCTTCTGCCCCGGGCCCAGTCATTGTTGTTGGGGCCCAAAGCAGCTGCCCCTTTGAGCCTACATTGCCTGAAAATAGTTGACAAGTGGATTCAGGAGGGCCCAAGAAAATGTTTGCCCAGGGTCCAATCCATATTAAAGACGGCCCTGACTAAATGAATTGGATTTCACCCAAAAAGCAAATGAAAAATGTGCTCATCTATGAGCCAGGATTGCCTGTCCTTTTTGATCTTTGATCGTCCAAGATCGCCTGGCCTCTTTGATTAAAATATAACCACCTAATAAAGGAACCACATTTAATATTCTCTGGAAATGTGTTCATGTTAAAGAAATAAGGGCAGGCCTTGCGGAGGGAGGAGAGAATGTTTGGCCTCCGCATAGGGAAGTGGTTTTGTAAGAGCTGTGAAAATTCAGAATAGTCTTCCATTGGAACGGGTTTTGAGCAGACAGTGGATTGTTTTAAAAGTAGGGTTGGATGTGTTTCTAAAAGGCAAGAATATTAATGGCTACTTATATTTCTAAGAAATTCATGGTAGAATGTTTATCCAATGAGTTATTTGATTGCCTGAGGGATCACCAAGGAATTTATTTCCCCGCTGGAACAAATTGGACCATGCTCTATAAGGTTTCTTTTGTCTTCCTCTGTATCAGCTATGAGTTAAAGGTTTTTGGGAGACAAGGTTTTTCTTTATCAGGTTGAGCTTGACGGACACATCTTTTTTTTAGTCTTTGTAACTCAGGCGGCGTACACACGTACGAGAACCTCGACGGGCGGAACACATCGTTCCGCCCGTCGAGGTTCTCGGCCGGCCGTCAAAATCGGCGACCCGCCCGTCGGGAATGGCAACCAGCCATTCATGCTGACGGGCCGTCGAGCAAATAGAGAGCCTGCTCTCTAGTCGCTCGACGGGATTCCCGACGGGCGGGGCGAGTCAGGAGCGTACACACGGCCGAGGTTCTGGCTGGAATGCAGCTCCCAGCGAGGTTCTCTCTGGTTTCTAGCGAGAACCTCGGTCGTGTGTACGCCACCTCATATGGGGAAATCTTCTATGTTACAAGAGATGCACAGGTACCAGAAAGAAGAGGACAATCTGTTTCAATGTAGGCATCCCTGTTAGGTGTTACTGATCAGGGTACTGAGCTTTGGAAGACAGAAATATAGTATAGCTCTGTGATGTGAAAAAAAGGTCCAGCCAAGACCCCACACCACAAGGGTTCAGTGTCCTGCCTGCACCAAAGCTTTACAGCCCAAGATAATTCTATGAGGCTTTGTCCCAAGTGTCTGCTGTCTTAGAAGGCAACACTATACAAGGCTATACAGTATTAGGTAGATATTAGAGAGTTGCATCTTTTATTGACTACTTATATTGTATTGGAAGCAGAGCTTTTTTTCTCAGAAAATAGGTGCAGGAACTCAACCACGACCCGTTCAGATTTCACAAACAGTAGAAGGGTCTTAAAGGGGCATTAAATACCAGAATTGCATTACATACAGTGTGCAGAGTTCAGGGGGTTACAAAGCAGTCACTTGTAAACACAGAAACCAGACTTCTGTGTTCACAAGTGATTGTGGTGAGCGGGCACCAAAGGGTTTGAGCCAAAGGTGGTGGAACTGAGTTCCACCAAGTTCCCCCAGAAAAAAAGCCCTGATTGGAAGTCTGGCAGTGAGATCTCTGCAACTGATTTTCCTGTTCCACATAGTAGACATGAGCTGACACCACTGTGGTTACCGGACATTTCATTGCCAAAATGCCATAGAAACAGTAATGCCGAGTACACACGATCGGAATTTCTGACAAGAAAACCGTGGATTTTTTTCTGACGGAATGTTGGCTCAAACTTGTGTTGCATACACATGGTCAAGCAAATGTTGTCGGAAATTTTCGAACGTCAAGAACGTGGTGATGTACAACACAACAGTAATGATCCGCCCTGTGCACCTCAGTGGGGATAGCTCCGTTAATCCCTGCTGAGCCGGGGGATGACAGGGCAGTCCTCGCACACTGTTCAGGGACCGCCCTGTCTTTTTTCCGCTCTCCCCTATGGGGGGATCGGATAAACATGGACCGTCTGTCCGTGTTCATCCGATCCGATCCGCCAGATGGATGGAAAAGTAGGTTTTTCCTCCTTCACACTTTGGCGGATCGGAGCAGGTCGGATGTCAGCGGGCATGTCACCGCTGACATCCGCGGCTCTATAGAGGAGCACGGAGCGCTCATTCAGGTCTGCTTAAAAAAACTGTCAGGCGGACCTGAACGGGCGCTCCGTGTAAAAGAGCCCTTAGACTTTGTTGTGGGTATATTGAAGTGTGATCCTTGGCTAAGAAATCCTAATACTTGAGTTTCTAAGACCTTCTGAGAAGATAATTGAGTCTATTTGCATCTAACCATAGCTGGGAAGAGAACATTTTGGAGTATCTTAAAGGGTTTTTAATGAAGAACTATTTATTTTAATAAAGCTTAATGGTCGCGGCAAGACAGATTTATTAAACTAAAGGGAATTTGGAGAAAGTCATTCTTTGACTTCTGGTGCTGCTGAGACTGACTGGCTAGCAAGAAAACCATGGGCCAGATTCAGATACACTTAATATTGCGCTGCGTAATCAAAATACTCTACGCTGCCATATTTCACCAGGCTCTACACCGAATCCTGGTAGATTTTTGCCCGTACGCTACGGCGGCGTAGTCTGTTTCTCGCCGCGTAATCGAAATACGCGATTGGGGGGCGTGAAGCATTTAGACCGGCAAAAAGCTGGTACAGTGTTACGCAAAAAAAAGATGACTAAAGGTGCCGTAAGAGATTGCGAATGAAGATCGTAATTTCTGGGATCGCCGGCAAAAGCTCATTAGCATACCCCGACGCGGAAAACGACGGGAAGTCCATCCAGTGGCCGCAATTTTATTGCAGCGTAGATCCAATGGCGTACGAACACGTAATCCAGTCGAATTGAAGCCCGCAGCCGTCTATTCATGGTTTGAGGCTTCCGACTAGCTAGAAAACGCGCGTAATTTGAAATTACTCCAGTATAACACCAGTTAGACAGGCGTAATGGCTCTGTGAATCTGGCCCCTTGTTTTTTGTATAATCATTATGAGTTAAATAAAGACAGCCTTTTCTTGGTAGGCAGTCTGTCCATAATGCCGCGTACACACGGTCGTTTTTTGCGATGAAAAAAAAACGACGTTTTCTGTGAAGTAAAAAACGACGTTTTTGAAACGTCACTTTTCAAAGACAATTTTGCATACACACCATCGTTTTTTCACAAAAAGCGAGGTTACGTTCACCACTCTTTTCCATTGAAGCTCGCTTCATAACTAGCTTCTGGGCATGCGCGGGTTGAAAAACGTCGTTTTGAACGACGTTTTTGCTACACACGGTGACTTTTTGTGAAACAAAAAACGACGTTTTGAAAAACGACACAAAAAATTCAAACATGTTGGAATTTTTTTTTGGTCGTTTTTTTTAAGACAAAAAACGACGTTTTGCACACACACGATCAATTTAAATGACTTTTTAAAAAACGTCGTTTTTTTTTCCTTGTCAAATATTTTATTGATACTTGGTAAGTAGAATATACAGATAGTGTATAATGGTTACTTTGTTATAAAGAGTGTTTTGTTATGAATACAGGTTATTTCATAGCAATTGCAACATGCATAAGGCAACATAACGTATGGGAGAGAATAGGTGAGAAAAAAAAAGATATATATATAAGATGATGTTGCATTTAAGGTATTGATTGACAGTATAATGCTGTTACTTATATATCGATTTTGTAAGTTCCGTCTTGAGTTCACATGAATGAATGAATGAATGAAGAACTTGTATAGCGCAGCACATGCGAAATAAATCGCCTCTGGGCGCTTGTTGTTCCTTTCTCCTTTGAGATCAAAAGAGATGAGTCTTGATCTTTCGCCTGAAGACCAGGTAGTTCTCCTCCAGTCGAATGCTGGCTGGTAAGGCGTTCCATAGTCTGGGACCTTGGACAGCGAATCTCCTGTCTCCTTTGGACTTGTATCTGGCTTTCGGTATCTGAAGCCGATTTTGGTTATTGGATCGTAGAATACGATTGGGATTGTAAATTTTTAATTTTTCGCATAGATAATGGGGAGCATTCCCATGGATACATCTATGCGTTAGACAGAGTGCTTTAAAGGTGATTCTGTCTTTGACTGGTAGCCAGTGAAGGGATCTCAACGAGGGTGAGATTGATTCCCAGGGTTTTTTCCCAGTCACAAGTCTGGCGGCCGTATTTTGAACGACTTGAAGACGAGTGATTTGGTACTTGGGAAGTCCGAGGTAAAGGGCATTTGCATAGTCCAATCTGGAGTTTACAATCGCTCCCACCACGACCGCTATGTCTTTCTTGGGAATAAAAGGCGTGAGTCTGCGTAGTAGGCGCAGCAGATAGTGAGATCCGCTGACTACTGCCCCTATTTGTGCGTTCATTGTCATGTCGGCGTCAAAGATGACCCCCAGACTTTTGACTTTGGCGCTAGGGGTGATGACTTTGCCCAGAATGGGCGGGGGGATCCAGGTTGTTATCGATTGATTGCTACGCTTGGCGTGAAACAGGAGAAGTTCTGTTTTCGCTCCGTTGAGTTTGAGATAACTCTTTGTCATCCAGTCCTCAATCAAAGAGAGGCATGTCTCTAGATTGAGGTGGTGATCCTTTTTATTGCAAATGCGGAAGTACAGTTGCGTGTCGTCTGCGTAAGAGTGATATAGCAGTTTTTGGCTGCTGATGATATCAAAAAGAGGACGCACATAGATGTTGAATAACATCGGCGACAGGGGAGATCCTTGAGGGACCCCGCACGATAATGTGCGTTGTTTAGAAGTGAAGGGTCCTAGCTTCACTATTTGCGATCGGTTTTCCACAAAAGAGGAGAACCAGGATAGATCGCTTTCTGCGACTTTGGCTACTTTAGCCAGCCGAGTCAATAACAGCTTGTGATCAACTGTATCAAAGGCTGCGCTTAGGTCCAGCAGAACCAGCAGAGAAGATTCTCCTTCGTCTGCGGCCTCAAGAACGTCGTCCCATATCTTAAGCAATGCTGTTTCCGTCCCGTATCCGGGACGGAATCCCGATTGCAATGGGTCGAGTAAGTTGTGGGTATCTAGATGCTGTTGCAGCTGCTGTACCACTGCCTTCTCCATTACCTTGGAGAGAACATTTAGGCCTGTTATGGGGCGCCAGTTAAGTGGATCCTTAGGATCCAGGGTGGCTTTCTTCAAGATGGGTTGAATGAAGCCCTCCTTCAGCTGGGAGGGCATTTTGCCCTCCCTGAAGGATTGGTTAATAAGCTGCGTGACAGGAGGTGCCAGGATGTCGGCGCATTCCTTCAGCAGTTTGGTGGGGATAATATCATTTGGCGCAGTGCTGTTGCGCAGAGTGCCGATGATATTTTTAGTGGTCTGAATGGAGATGGGTTCCAGCGTGAACTCACCAAACTGTGGTGAATTGCTGCCGGTGCTGTGTAAATGGCTACGGGGGGGGCTGGGAGGGCAATTGTTCTGCTGAATGCTTTGCCGGATTGCCTCAATTTTGTTAATGAAGCAATCCGACAACTCATCGCAAAATTCTTGTGTATCCAAGTTGGGGGCTTCAAGACATTCTGGATTCATGGTCTGAGTGACCAGCTTGAAGAGTTCGCGGGGGCGATTTAGGGCACCGTTGATAGCCTCAGAAAAATAGTTTTTCTTGGCTTCGAAGATTTGCTTGTAGTATTTCCTGGTAATTGCCTTGTAAAACGCGAGGTTCTCATCTGAAGAGTTTCTTTTCCAGGCTGCTTCTGCCCTTCTACGCTCTTGCTTCAGTAACGCCAGCTGGTTGTTGAACCAGCCGGCGTTGTTTTTCCTGATCTGGGTCTTTCGTTTCGGCGCTATCAAGTCAGCTGACTGCAATAGTGCTGTATTTATGGCCTCTAATGTTTCTTCCGCTGTTTGGTGCGGCTGAATTGTGTTTATTTTTCCCCCTAACGTGGCTTTGAAGAGTTCCGAATGGAGCTTCTTCTGACATCTGGTCCAGTGTGTTGTCACTGGATTTGATGTTTTTGTTAAGGGGGGGAATTCGGCAATAATGAATTTGATTGCATGGTGATCTGTCCATGGCAATGGTTCATTTTCCAGGATTTTTATTTCCAGATCTTGTCTGAAAATAAGATCGAGCGTATGACCTGAAGCATGTGTGGGCCCACATACTAGTTGCTGAAGCCCTAATCCTTCCAGGTGGTCGATGCAGGCGTCGGCAATGGGGTCTTGCGGGGAGTTGGCCCAAAGGTTGAAATCCCCGAGCAACAAAAGGTGTCTGCTATTCAGGGTATAAGTGGAGACAAAGTCCGTCAAAGATGGGAGCAGCTGCGACTTGGGGCCGGGTGGCCTATAGCAGAGTAGAATCCGGACGGTCTCCTGGCCGTTTACTTGCAGTTGAAGAGTAAGGGTTTCCATGAATGGAAGCGGGTTTTGGAGGCTTGGTTTTGTGATCGCAAGACGCGTCTTATGGATCACCGCCAGTCCTCCTCCTCTTTGCCCTATTCTGTTTTCCGTTATAATACGGTAGTTTTCTGGCACCAATTCTCCTAGAATGGTGTTACAGTCGGCTGTGAGCCAGCTCTCTGTAATGAAGAGGCAGTCTAAGTCGTGTAGTAGAATGAAATCATGGATTTCAAGTCGATGTTTTACTGCCGATCTTGTGTTGATCAGAGCACATGAAATGCGCTTAGGTTGGGGTAAACGGCTAAAATTTTTGACGGTCGATCGTCGATCGATCCTCAAAAGGTGCTCAATTCTTAGGGTCTTTTTGGCGATGGCTGGCAGTATTGCGGCGAAACGCCTCAAATCCCAAATGGTTTCTGCGGAGTACCGCCGCTCAGCCATGGTCGCCATTCACCGGGGGAAAAGACGTTCCTTTTGGTGGCGATGAAGAGAGGATTCAATGAATCCTCCCGGCTTGGTCCAGAGGAAGGCAAAAAACCCCTACCGATGCTATGCCAATTTGCCTTTGGTAGGGGAAAAAATTCCTTCCTGATCCCTGAAAGGCGATCGGGCAAGCCCCTGGATCAAGTGCTGTTTAAGTTGTGACAGGGGGGGTGGGGGGGGAAGCTGACACTGCTGACACGGCTGGGTGTACCAAGATGGCCGCCGACCAAGGAGCAGGACATGGGACCCAGGCTGGTATGTAGCCAGCTGGGTGGATTAGTGAGCCAGGGGGGGGGGGCTGGTTGTTGAGGCCAGGGGTGGATGAGTACCCACAGTGGTTGGGGTGAGCTCCTGGGGGCTACAATCAAAGATTTGGCCGAAAATGCGGCGCGCCGCTAGGCCGCGGATGAAGCCGCGGCCTTTCCTAAGCCGCGGCGGCCGCGAATCAGTGACGGCCGGCGCGGTTCAGGGGAGCAAACAGGAAATCGCGGGGAGGCTCCGAGGGGAAGGTATTGCTGACAGGTGGGTAGTAATGTGGGGTAAGAAGAGGGAAGGAGACCCCAGCGTTCAGCCGATTCGGCGGCTTATCCTGATAAGGACGGCCGCCAAACGGTTCCAGGGAAGGTGATGGAAGGTAGGGTCTACCTGGGGAGGATGCTTAGGGAGGTGGAGGGGGTGGTGGAGATGGCCCCTATATCAGGGGCTTACCTTGAGGCTCACGGTGGGAGAGAAGAGAACCAAGGGATCCAGGGGCGGCTCAGGGTCAGAGCAGATCTGACGGCTCAACAGCAGAGGCTAAAGCGGGGGAGGAAAACCCTGCCTGTCTGGCTCCAGGAGCCGTACGTCCTACTGTTAGGACGCACGCCGATTACTACTGGAGTCAGTTCTAGCCCTGGGGAGGAGTCACTCTTTCATGTCAATCTTATTAATAAAAATTTGTACAGTATAAATCATATAAGGTAACCATCAGGGGAGGGGGGGGGGAGATATGTGGAGGGGAGGGGGAGTGGGTTAGGGGGGTCTGCAGGAGCAAGTCAGATTCCACGGTCATCGGTTAGATGTTTCTGTAGATATGCACACCGATTGAGCTACCATGGCAACAACACTCTATCATTAAAGGAATTTGGAGTAACGTACAAGGTCCACGGCTCCCATAGGTTTTCAAATTTAGTAATCGTGTCTGTGTCTAATGCTTCCATTTTGGCATGCGTCATTGCTACGTTCATCCTATTTTTCACTTCTGTCATCGAAAGATTGGGGGTTCTCCAGGCTTTAGCCAGGGTTTGTTTCGCTGCCGTAAAGAGTTGCATTAGTAATTTGAATTGTATGTTTGTTAGACACTCGGGCTTCAGATTCAGTAGGGCTGTTTTAGGATTCGGAGGGTTAGTTTTCCCAGTCAACGCATTAGTTATGTTGAAGATCTTTGCCCAGAACGTTTGCGCTTTAGGACATGACCACCAGATATGGTAAAACGTACCTATAGCTGAGCATCCCCTGAAGCATTGCCCTGTATAATTTGGAGCGTATTTTGCTATCCTGGCCGGTACCAGGTACCATCTGGTAAGTACTTTATAATTGGTTTCCAATGCTATTATGTTTGGGGAGGCAGCTTTCGTGTTATGCCATATCTGGTTCCAGTCCGAGGTCTCTAATTCGAGTCCCAGGTCCTCCTCCCATTTCCGAACATATGGTGGTCCTGTTGTGTTGTGGATTAGCAAATGTTGATATAGAGTAGATATCGTGCCCTTAGCATGTGGGTCTTTTCTGCATATTCTTTCGAAGGGGGACTGCTGGGCGAGTGGCGGGGTATGGTTCAAGTGTGGTTCGAAGAAGTTTTTTATTTGGAGGTATCTAAAGAGTTCTGAGTGAGGGATACCGTATTTTTTGCAAATTGACGGGAAGGGCAGGAAGTTCGATAGTTCCAAAAATTTGTACAGGTGTATGCAATCCCTGTCTATCCATTCTTTAAATGTTTTGGGAGCAATCCAAGCTGGATAGAATGCCGGGTTTTTATAAAAAGATAGCATTGGGATGTGAGGGGATTGTAAGTGGTATTTTGACTTGAATCTATCCCAAAGGGAGAGTGAGTGCTTAATTATGGGGTTATCTATGTTTTTGCGTGATTTGGGGGGTATCCATAATAGGTTTGTTGGTGGAATGGGGTCACATTCCGTTGTTTCTATCGAGACCCAGAGAGGTAATTCTTGGTTCGCATGGTATTTAGTGAGAGTAGCTATTTGTGCCGTTCTATAGTAATGTGCAAAGTTTGGGAGTCCTAGCCCACCATGTGTTTTGGGGAGATGCAAAGTCTGTTGCTTTATCCTTGGCTTGGAAGAACCCCAAATGAAAGATGAGACTCTTCTCTGGATGATTCTCAAAAAGTATGCAGGTACTGGGATAGGAAGTACCCTAAAGAGATATAGTAATTTCGGGAGAATCGTCATTTTCACTGCGCTTATTCTTCCAAGCCAGGACAATGGGAGATGGGTCCATGCAGTTAAAATGTTTGTGATTTGTTTTAAGAGAGTTGGATAATTATGTGAAAAAAGGTCAGAAGTGGCTGCGGTTAGGTGTGTTCCTAGATATGGGATACTTTTTTCTGGCCATTCGAACGGAAGGCCTGTTTTGGCTGCTGTCAGTTCTAGTTTCGAAAGTGATATGTTCAGGGCTAGGCATTTTTTAGGGTTGGTCTTGAGTCCTGAAAAAGTTGCGAAGTGGTTCAGTATTGGGATAAGGTTTGGGCCCGACACTTGAGGGGATGCTAAAAATAGGAGAATGTCATCTGCGAATAGACATACTTTGTGCTTAAGGCCGCCTAGTTCTATGCCTAGTATAGTGGGATCTGATCTAATCTTTATTGCTAATGGTTCGATGAGTAGGGCGAACAATAATGGGGACAATGGGCATCCCTGTCGTGTGCCTCTTTTGATATTAAAGGTGTCTGATTTATATCCCGCGTACTTAACATAAGCTCTTGGGTTATTATATAGTTCCATTATCCATTTGATATAGTTTGGGCCGAATCCCCAGTTTTGGAGCGTATAGTTTAAGTACGACCAGGAGACTGAATCAAAGGCCTGCTTAATATCCAGAGACAGAAAACAAGCAGGGATGCCCCTTTTTCTTGCAATATGTGCTAGCAAGCAGGCCCTTCGTATGTTATCGCCCGCTTGTCTGGAGGGTATAAAACCTACTTGGTCTCGATGTATCATTTTGCCTATGTGTTTGTTGAGACGGGTAGCCAAAATTGTACCTAGTAATTTTATATCTGTGTTTATCATAGAAATTGGACGGTAGTTGGTACAGAGGGTGTTGTCCGTATGCGGTTTAGGAATCATGCATATCGTAGCTAGTAGTGATTCGGGTCTGAAGGTCTTTTGCTTCAACAGGTCATTAAATGCGTCTGCCAGTCTTGGTGAGATTAGTTCTGTAAAAGTTTTATAATATCGTGTAGAGAACCCGTCTGGTCCTGGTCTTTTGTTTAATTTAAGATCTTTAATGGCCATGGACACGTCTTCTTGTGTGATAAGTTCTTCCAGTTGCGATTTTTGTAAATGATTCATCTTTGGCAACTGGATTTGAGAAAAGAAAGAGTTTGCTTCCGCTTCATTAAATGTGCCTGTTTCAGAGTATAGTGCTTTTAGGTGTGAACTAAATTTTCTTACAATTTTGAGAGGGTTGCTAGAAACAACGTTGTTCGCTATCTTTAGTTTTATGGGTTTAAACGTTCTATTTAGTGAGTTTAATGATCTAGCTAGATATGTCCCTGGCTTATTCGCATTTTTGTAAAAAGTGTGTTTTGACCTGTTAAGTGTTTTGTCAGCTGATTCTGTGAGGAATAAGTCATATTCTAAACGTGCCTTATCTAAGCGTTTTTTATTAGTGGGGGTGTAGTTGTCTTGCAAGGCCAGAAAGGCTGAGTTGTATTCAGTTTCAAGTTGCTTCGCTAAATGTCTTCGTTTTTTTTTGAGGATTCCCAATTCTCGCTGAAATGTTCCCCTTAAAACTGGCTTGTGTGCTTCCCATAATGTGAGTGGAGATATTTCTGGACTCGTGTTAAGTTCTAGGTATTCTTTCAAAGCTTGCTCGATGGGTAGGCAAAGGGCGGGGTGTTTGAGTAGAGTTTCTGGGAGGTACCAAGTAGGATCATGATTTTTTGGGATCGCAGATGCTATGGTAGTGAGTACTGCGTTATGATCAGACCAGGGAATGGGAATGATACTTGAATTTAGAATTTCTGGGGTCATTCCGATTGTCACTAATATGTGGTCGATGCGACTGAATGATTGGCGGGGGTTTGAGAAGTGAGTGTAGTTTCGCTTTGTGGGGTTATATTCTCTCCAAGAGTCCACAAGGTTATATTTGGATAGGAGGCCTGGGAGAGTCCATTTAGATTGGTATTTTGGTGGCGTATATGGGGATTTATCTAAGAATGGGAGGAGGACCTGGTTCGAATCTCCACACAACAGGAGAGAGCCCATTTTATGCGTATTGACTGTTTGGAATAGGTGGGATAGAAAAGGCAAGGAGTTGGTATTGGGAGCGTAGTATGAGACTACTGTAATCGCAGAGTCCATAATATAGCCTGTTAGGATAAGGTATCTACCCTCTGGGTCTTTGATTTCAGATTTTAATGTAAAAGGAGTAGTTCGGTGAAAGGCTATCAAAGTTCCTCTTTTCTTGGTGGAAGCCGATGCAGTATAAACTTGTGGGTAAGAGGCATTATAGAATTTAGGGGTTGTGTCGGGAGTGAAGTGAGTTTCCTGTAAACAAACAATATGGGCCTTTTTGGCCTGGAAGGATCTAAATGCCTTTGTACGTTTTTGGGGGACGTTGAGACCCTGCACATTAAGGGTCAATAAGTTTAACGGGGCCATGGCAGCTCAATCAATCTAGCAATCTTACCGTCATTCTTGGTAGAGTAGTTGTCCGACTTGCTCCGTGCAGATATAAGGAGGGGTGAGGGAAGGGAGGGTCCAAAACAATTAACCTTAAAAAAGAAAAATGAAAGATGAAATACAAAGCAAGTTAACAAGAATTTAATCAACATTATGTACATAGTGTTTGCCCGTGGTGGGAGAATTTGTCTCCCAACAAGGGGAAAGGGGGTCTCGTCAAGTCTCCACATAATACTATGGGGACCTGAGGAGATTTTAGAGAGGCACGTGTATTTTCCATGAACTGGAGTACCGCTTGTTGAGTGCACAGTAGAAACACCTATTCAGGTGTCAGTTTTACTATAAATGGCTATAATAATAAATGAACAGGGTATAATTTGGTTCTTGCTGGGTGGGGAGTAAGCTTTAGAGGTGAGGGAGGAAACAGGTGGGGATAAAGTGGTGATCTCTTCTTGTGCTAGACATCTGGCAGAAACAGCTGTCTTGTCAGAACTTGGTTACTTGTGTTATTTATGGGTTTAAGGTGTAGTGTTGTGGCTTAGTGAGTCTCTGAACAAGTTATAGTGATATTGTTAACGATGTGTTTTGTTTTAAGTTGATGTTCAAGCCGTGAGTAAGGTAATGTTGGTAGTTGTGATTGCAAGGAGAGAATTTGCGCTAGGTTTGTACAGTACAAGGGAAGTGTTGATTGTGGGCCATGGGAGGGAGTGTAGATTAGTATGATGAAGAGATGTGAGGTAAAATGAGGGAGAGGGGGGTGTAAGAATGAGGAGGGAGTGAGGTAAGGATGAAAGTCTATTTAGGAAATGTGTGTGTGTCTAATTCTCTATTTTGCTCTTTTAAAGGCGTGGGGGGAAAGGGGTCAAAAAAGAAGAGAAAAGAAAAAAAAAAAAAAAAAAGGCATGTAGTCCTTTTGTATTTAGAATATATAGGGGTCCTTCCATTATTTAACTTTCGCGTTGAAGAGGAGGTAATGTTTGAGGGAGTTCCATCAGATGCTCAGTCCATCGTGTCTTCTTGGTCCATGGTCTGGGGAGCGAATCTCCCTCGCTTGTTTGAATGCTGTGTGCCATTGTCCTTCTCAGGGCGAGGTGAGTTGTTGTGGGAGGAATTCGATGCAGTTCTTCTGCGAGAAGTGGTTGTTGTAGTTGGGTTTTCAATAATTTTGAGATCAAGTAAAGCTTGGTGCAATTGGTCAGAGGTTCTACATACAATTTTGGATCCTTGGTATGTGAACCTTAAGGAAAAGGGGAATCCCCATTGATATTTGATTTGTCGTTGTTGGAGTTCTGCTAGAAGAGGCTTCATTGCCCGCCTTTTGGATATAGTTAGCTGCGAGATATCAGCGAATATTTGATAGCTGTGACCTTGGAATGACAGGTCATTTTTCATTCTGGCTGCTTCTAGTATTTGTTCCTTAGTCTTGTAGTAATGGAACTTGGCAATGATGTCTCTGGGGGGACCTTCTGCTTTCTTAGGGGCCAGTGCTCTGTGGACTCTGTCCATTTCCAGACGTTCTACTGCAATTCCTGGTAACAATTCCTGGCATATCGCCAATGTTGTGCCTTGGAGGTCTATAATTGATTCCGGGATACCTCTAAACCTCAAATTGGACCTCCTTGCACGGTTCTCGTAATCCTCTAATCTATTTTGTAGCACCAAGTTTTCCTCTTTGAGTGTGTCCAGTTCAAATTGGTATTCTTGTGTATAAATTTCCAGTTCCTCCATTTTTGTTTCTAATACCTCTGTTCGGCTTCCCAGGTCTCTTATTTCCTTGGTTAGGTGTGAGGTGATTTGGTCCGAAGTGCGTTTCAGTGCTTTATTCAGCATTCTTTCAAATTGTGTCAGCAGTTCTGAGGGGATTTCTGCATTGTGACTAGTAGCCTGAGAGGATTTAAATTGGCTTTCATCTTCGCTGTCTGACTCTGTGGTATCCAAAGAAATATTGGGCTTCATTGGTCTGGCTGCGCTTTTCCTATCTTTCCCTGAGGTGGGAGTCTCTGAGGTGGCTGAGGAGAATGGCGCCTTTTTTGTGGTACCTTTAGTGTGCTGAGTGCCGCTGCTAACATTCGGCTTTATCTTGTTTCTTGTACCTCCGAGCACCATTTTTGTAGAGGAATGTTCCCCGTGTCTCCCACGATCAGATATATTGTTTTCTGTTCAATTGCGGTTCCTATTTGCTGCGTTTATCCGCGGTTTTTTCCTCCATGGAGCGGAGCTCTAGTGCGGCATGACCGTCCTGCTAGACTCCGCGCGCGCGCCTCACGTCGTTTTTTTTTCATCGCAAAAAACGACCGCGTGTACGCGGCATTAGGTGTTTAAGTAAAAGGACAACCCTCCGTCACTTATGCCGCGTACACACGATCATTTTTTGTGATGAAAAAAAACGACGTTTTCTGTGAAGTAAAAAAACGAAGTTTTTAAAACGTCACTTTCAAAGACAATGTTGCATACACACCATCGTTTTTTTCTCAAAAAGCGAGGTTACGTTCACCACTCTTTTCCATTGAAGCTCGCTTCATAACTAGCTTCTGGGCATGCGCGGGTTGAAAAACGTTGTTTTAAACGAGGTTTTTGCTACACACGGTGACTTTTTGTGAAACAAAAAACGACGTTTTGAAAAACGACACAAAAAATTCAAGCATGTTGGAATTTTTTTTTGGTCGTTTTTTTTAAGACAAAAAACGACGTTTTGCCCACACACGATCAATTTAAATGACGTTTTAAAAAACGTCGTTTTTTTTCATCGCAAAAAACGACCGTGTGTACACGGCATAAGAGCCGGTTCACACAGGCGCGACTCGTCAGGCGACTTAGCTGCCCAAAGAGTCGTGCACCGTTCTGTACTATGGAACGACTCAAGTTTCCTGTACAACTTTGGGACGACTTCAGGGCGACTTGCATTGACATCAATGCAGAAGTCATTTTGCAAGTCGCCACTGAAGTCGTGGGCAGATCGCCTTGCCGAGTTGCTCGGCAAGTCGTGCCGCCCCTGTGTGAACCGGGTCTTAGTAGGAAACAAATAAATATTTTTAGACCTTGACCCAAGTTTCGGCACTTATTTATCTATCTGTTGTTTATAGTGAATAAGTGTTTGCCCTTTCGTACTTGGGCAGTAGTTGGTTTGGAGCCCAGAAACTGTTACAGAGGGGTTCTTTGTTGACTACGACTGACACTGAATATGGTACTTATTTTCTAATTACAAATGGTACTTTGTAGAGGTCTTCTTTAATATGTACAGTACATCATGAAAATGAACAACATGCTGTCTGTCCTTGGGTATGAAAAGACGTGGAAGGAAAGAGAAGCAATGGTGTGCTCCACACTTATTCTGGAAAACAGTATCAGAAGGCAGTTGCTATACGTATGGAGTACGCCATTGCTCCTCTGCCCTCCATAGGCATGCTCATTTCTCAGATATAAATGTATTTGCCTGGGAATGGGATACACCATTTTTTTTTTCTGTTCATCATTATACAGTAGTTTTTGCTCAGTATTTAAAAATTTGGGGTAGCTGTTGTATTTAAATCTATCTTTCCATTGAAAGCGAATCAATGCGTTCTTTTAGTATTAATATTAGATTCACTGACATTATCTGTGTATTAATGGCACTAGATTATACAGATCGAAATGGATGTTAATAATAAGCGCTGCGCAAACTGTTGGCGCTATATAAATCCTGTATTATAATAATAATAATGACCGATAGTAAATTGAGACCTCAGATGTTGAGTTTTGATGACTTCATAGGAAATCTGCTACTGTGGGAAACTTATAATTGTAGATGTTTTTGTTTTTTTTTTCAGGTTAGGATTTTTAATTTTTTTTTTGCTGTGTGTAATTTTTCACTTTTTTACAACAGATTTTCAGACATAAATAAAATAATAACTTTTTGCTATCTCTTACTTTTTGATGTTTCTACCCTGCAAAAGGTACCAGAACTCTGTCTTCATAACCCCCAGTACCATGTTTTCCCTGATATGAGTAATCTAGGGACACTTTCTACATTTAGCTGAGATCTTTGTGCTTGAGACAACCCAACAGTGTCCCCTTATATGTTTCTTAAATTGTCATCAAAAGGTGTATATACTGCACTTATAGTGAAAAACCACTCAAATACTAAATAATCCTGTGAGAAAAAGAAGCAGCAACACAAAACATGCGATTTGATCATGCAAACAGAATGTGTAAAGGAAAATAGTCGTGCTACTAGGATAAAAATTATATCCTCAAATACCCTAAATTAATATTAATTAGTGCATAAACTCAAAAATAAACAAATGAACAAATAAGCATTGGGCGGAGCTATGCGGTGATGCTATCACGTTTCACGTGACACCGAAAGTAAGGGTGTTCGTTTGTATTTTATTTCTGGCAAACTTTTTAAAGTTATGTATACTTTATTGTAACCTATTTTTGAATAAACTACTGTATTTATTGGCGTATAACACTCACTTTTTTTACCCTGAAAATAGAGGGGTAAACTGTGCCTGCGTGTTATACGCAGGGGGCTGTGGAATTTTTTTCCCTGAAACTTCCCTCTTAAAGTTAGGGTGCGTGTTTAATACGCCCGTGCGTCTTATACGCCGATAAATACGGTAATTGTGTTTATACTATAACACAGTATCGGAGCCTTTATTCTCCTGCATGCTTCACTCCTGCCTGGGAGGACTTTTCCCTCTAAGAAAATTGGATGCAAGGTGACTTATCGATTGAGGGGGTTACCTTGCAGGCGAGCTCCCGAGCCCTGCATTCGGCGTTCATAGCCACTGAGTGCAAAACTCGGCCCTGCCCACCGACGCCGTGTCATTGGATTTGATTGACAGCAGCGGGAGCCAATGGCTGCGCTGCTATCAATCTATCCAATGAAGAGACAAAAAGATGTGGGGAAAGCGACATGGGATCTCGCCCACGGAAATTTGGGCTCAAGTAAGTAAAACAGGGGCTCAGGGTGGCCAGGCACAGCAAGGTGTTTTTTCACCTTAACCACTTAAAGGGGTAATTCCCCCAAAAAACTTTTTTTAACATTGATTGAGGCTCGTTATGTCAAGGGGAATCGGGTGGTTTTTTATTAGAAACAAAGCAGTACTTACCGTTTTACAGATGCATCGTCTCCGTCGCTTCCGGGTATGATCGTCTGGTCTGGGCGTGCCTATTTGATTGACAGGCTTCCGACGGTCGCATACATCGCGTCACGAGTAGCCGAAAGAAGCCGAGCGACGGTGCGGCTCTATACTGCGCCTGCGCACGTCGTTCGGCTACTTTCGGAAAATCGTGACGCGATGTATCCGACCTCGAAAGCCTGTCAATCAAATAGGAACGCCTAGACCCGGAGACCATACCCGGAAGCGTCGGAGACGATGCATCTCTAAAACGGTAAGTACGGCTTAATTTCTAAAAAAAAAACACCCGATTCCCCTTGACATAACGAGCCTCAATCAATGTTAAAAAAAAGGTTTTTGGGGGAACTACCCCTTTAAGACCCGGACCTTTAGTCAGCTAAAGGACCCGGCCAGGTTTAGCAATTCGGCACTGTGTCGCTTTAACAGACAATTGCGCGGTCGTGCGACATGGTTCCCAAACAAAATTGGCGTCCCTTTTTTCCCACAAATAGAGCTTTCTTTTGGTGGTATTTGATCACCTCTGCGTTTTTTTATTTTTTGCGCTATAAACAAAAATAGAGCAACAATTTTGAAAAAAATGCAATACTTTTTACTTTTTGCTATAATAAATATCCCCCAAAAATATATATATAAAACATTTTTTTTATTGTACTAATTGTCTCAAGACAAAAACGAGCAAAACAAATCAAAACTGTCCTTGCAGCGGGGAACCCAACAACTCACTGCAAGGACAGTTTTGATTTTTTTTCTTGAGGTCAGCTTTTTTTTTTTTAATGAATATTTATACAACAGGACAAAATATAAAGCGTTATCTGCATCTATTAGAAAAAAAAGAAGCATACCAGAATGCTGATCCAGGGATTACATTGCCTCTGGATTTATGAAAGAAATGTTTTCCTGTTAATGCAAACTGGACTATGTTTTGTATGGGGATTTGTATAGTTTCTTCAGATCAACTAGAGGTCAGAGACTGTAATTCTCTCAGAGCTGAACTTCCTGGTCCTTTATTTGTCCTACTACAGGGGTGCCCAACCAGTGGCCCGGGGGCCACATGTGGCCCTCGGAGCCCTCTGATGTGGCCCACGACCTTCTGCTCTGGGATGGATTCTTGTCGGCCTGTTTCCCGAGAAACCCGAGAGTATGTATACTTACCTGTCGCCATAGAAACCCGCGCATGCTCGAAAAGAATTTGACGCATGCGCGGCAGCTTCCACGGCATAGGTAGGGTGAAGCAAGATGGCGGCGACGGCATCGAATGTGACGAGCGCATGCTCGTCGTACACGATGACCCCACCTCAATCTTGCCACCGCGATTCTTTTGAAAGGTCAGTGTGTACACTCTGGCGGCAAGAGATTCTTGCCAAGAATCTCGTTGGGAAAAACAATAATTATTTCCTGACGAGATTCTTGCCCGTGTGTACAAGGCCTTAGTCTGTCTAGATCCAAAGAACAAACAAAAAGGTCTACTTCTTTTTCCACATGTGTGGACCTAATGCCCGTTTCACACGGGTGCCTTAAGGTGACCAAGTGTCCCAGATTGCCACCCCGGCTGTGTTGTGATTCATTACAGCACATGCTGATTTTTGGGAAGAGAGTGTCCCTAAATGGCAGTTAGGTTGCCTCCGTAAAGCGGAATTCGCTAGCTTAGTGGGTGGATCTATCTGCTGATCCCCGCTGAACAGGTGGATGACAGGTCTGTGCCTGCTTCGCTATGCAAAGTGGACACAGACACAGTCCCGCTCTCCTCTATGGGTCAATCGGATGGAAACAGAACATCTGTTCATTTCCATTAGATCTGATCCGCCAGACGGATGGAGAATAAGACCCCCATCCATCTGTTTTTGGCGGCCAGGATCGGATTAGATGACGGCAGGTGTCAGCAGACAAGTGTTCACTGACATCCGCCGCTCCATAGAAGAGACTGGAGTAGGGTGACCACATTTCCAGACTGCTATTCAGGGACACCCCCCTTCCCTAAAATCACCTTGTGCAGTAACGAAACCCAGCACAGTGATTGGACACAAGAGGTGGGATTTATGATTTCTCCAATCACAAGCATTGGGCGGGGATTGTGCTCCTCCAGGCATTCCCGGCCAGGACAAGTAATGTCAGGGAGTAAAGTGGTGATGTGGCAGCCTTTTTTGGGGGCATCAGATTGGCTTGGTGGGTGGCTGTGTCAGTTTTATTCCGGGACACTGTATTGTCCTGAAATGAAGGTGCCCGGGACAGACCTGCAAAATGCGGGACTGTCCCGGGCAATCTGGGACACGTGGTCACCCTAGATTGGAGGATCCAATCAGGTCCGCCTGAAAAACTAACAGGTAGACCTGATTGGATCGCCTGTGTGAAAGGGGTCTAAATGTAGCAGGTCATAGGTAGTCTGATGCAAGTCCATTTACATCTACCATGAACCAGGAAAGCTCCAGTTTTTAAATGCAGAAGAAAACAGACACAGATGTAAAAATAGAGTGTCATTCGTTCCTTTCTTCGCTGATTCAGCAGGGGATGACGCTGTCATTTCCCAAAGTGAATCGAATTTGTCCCGCTGTCACTGTCACCACACTTGTAGAATATTCATGCCGGATGAAGCCGGTGGAATAAGAAGAATATCCCCGTCCTGGACAATCCTGGTCCCTTGGGCTGTTAGGAGGATAAGGGCGGGGGGATGTTTCTGAAAGTGTTCAGTGTTTATTCACAATGCTCTCCAGAATGTCACCTATGGGTGACACTGTCACATGTAAATAACAGTGTGTGCCTTGGACGATTCCACTGTTTTCTGAAGGAAATGTTCTGGAGTGGGTGGCAGGTGGTCACACAGAGGGCACGAGCAGATCAAAGTTGCGTCACTTCTTTCTCTGATGACTGTGTGCATTGGCAGCCATGGGCTCATCTACATGAGGTTCTTTGAGCCGAGACGCTGGTTCACGGCACAGCGTTTGTTTCGTTGTCCTTTATTTCACATTACACTGCGGCGGGATGTATCTGGGTCATAGCTGTTTAAATGGGCCTGGAGATTTTATTGCATTTCTCCATTGAAACAGACGTCAAAGGAAGAGATTGAATTCTGGGCAAGACCTGCTACGGGCAGCAAATTAACTTCAAGCTGATTCTACATGTGTTTGCCAATACTCATATACAGATATGTCCTCAATCCTTTTATTAAAGGAAAACTTCACTTTTAAGCCTACTTTCCATAATCCTACTCCTACACTTTCCAAAATCACTTTATTATAATCTTCTGGTCATTGGTAAAGATATTCCTTGAACTTCTCTTGTTGCCTCTCCCTTGATAATAAATGTTCTGCCATTAAAGTTTTTCTTAGCATAAAAAAAAAAAAAAAATCTTCAATACATACACATTTTGCCACTTCCTGTAGTCAACTGACAACACTGCCTCTGCTGTACTGAAATCCCAAGCAGTGTTGTCAGCAGTGTTAATTTAGTCGACCAAAATGACTAAACAAATTTATTGTACTAAATGAATACTGTGTGGCGCGCTCCCAGTATAAGGTGACCAGATTTTTAAAATGAAATCCGGTGACATATTTTTTCTTTACTACTAATGGCGGTAATCAGTGACTCTCTGCCCATCGCCACCGCCCGCCTCACAGCCTCTCAAGTCTTACTCTCTGGGCCCCGGGTACTACTGGATGAGGAGCAGAGGAAGATCATTCCGCCAGGGAAGGCAAGGAGATAGGCAGGTGGCTGGCCAGGATTTGAGCCAAGGCAGAAGAACATGTGAGCGAAGCTGAATGGGCATGCGCCTGAAACTGAAGAAATATTCCCTCCGATCCGACCAGCACATGATGGGAAAAATACAACCCCCCTATGCTAGTAGGCACGGAGGAGGGGGGGGGGGGGGTAATTCTAATTTTTTTATTTAAATTCTGCACTGACTGTCTTTGAAATTGCCCCTGCCCCTATTAAATCCAATCTGGGGACAAAACCTGGGACAGACTTGGTCCTGGGACAGTGTCCTCAATCAGGGGACTGTCCCCTGAAACTGGGGATGTCTGGTCACCCTATCCCAGTACAAACACAGATATGCATATATGTGGCCCTACATAAAAAAGCCCAGTCCAGTGGGGTCTCAAATATACATACTGTCGGAGAGAAGGGGTTAATGATGTATTAATGCATACTCAGCTGTATTCATTTGTATCTTTGATTTCCGTCTGGAGTTCAGCTTCAAATTTAGCTGCATGCATTTTTTTTGCATTGCCGTAGAAACCCGATTCTTATATTATATATATTAAAGTGTTAGGCCCAGATTCACAGAGCGATTACGCCTGCGCAACTGCTGTTGCGCGTGCGTAAGTCTAAATGTGCGCGTGCGTATAGTTGGACGCGATTCACAAAACAATATACGCCAGAAATCTACGTTTTTTGGTCCGGCGTAATTGAATTAGACATTCGCTTCCCTTCGTGCAAAACTGCGCTAGACACACCATTGATTTGCTAGTCAAATATGCTAATGAGGGAGTTACGGGGATCCACAAAAAAACGCAGTTGCTGCGCAGGCTACGCGATGTGCGCAACAGCAAAATGTTCTGTCTAAAGTTAGAGGACCTAAAAGCTGGTCTAAATTTTGAAAAAAAGTCTAATTGTCAGATAAAGCAACACTGTTAGTGAGGAGTTCAGCAGTCACACGTGTTGCCCAACAATCTGTATGCCAACATGCCAGGGGCATCGTCGCGCATAGCTATACTACTGACTTTAG
The DNA here is from genome assembly GCA_029574335.1 of Rana kukunoris. Lineage (NCBI taxonomy): Eukaryota > Metazoa > Chordata > Amphibia > Anura > Ranidae > Rana > Rana kukunoris. The sequence continues at coordinate 129,199,005 of CM056060.1, forward strand.
ATGAACAAAGAAGGAGGAGGGCACGGAGGATGGCACTAAGGAGGGCACGGGAGATGTTTTTTTTTATTTTTTTATTTGCTTATATAAAATTTACAATTTAAATTAATCTAATACAATATTCTTATCTGATACAAGCCCCTCACTCTTCACTTGATATATCACACACGCATAGACATCTATGGCATGAGTGATTCTGAGGTGTCTCGCATCTTCAGATTCACCCCTCATGCCATCATGGAATTACCACAACCCTGCAGGAGGACATCACCAGCCCAACACATGGCACCACCCATGACACCCATGACAGCTACATATACAATCAGAGCCCCATCCCCACAGATTTCCAACAGAACATGTATGGGGACAGCTGGCTGGTTGGTGAGTGACATGGGTGGCAGGCATGACTATCCCCTCCCGTGATGCACACCTCACAAGTGGCACATGCATGACTAACATCCTCCTGTCTTTTCCCTTCAAGGTGACTCTGCATATGCACTGGTACCCCATCTCATGACCCCATCTCATGCCAGCTCACATTATGCATCTTTGCACGTTAAACACACACATTAATCATGGCACAATGAGAATGCATGCATGCACACCACTGTGGTCCCTAGCACACACACCCCACATCCTCATCACATTGGATTGGCACCAGTCCACCATGCAGGACTTGTGAGCTGCAACGCCATGCCACGGCTCCAATTATGTCACTGTACATTCATACACCATTCACACAGACCTGGCGATCACTTCTCCACCACAAATGAGGGTGACACCCCTTTTCCCGCAGGAATATCACCCCCACATTCCAAAATCATACACAAACAGAACCAAAAAAATTAAATAAATGACGAGCAAAAATAAAAAATGCCCAGCAAAAATATAATTTAAACAAAATAACAACAAAGACATAAAAGACAAAAATCACTCTGCAAAACAGTCCCCAAATATCTCAAAGACACGTCACAAACAAACAAAAGCACCTTGCTGTATAGGGAGGGATACAAAGGGATGTACTTTTGCAAAGGAAGTGCATTTGTGTCTGTCTATTTATGCTGTCTGCGTAGTTCATAAAGTTGCCCTAGTCCATTTCCAATTTCACTGATTGCGCCGCTCCCGAGTTGTGAGCATGCGCACAACGGAGCTGACATGGTTTCCTTCACGCGCGCATGCGCGAGTCGGCCGGCCCTTCATTTGCATGGGGTCACGGCTCATTTCAATGTAACACGCCCACGTCCTTCCCAATTTGTATTACTCCTCCTTACGCCTCAGGAAAAAACCTTACGTTTGCGCAAGCTCTTGCGTAAAAGCTACGTGAATCGCCGGATTACGCGGCTAGATTGCGCAAGTCTAACGGAAAAGTGGTGCGCTACGCCGGAATGATAATGCGCCGATCTACGTGAATCTGCCCCTTAGTGTTTAAAATTAGGGTTGTCCCGATACCACTTTTTTAAGACCGAGTACAAGTACCGATACCTTTTTCAAGTTCTCGCCGATACCGAATACCGATACTTTTTTTTATGTCATGTGACAGTGACGCACTGATGGCTGGCACTAATAGATGGCACTGACTGATGAGTACTAAAAGGTGGCACCGACTGATGGTTGGGAGTCGGGACTGATGGCTGGCAGTTGTACTGATGGATGGGCACTGATAGGTGGCCCGCACTGATGGCTGGCACTGATTGATGAGCATTGATAGGTGTCACACACTGATGGCTGGCACTGATTGATGAGCACTGATAGGTGGCACACACTGATGGCTGGCACTGATTGATGAGCACTGATAGGTGGCACTCATTATGCAGCACTGACAGGTTGCACACACTGATGGCTGACAGTGATAGGTGGCACTGATGGCTGGCAGTAGCCCTTTACCTTAGTGCAGTCCTCCTTCACTTACCTCATCCTTCCATTTTGCTTTTATATGTCCTTATTTCTTCTGAGAAATCCTCACTTCCTGTTCTTTTGTCTGTAACTCCACACAGTAATGCAAGGCTTTCTCCCTGGTATGGAGTGTCGTGCTCGCCCCCTCCCTTGGACTACAGGAGAGTCAGGACGCCCACAAACACACAGCTCCTTTCTCTATCTGCAACGTAAACATCATCCTAACTCTCCTGTAGTCCGAGGGAGGGGGCGAGCACGACACTCCACACCAGGGAGAAAGCTTTGCATTACTGTGTGGAGTTACAGACAGAAGAACAGGAAGTGAGGATTTCTCAGAAGAAATAAGGACATTCCAAATCAAAATGGAAGGATGAGGTAAGTGAAGGAGGACTGCACTAAGGTAAAGGAAGCTATTTAGGGAAAAAAAATTGTACCTTTACAACCTCTTTACAAGTATGTTAGGACTTTGCCTACAGGTGCCTGAAAGGTAGCTATGTCATACCTAATCTGGTATGTATCAGTCTGGAATTGCACGTTTTATATAAACCTTATGGCGAAGTTTGATATATTCTCCATGAGTTAGGACAGAGTTAAGTTCCCCAATGCTCTGGAGCGAGCGTGCCCCCCTTTGTTCCCTTTACCTCAGGCCTTTATTGCTGGGATTTCAATTTTTTCCACATTATTGGGAGAAGAAATTCCAGACGCTACTCCCCCCCCCCCCCCCCCCCCCCCCCCATCCCATCGGCACCTCTCCTGACTCCCCCCTTCACCCCAATTCTGCAGCACTCGGGAACGAGGTGAGAGCTTTACACTGCAGTGGCAGCAGGAACTCCGCTAACTAGCTGCATATTTCTGGCACGGTGCTCCAGCCTCAAATAGGAATAATATTGGGATCCAGCATCCGGAATACTCCATGACACACATTTAAAGGGTCGGCACTCCGGGGAGGAGGAGAAGACTTTCTGTAATGTAGTTAGTCTTTCTAATGTAGCAAAAATCATTAACTAAAACAAAAAAGCTTACCTAATTGGTTAAGTATTGTTTTTTTGGACAGGAGCAAAGCAACCTACTTCATAGAAGGACTTAAAGCGCATCTAAACCCAACAACAACTATTTAGTGTATTGCAGGTTGCCAGTTCTTAGATACAGAGGCTGAATTTGTTTTCTTTTTTTTTTAGGATGCTTTTCCTTTTTTTTTTACTTGCCGATCCTGTCGGTAATAAACTTCCCATCCTAGGACGACAACGCTCACTGTACTGTATCTATGGAGGAGCAGCATTGTCACAATAGGAAAAGAAATGGTTTAGTGCTACAAAACACCTCCATTCTCTCCATCTCCATAGGGCAGTGGGAGATGTTCCATAGTCAAGTGTATAGGCAGTACACCTGTAAGGGGCCTAGATGGCAACCTCCCTTTTTCTTTTTTTATTAAAGGACCCAGAGGTCCCCAGGGCCCCCGGATGGCAACCCCCCTTTTTTTATATACAATTTTTCTTATTTTTTTATATATATATATATATTTTTTGTTTTTATCAAAGGGCCCAGAGGTCCCCAGGAGCCTGGAGGTCTCCAGGGGCCAGGATGACAACCCCTCTTTTTTTTATATAAACATTTATTTTTTATTTATTATTTTTTTTTATTTTTTTATTAAAGGGCCCAGAGGCCCTCAGGGCCCTGGATGGCAACCCCCCTTTTTTTTATGTAACTTTTTTTAAATTATTTTATATATATATATATGTATATATATATATTTTTTTGTTTTGTTTTGTTTAAGCAGCACCCCCCCCCCTGGTTCTCTGTCTGCTCCAGGGGGCCCATGTCTAAAGCTGTGTAAGGGGCCCCATTATTCCCGATGGTGGCCCTGGGAAAAATGCTAACTTTTGACAGTCAGCAGAGGCAGGAAGCACAGGAAATTATCAAAGCACAAGATTTCTGAATGAACAGTTTTATTTTTTTACCTAGGCCCCTTTTACATTGACGGACCAATCAGATCCGTCTGTCAGTTTTTTTAGGCAGACCCGATCGGACCATCCATTGCTCTCTATAGAGTGCCAGATGTACCCGCTGACATCCAATCCACAAAAAAAAAGAAACACATGGGAGACCCATTCCCTATCTGTCTGGCTGATCAGAAGACAGTCGGATGTAAACGGACAGGCGGACCGTTTACATCCAATTGCCTATAGAGGAAAGTGGGCAATGTCTGTGTTTGCTATCCATCAGCAGAGCAGTACCTGTCATCCGCCTGCTCAGCAGGGATCAGCGGAGAGAACCCCCGCTGAGCAGGCTGATCTGCTGGTGGAGTCAGCCAGTGTGAAATAGCCCTTATCAAACAGATATAACAATATGCTTTCAATGGTATAGTTAAAGGATAAGATCACCTTTGGAACATGTTACAACTGTATTTAAGGCTTAACATGTTTCGCTGAGAGGCTGAGCTGGGTGCCGGTCCAGGCATGTGGGCAGATCTTGACTCCATGGTTGCGATCTTGCCCAAGTCGGGGTCGGCTCTGTGATGTCAACAAACAGCGGACTTCAGCCCGCTGTGTGCTGAAAACATGTCACAGGAGTGCAAAGCGAACTGCACTCCTCTGATCCATAGGAGAAGTGCAGCCAAACGAGCTTTAAGGCCGCGTACACACGATCGAATTTATCAGCTGAAACGGTCCGTCGATCGTGTGTATGGGCAAACAGACGGGTTTTTCCAGCAGACAAATTTTAAAGCATGCTTTAAAATCTGTCTGCTGGGAACCCGTCCGTCCGACATGTCTGCTGGTTAGTACACTAACCAGCAGACATATCTGCCCGCACATGCGTCGAATGGATTCGACACATGCACGGAAGTGTTTTACTTCCTGGTGCGGTGACGTGGCGGCGTCAACGTCACCGCCACGTCACCGCGCTGTCTGCTGGCGGGGATTTTGGTTTGATCGTGTGTACACGATCAAACCAAAATAGCCCAGCAAACAAATCCAATCAAAACGGTCTGTCAGACCGATTTGATCGGATTTATTTGGTCGTGTGTACGCGGCCTAAGAGATCAAAAGGGAAAACATAACAGAAGTTCATTATTACTTTTACAAACATTTCAAGTGAACCTGTCCTTTGCCCGTGCAGGATAAAGCAACAGGTTAACTTTAATAAACATGAAGGGTCTGTTATAGAACTCAAAAGGGGTGGGGGGCATGTCTTTTTTTTTTCTTTTTGCATTGGGTCCCCCTTAAAATTCACACCAGACCTGAAGGGGCACTGCATAAATTACTGGGGGAACCTCACACAGTTTTGCTTTTGCTAGCCACCTTGTTTACCTGTCTGTGGATTCTCAACTTGTAAATGAATGAGGCCAGATGATGTTGCAGGGCGCCAAGGACACGCCCAGTGCCCACGCCATTTTCTTCTTTTGTATACACTCCGCCTTAAAATTTGTACCAGACCAGACTCAGGATTACCTCCAGGGGGGTTAAACAAGGAATAATGCTGCGTACACACGACCGTTTTTCCTGTCCTGGAAAAAAACAAAGTTTTTCTCTGCGTTATTCGTCATGATTCCTCTCAAGCCTGCCTTGCATACACACGTTCATGAAAAAAAATGCTCTGGCAAAGCGCGGTGACGTACAACGATGGCACTATAAAGGGGAAGTTCCATTCGAATGGCGCCACCCTTTGGAACGCTTTTGCTAATTTCTGAGAATGCATGTTTTTTTTCCCCTCGTAAATGCATACACGCGAGCGGTTTTGCGATGAGAAAAAGATCGACGTGAAAAACTACGAGAAAAAATAGAGCAGTTTCTAATTTTTTTTTTATGGGCAGTTTTCTCGTAGAGAAAAATGCTATGGAGCATACACACGACCAGTTTTCATGACCAATCTAAAAAATGGCAGCCGCCGTACACACGGCCGAGGTTCTCGCTGAAAACCAGCGAGAACCTCGCTGGAATGTGCATTCCAGCGAGGACCTCGGCCGTGTGAACGGTCTCGGCGAGCTTCCCGTCGGGAAGCCCGTCGAGCAGAAATAGAGAGCACGCTCTCTATTTCCTCGACGGCCCGCCTGGATGAATGGCTGGTTGCCATTTCCGACGGGCGGGTCGCCGATTTCGACGGCCGGCAGAGAGCCTCGACGGGCGGAACGATGTGTTCTGCCTGTCGAGGATCTCTGCTGTGTGTACGCGGCCGCAGGTTTTTCGTCATGAAAAATGGTCGTGTGTACGTGGCACAATAGGCTGAACAGCATTTACTCAAATCCTAGTAGAAAAGCGCATGTACATGGCGTCCCCTCTACAGGAGCTCCTTGTCCCTCTTCTTGGATCCCCCAAGTCCTGTTTTAGGCAATCCCCCCACCCCATAATTTTCACAATGGATCTTATTGTCCTCAGAACATGTTCAGGGCAAGGAAGAAGGTGGGGCTGGTTGGGGGGACGGTGTACAAAGGCAGCTTTGAAAAGTCAGAAGCTCATCATAACACCCACCCTGCAGGTGGGGGTTTTGTGGGACTTACCCTAGAGACGAGGACATGAAGTCACCCTTCTTGCACCACTGTTCTGAGACATAAACTGTTATTCTTTCTCCACCACTAATCGCTCACACACTACAGGGAATTGCTTTTAGAGTTTGATTCCTTTACGGCTCCCCAGTTTTTCTCCTTTTCATCTCTTCCATCAAAATTCCTTCCAATCACTCTCTCCTTTTCACGTTCCTTCTCCATCATTTATTCCTGTTTCCACAACAAACTTTTATATTGCTTCCCTACCAGTATATTTCCAACCTGGCTCGGTGTTGTGATACCTTCAACTTTATTCTAATTCCTAAAAGTGACTTTAAAGTTCAGTTGGGAGTTATTCTTTGTATGGATGCCCTTGCTTGTGGTACCTGCTCATTGCCAACCTGGAGGATGTCCTACTCTCTTTAGCTTAGCACATCTGGACTTAGTTACAGAGACCTTCTAAGATGAGCTGGGATTTCGATTTTTTTTGGAATGTGAAAATGCTGCAGAACAAGTGAGAGGCCTCGTACCACACGACCGAGGAACTTATTGTAAATGAAACATCATTTTCCTCGACGAGTTCCTTGTCAGGCTTGTCGAGAATCTTGACAAGCTTTCTTTGCGTACACACTGTCAAGACAAAATCTCGTTGTTCTCAAACGCGGTGACGTACAACGCGTACAACGGCACTATAAAGGGGAAGTTCGATTCCACTGGAGCCACCCTTGGGGCTGCTTTTGCTAATCTCATGTTACCGCGTGTTAAGTAAAAGTTTGGTAAGAGAAGATTTGCGCTTTTCAGTCTGTTACGGCGTGACGAATGTGCTAACTCCATTACAAACCCTTCTTTTACCGAAGGTGCGCTACCGTCTTATACTTTATTCTGAGCATGCGCGGGTTTCTAAGCATATCTACGAACGTGTTTCTCGTCGAAAACCAGCCGACGAGGAACACGACGAGGAAATTGAGACTCCCGATGAGGAAAAAGAGGACTCTCTTTTTTTCTCGTCGAGTTCCTCGTCAGTTTTCTCGACGAAAAACATACACACAACCGTTTTCCTCGGCAAAAAAGCTCTGCCACCAGGTTTTTTGATGGATTCTGTCGAGGAAAACGGTGGTGTGTACGAGGCCTGAGAGAGAGAGAGAGAGAGAGAAAGAGAGAGAGAGCGAAAGGAAATGAAGAAGAATGTAATGGAGAAACAAGGAATGTAGGAAGTAGTAGTAACAACACCAAGAATTTTTCAAATACACCAGACAATCCTTCCCCTATGGCTGGCCGGACAAGCTTAGTTTTTTTGTCCAAATTTTAACAGAATCTTACAAATTCCTCCTATCACACGGTATAGCGTCTCTCACTGCTCATATTGTCTACTGACAGCTGGGGGCTGTCAAAATACTGAACAGCGATTGAAAGGTTTATGCCCAGTACCTTTTTTCAGTTGAATAATGATGGGCGGGAGGGTGACGATAGGCCACCCATGAAGCAAATTTTGGATGGCTCCTCATGATCCAGCTGACATTTACATAGCACACTGCCAGCCATTGTTGCCAAACTATCAGATTGAAATTTACTGACACAGCCAAGTTTTTACTGGCATTTCCAAAAGTTAAAACAATACAGTTTTAAGTGCAAATTAGAATATTTAGGCTACAAACAAATACAATATGCAATTAGCAAAATAATTTAAGGTAGTTAATAAGGCAAAACACATGTTTTTTATTTTATCTATTAGCTATAGTAAATAAGTAGCTCAGGGACAGGACCTAGAAGGGCAAGAAATTAGAATGGGTGGCACACACACACACACAATAAATTGACTCTCACAGTGACACTGACAGCAGTGTAGAGCAGCCCAGGTGATGATGAGACCTCATGGACACAACATGTCCCCTCCTGACTCAGGCTGCATTCACACCTGAGCGTTTTGTCGCCTGAAGCGCGACGCTCAAAGACGCTAGAGGGGAAAAATAACATTATTCTCTATTATTCTCCACTGCAAAACGTGTGACGCCAAACGCCTGAATCGGGCGGCTTGGGCATTTTACCCTGATGCCAATGACCTGTACAAAATCGCGGGGAAAAACGCCTCGTTTTGTCGCTGCAAATCGCGGGGAAAAAACGCCGCAATTTGTCGTTGCAAATCACGGGAAAAAACTCCACAAATCGCCTACACTTAGGTATGAATGCAGCCTCACAGTGACAGTCTCTCTCCAAACCTAATGGTCCTTCCAGTCCACTCCAGTCTAAACAGAACTGATGGTCCCGGTCCCAGCCTGCCTTGCTCCCTTATCGTAGACCCACACATGAGGCTCTGGACTCTCTGCTTGGCTCCATTGCACCATGACATCACACGACATGCTCAGGCACCGCCTCTGCCGGAGCTGCCTGATCACACTGTAGCAGGCAATCACTTGGATGGTCCCAGCCTTCTCCGGACTGAGCCGACTGGGACCACAGCCTTTTTTTTTTACTGGTAACCTTTTACTGGCATTTACTGGCAGGAGAAAATTGGCTGTGTTTTCCTGGCTGCCAGTAAAAATACTGACAGTTTGCAACACTGCTGCCAGTATTTACAGCTGAATGTAATATACAACATACTGTATATACTGTATACCATATACAACATATGATAAAGAGTGCAGAGTCCAGGAGTATGTTATATACAGCACAGCATACACAGTACAGCAGTTATGTCTCGTACACACAAACGTTTTTCCAGACGAGAAAACTGCAATTTTTTAGATTGGCCGAGAAAACCGCTCGTGTGTATGCTCCATAGCAGTTTTCCCGATGAGAAAACTGCCTGCAAAAAAAAATTAGAACCTGCTCTATTTTTTCCCATTGTGTTTCCCATCAGTCTTTTACTCGTTGCGAAAACCGGTCGTGTGTATGCTTTTCCGAAGGGGAAAAAACGCGCATGCTCAGAATCAAGAATAAGACGGGAGCGCTCGTTCTGGTAAAACTAGCGTTTGTAATGGAGATAGCACATTCGTCACGCTGTAACGAATTAAAAAGCACAAGAGCGCGAATCGTCTCTCACCAAACCTTTACTAACACGAGGATCAGCAAAAGCAGCCCAGAGGGTGGCGCCATTTGAATGGAACGTCCCCTTTATAGTGCCGTTGTACGCTTTGGACGTCACCGCGCTTTGGTCGAGTGTTCTTTTGACTGAACGTGTGTACGCAAGGCAAGCTTGATAGGAATCACGTCGGGAAAAACGTTGGGTTTTGGCATGTCAGGAAAACCGGTCGTGTGTACCGAGTAAACTGAGTTTTTCAGCACATTTTTTTGTGCTGAAAATGCCCCCTCGTCTTATACTCGAGTCACCTTTTTGTGCCTGATCTCCCGGATTTGGGGACCCGGTAGTGGCTGGCATATGGTCCCCTGGACCCCAAAGATAGCGCACATATAGCCCCACTCTTCTAAAGTTTGTTGTCCGGGGGATCTACAGCCAGGGAGCACAGACTTTTGAAAGTCAGGCACCCCTTCCATAGACTCTCACGTTAAACGGTAATTTCTCTGGTAACTTTGGGGACCCGGTACCGACAGCAAAGTTTGCTCTCTGGGGAGCACCGATTTTTCCAGGCACCCCTTCTATATACTCCCATGTTAAACGTAAGTCTAGTCATGGACACAGTGAGGTATGGGCACAGTGAGGCATGGGTACAGTTAGGCATGCAGATTGACACCCTAGGCTTATACTCGAGTCAATACGTTTTCCCATTTTTTTGTGGTAAAATTAGGTGCCTTGGCTTATATTCAGGATGGCTTATACTCGAGTATATACGGTAAATATGACTTTTATTCAAAACTTTTTATTGATGGTAAGGATTTGGCACACAGGAACATGTGCGTATTACATTCACGGTGCATCCAAAGTTAGAGCTATATCCCTGACAATCAAATGCTGTACAATGACATGGGCATGTCAAATTCCAGCACAAATTCCTGAAATGAATAAGCTTGAACTATCACCTTCTATAGCAGCATGGATCACAGCACTTTTAGAAAATGCTTCTCTCGCCAAGCAGAGAAATACACACAAAGTATCTCTACTGTATCCATGGAGGGAACATGTGAATATACGGCTATTTATTAAGTGATATACAGTATGTACTACTTATCTCTACTTTATACAACAAGGGACAGGGACTGTGTTACAGGGAATATGTGAATATAATGTATACTCAATGCATTACTTATATTTTCAAAATGAACGGAGCGACAGAGATTGTGTTAGTGCCGGTTCACACAGGGGCAACCCGACTTACAGCGCAACTTTGCAAGGCGGCTTCAGTGCAACTTCAGCAGCTTACGACGCGACTTAAAGTTGCCTCCAGGACAGGCGACTTTGGCTGTGGCCAATCACAGAATAATCAGCTCTGTGGGAGGGAGGGGTTTGCCCGAGTAAACGATTTTCTCTTCCTGTAAAGTTGCTTCAGTTAAGACAGAAATCCGACTTTGGAGGCGACTACCATTGAAATCAAGGGGTACAAGTTTCCTAGAAGTCGCCTTGAAGTAGTACAGGAACCTTTTCTGATGTCGGAGCGACTTCAGTAGTGTACATTAAGACGGCTCTCATTCACTTTAATTGAATTTCTCATGTCGCGTGACTTGGGGCGACACAAGTCTGATCCCAAGTCGTGGTAGTGTGAACTGGCACTAAGGGTGGGATTGCCACCTTAGATTTTGCAACATAAGGGACAGAGGGTGGAGAAGGGGGCAGAGCAGCAGCTGGACTAATAGTGCCATTGTTCTCTATATCTTGGCTTATAGTAAGTATGCTGCGCCAAACTGTATTTAATGGCCTGAAGGACACCAACATCTGCGCTGAATAATGATGTCAATATTATCCTCTATTTTCCCCACCAAAGTTTCCCTTTAAAACCCTGTTATAGTGTTCCACATGTAGCGCCCCTGTACTTCCAAGTACGGACGCTGTTTAAATTTAGAGGGGGGTGAGAGAGTTACTTAGCTCTCATCCATGAGATTTATGTTAATTTAGTCGCTGTGCTGTCGTTTCATTCTGTGTTCCAAAGATGCCTTTCCATCTCGGAGCGACAGGTGGCGGCAGTGGAGTCCAGTGGGAGCGCCTTCTTTTCAGCAGCCAATCAGAGGAGGTTTTCCCTCATGGGGCATGTTGGGGGAGGGTACTTCTGTGAGACGCCATTTTGGCGGGGGAGAGTTCGAGGTTGGATCCGGGTGCGGCACCCACCTTCAGGGTGTGCGCACGTCACGGGCCCCGGCGAGATGGCCTACCAGGCCGGGGCACACATGCTACGCGTTGTCTTTGGCTCTGGGACCATGCTGGCCCAGAGCAACTGAGGCTGCAATGGGACCCAGTGACTTATTGGGTCCCCAACCACCTTAAGAGAGGATCCCAAGCGAGTTGTGCTGTTCGGTGGGGAGTCAGTCTGAGGAGAGCCCGGAGGCAGGCGATCCAATAGGGCCCAGACGAACCATCGGGGATCGAGGTGCCGTACATTGGGAGTTTGTCTGATGGCAACCTGTCAGTTGGTCACCTATATCAAGAACTACCTGAGGGAGATTGAGGCAACTATTTCTATTGAGAGGGAATTGTTCCATTAAGCTGTGGCAGAGGCACCACTCCTATTTCCATTGAGCCACGTCTGTGGCAGAGACTTGTTTCTCCTTCTCAATATTCTTAGTGACATTCCGGCTGCCAGTTCTGTGAGAGAGACTGTCTGGGTGCATTATACCCACTCCGGCTGGAGTGGCAACGAAGTAAAGGTACCATTGAAGCAGGACTGCTTCCACAAATAGTTAAGGCCTGAATCAGCAACTTCCTCCTCTTTTTCACCATTCTCTATTCACCTGAAGTTACCTGTTGCCATGTTGGGCACAAGAATAAAAGCACAGAAAATGACACCTCACTGTTTGGACATTCTATCATTGCTCACATTATCTATTCTTCATCATACCCCTAGACATGCTATAAAGGTGACACGCCGATCCCAAATCTATCCAGTGGCTCCTGAGGGGTTAGCGCTGCGCACATTTTTATACTTTTCTTTCCCGCATTTTTGATTACTTTTTACTTATTTAAATTTATTTGGGGTATTTCGTTTTTATAAGCTGAAGTCTAATAAAGTGATCCTTTAAATTTATTATATTATACTGCATTAATATTTGAGCAAAAGATGAATATAAAGTAGAATCCTTCTAAAAAAAAAAAAGAAAAAAAAAAAGCATTCCTGTCAAATCAGCACCAAAGGGGTTAATATGGGTACTGGTAGGCCTTCATGTACACTGCTGCTGGTAAACGAACAAATGTTTAGGAGCAGTTGGGTATGTTTTTCAACTGCCCATGAACTCTCCTCCATGTTATCTTATCAGTACATGTAGACAGGGTCGTTTATAGTCATTTCTAGGCAGTTGAGTTTAGAGTAGGGATGAGCTCCGGCGTGTTCGCACACTCCACGTGCACAGAACAACCGGTCCCTTGTAAATGAATGGGTACCCCTAGATCTCTGAAGGAAGCACTGAAGAAAACATCAGGGGGCAAAAGCTGGACAACGGGGGTTCATCTTACTAATACAGAACAAAACATTTTATCATGCATTCAGGGCCATTTGGAGTGTGTTTTCTGCTGGGTTGGGCTCAGTGTTTTCTAGCGGAAAAAAATAATTCCTCTTGGTGGAATAGTTGCATTAACTACTCTACAGGAAGCCCAAAGGCTGGAATCTGTCCTGTTTGCTTGAGATGTGTATCACTCAGGTTTTGTTCAATGCTATAGCCAAAGTCTGAAACTGAAGTGCTTTGCAACATTAGAAGTAGTACCAAAAGCTATCCATCTATTCTATAAGGATAAGGGTTCATTAACCACTTAACGACCGCCGCACGACTATGTATGTCCACAGAATGGCACGTACAGGCAGATGGGCGTACATGTACGTCCCTGCCTTGTTGCGGGTCGGGGGTCCGATTGGGACCCCCTCCGCTGCGTGCGGCGGTCGTCTTACCTCCGGGAGCGATAGGTGACGAGGGGGCGGCTGTTCGCTTCTGTCCGCCCCCTCGTGATCGCTCCCAGCCAATCCGGAATCCCCCGCCGTGTCACTTCCTCTGCCTTTATAATGTAAACACAGGCAGAGGAAGTGATGTGAGCTCTCCTCTCGGCGGTATTTTCAATCCGCCGAGAGGAGAGAAGACTCACAGTAAGTCGCACCAACACTACACTGACACCACACACATAGGCACACTTAACCCCTTCCGATCACCCCCCCCCATCCCCCTGTCACACTGTCACTGAATGCAGTGATCATATATTTACTGATCACTGCATTTAGTGTCAGTGTGACAGTAAGGTCGCGTACACACGAGCAAACAGATTTGTTCAAATCGGTCGGGCCGACCGATTTGAACAAATCTGTCTGCTGGGGACATATTGGTTTGATCGTGTACACACGATCAAACCAAAATCCCCTCCGCCAAACGGCGCGGTGACGTGGCGGTGACGTTGACGCCGCCACGTCACCGCACCAGGAAGTAAAACATTTCCGCGCATGCGTCGAAACCATTCGGCGCGTGTGCGAGAAGACATGTCTTCTGGTTAGCGTACTAACCAGCAGACATGTCGGGCGGACGGGTTCCCAGCCGACAGATTTCAAAGCATGCTTTGAAATCTGTCGGGTGGCCAAATCCGTCGGCTCGCCCGTACACACAGTCGAATCTGTCTGCTGGGACGGTCGGGCCGACCGTTTCCAGCAGATAGATTTGATCGTGTGTACGCGGCCTTAGTGTGACAGGCAGTTAGTGTTAGGTCCAGGGTAGCCCCGTACCCCCCCCTAATAAAGTTTTAACCCCTTGATAACCGCCCTAGTTAACCCTTTCACCCTCTATTGCCAGAGTCACTAAGTGATCATTTTTCTGATCGCTGTATTAGTGTCGCTGTAGGTAGCTAATTTTTTTTCTATTGCGATTTTTTTTTTACTAAAGACATGTGGCTGAATACATTTTGGCCTAAATGTTTGACTAAAATTTAGTTTATTCGATTTTTCTTATAACAAAAAGTAAAAAATATTGATTTATTTTTAAAAAATGTCGCTCTATTTTTGTATATAGCGCAAAAAATAAAAATCTCAGAGGCGATCAAATACCATCAAAAGAAAGCTCTATTTGTGGGAAGAAAAGGACACAAATTTTGTTTGGGAGCCACGTCGCATGACCGCGCAATTGTCTGTTAAAGCGACACAGTGCCGAATTGTAAAAACACTTTTGGTCATTTAGCAGCATATTGGTCCAGGTCTTAAGTGGTTAAGGACTTATAAAACCCTCCAAAAGCTTGTATACTGAAGCAGTGACTAAGCCATATCAGCTACACATAGCACATCTGAAGCCGACCTCTTTATTACCGTATTTATCGGCATATAACACACACTTTTTTCCCCTTAAAATCAGGGGGAAATCATGGGTGCGTGTTATACGCACCCACAACACTGGGCAAGGCTGAAAATGACACTGAGCAAGGCTGCAATGACACTGAGCAAGGCTGCAAATGACACTGGGCAAGGCTGCAAATGACACTGGGCAAGGCTGCAAATGACACTGGGCAAGGCTGCAAATGACACTGGGCAAGGCTACAAATGACACTGGGCAAGGCTGCAAATGACACTGGGCAAGGCTACAAATGACACTGGGCAAGGCTGCAAATGACACTGATCATTCTGCAATGATGAAGAAGGCTGCAGATGGGCACTGATAAGGCTGCATTTGAGGGCATTTAAATGTACCGTAATTTTTTTCCTTAAATTTCCCTCCTAAACTTGGGGTGCGTGTTATACGCCGATAAATATGGTATGTCCTTTAGACTTTGATGAACCATATAGGAAGTACAATTCTGTAGTTTACAAACTATTAAATGGACCTCATGTCAACCCTCAATACACTAATGACTGACTGATTCTTCGGTTTACAGGGCTTTTCCTACCATAAGGAAAGGTCAGTGTAGACCAGGGGTGCTCATCCCTTTGAAGAGGGTGGGCCACACTTTGGCAACTGGTCGTGGGCCACAATTAAATGAAATGGCTCAGAAATGTTTATTTTATATTTTGAATAGAATAATTAAGATTTTTTACAACAATCAGGATCTTCATTTTCTGTGGAACCAATCCCTCTTGGATGTTTAGCCACTATTTAATCACAAAAAATCTATTTTTTTTATTAACCAGATCACCATTATTCCCTCTCTCCTGCTCAGGCGTGACCAGCTAAAAAAGCCAGCAGTGCAGCCTTTACGATATCACAGTCTTTGCAGCCATCCCTTGAATTGCCAAAATAAGAGCTGTGGACAATACAAACACAAAAAACGCAAATCGGGAAACATCGTTATTAAGCAAAGATAAAATGATACATAATGACACATAATGAACTCACATGCTCATCACACAACTGTGAGAATTCACCCTCAGAACCCCCGTATTGATGCCACTAGATGTGATCCACTTGGCTAAAGGCTCCTCCCCCTGTGTCTGTGTGTTAGGAAAGAAAGAGAAGAGGAGGGAGCTGACGGCAATAGCAGGTTGTGCATGACAGCCACCGAGATTATGGAGGACCGCCAATCATTCAGTAGAGCAGCGTGCACCCTAAGGAGGCTGTGCGTGTTGTCAAAGGTTTGAGGTTGTGAGCCACATCAAGTGGCTCCACGGCCACACCATAGTTGAGCATGCCTGGTGTAGACTATCGTCTACAACAGGGGTCTCAAACTGGCAGCCCTTCAGCTGTTGCAGAACTACAAGGCATTGCAAGGCTGACAGTTACAAGCATGACTCCTTCGGGCAGAGGCATGATGGGACCAGGGCTGTCTTAATGAGAGGGCACACCTGGGCACTGCCCAGGGGCCCCAGCTGCATGGGGGGCCCCTGCCCTTTCCTCTACGCCCCAGATATCCCCCCAGCACTCTGACCCCTCTACACCCCAGATATACCCCCAGCACTCTGACCCCTCTACACCCCAGATATCCTCCCAGCACTCTGACCCCTCTACACCCCAGATATCCCCCCAGCACTCTGACCCCTCTACACCCCAGATATCCCCCCAGCACTCTGACCCCTCTACACCCTAGATATCCCCCCAGCACTCTGACCCCTCTACCCCCCAGATATCCCCCCAGCACTCTGACCCCTCTACACCCCTGATATACCCCCAGCACTCTGACCCCTCTACACCCCAGATATCCCCCAACACTCTGACCCCTCTACATCCCAGATATCCCCCCAGCACTCTGACCCCTCTACACCCTAGATATCCCCCCAGCACTCTGAACCCTCTACACCCCAGATATCCTCCCAGCACTCTGACCCCTCTACACCCCAGATATCCCCCCAGCACTCTGACCCCTCTACACCCTAGATATCCCCCCCAGCACTCTGACCCCTCTACACCCCAGATATCCCCCCAGCACTCTGACCCCTCTACACCCTAGATATACCCCCAGCACTCTGACCCCTCTACCCCCCAGATATCCCCCCAGCACTCTGACCCCTCTACACCCCAGATATCCCACCAGCACTCTGACCCCTCTACACCCTAGATATCCCCTACCTCCTACCTACTTGATTTCTGTTTACCTGCACTGTCTTCATTGTAGGGGCCCCAGAGCATTACTTTGCCCAGGGGCCCATGAATCTATTAAGACTGCCCTGGATGGGACTTGTAAGAAAATAAATGGCTGCACATCCAGCAATTCCAATTGCCATTTATTGTTCAAAGTGATAACACCAAGGACACCAACACGAGGTCACGTAGGCGCGTTTCACCCATACATCTTGTGCTTAATCATTACCATCACCAATCATGTGGTAATGATTAAGCACAAGATGTATGTGTGAAACGCGTCTACGTGACCTCGTGTTGGTGTCTTTGGTGTTATCACTTTGAACAATAAAAGGCAATCGGAATTCCTGGATATGCAGCCATTTCGTTTCTTACAAGTTTCCCACGGAGACGAGCCATGGCTGGCACTCACCAGTTTGAGACCCCTGGTCTACAAGCTCAAAACCACATAACTTTGTATAATGTCATAAAGAATTTTTAACAGAAGAATGTTTAGGTAAGCACTGCACAGAAGTATACATTTTAAATACATTTTAGAAACCTAACATTCCTACTCTGGTACTGTTGCACTTTCCTAGCAGAGTGTTGCAGCAATAAATGTGTTATCTTAACAATTCATGTATAACTAGTCCAACGCCTGCCCGCTAACCACTTCGAACACTAACATATTACGCATAGCAAAATATACAGAAACTTGCGCTCCAGCACAGATGAGGGGGGATACGTCCCTCCTCCCGCCCTTCATTCCCTTAGGACCCCCGGCAGCTACCAGTAGAACAAAAGATCTTTATATCATCTCACTTAATTTACGGATATCCAGCACTGTACTCCAAGAAGAAAATAAATTAAAAGAAAATGAGAAGGGGGAGAGGAAAGGGAATATTGCGAGTACAGCTAAGTGAAACAAGTAGAAGAAATAGCAACAGCAAGGAGAAAAAAAGTAAAGGGAGGTTATAAAAAGGAAATGAGAAATGACAAAATGTTGAATCATATCGGAAATGCAGAAGTTTATGGCAGGGAAGCAGATCTCTGGGAAAGACACATAAAAAACAATGCCTACTCCTTCTATATATTCATTAGTGATGAAAGGGAAGGACATCTTTATTTGTATCCAAATTAGGTTCCCCTTAATACTCAGCAAACTTAGTTCATAGTGTTTATTAACTCATCACAATAGCTGGCCAATGGCTCCCACTGCTATCAGTCGGCCTGTTGAGAGGGAGAGAGAGAGGAGAGAGAGGAGAGAGCTGCTGCTTTCGGGCACAGTGCTGGATCGAGATCAGGCTCAGGTGCTGGCGGAGGGCGCTTCATACAGGTTTTTTACCTAAATGCGGAGAATGCATTAAACTGGATGTAAACCCATTTTTTTTTTTATGTCACAATGTACAGTATAAGATTCCTAGTATATGTGCCCAGTCTTGCCACACAGAGTTAATCCAGCTCTGAGCAATCCTCTTTTAATGTTCAGTGAAATAAAACAGACTTACAGAGAAAAACCTTAGTCCGTTCCGCCCCCTTGCTGTAAGTGGCAAGTTATTTACATATCTCATGCACTAGCCTGGAGACAGGCATTATTTTTTAATTCCCACCTCCACTCCTTTTCTGAAGTCATGTGGTTACTTTTCTGGATTTTGGCTGGATGTTAGTGATCATAGCAGAATTTAGTGTAAGGAATACATAGGAAAAATGTTGACAAGGGGAGTGTAGAGGAGGGTGGGGAGTCTACTGACATCACGACTCCACTCACAGAGCTCCAGACAACAGATCCACCCACAGAATCTGCAGTTTTTCATTTCTTATAACAGACAGAGGGGAAACATTTAACAGGTAAGGATACATTAAGGAGGCATCTATATCCTTATAGATCAGCACTATGGCAGTAGTTTAGAAAGAATGAGAGTGGGTTTACGTCCATTGCCAGCAGGACCCCCAGGTGCACGGGCAGCTCCCAGCAGGACCCACAGTGTGTGGGTCCTGCTGGGAGCTGGCCACGGACCTCTGGGTCCTGCTGGCCACTAGCCTATGCCTGTGCTATGACCTTCTGACTTTTATACTTTGCCATGGTTCCCCCATGCTCTGCCCTGCTGCCCCTGTGCACTGTTTATCTCAGGTTCGACCCAAAATTCAGGCATCTACGCAGTGCAAGCTGGGAGTGGGGCTTTATGTGGGTGTGGTTTGAGTATGGGCGGGGACACAGGGGGCCCTATGATCTCCTGTTGCCCCGGGGGCCCCATAGGTTGTCAGTCTGCCCCTGGCCCCATCATGTGTCCTATTGGGTAGATTTCCCTTCACTTCCTGTCCTACAGTGAAACAGGAAGTGAGATGAAATCCCTACAAAGCGTGGGAATCTAGTGTCCCCATTGGAAAATTTCCTATGGTTCTAGGGACAACCCAAAATTTTTGACTTTCTTTCACTTTTAATTTCGGTGATAATGGTAACCAGAATAAATAGTGAAACTCCCTAAGGGGCACAGGTGGCAATAAAACCATAAAACATGCTGCCACATTGGGCCAGATTCAGGTAGATGGGAGCATCTTTGCTCTGGAGTAACGCTTCTCATTTACGTTACTCTGCCGAAATTTTAGGAGCAAGTGCTGTTATTCATGAAGCACTTGCTCCTAAAGTTGCGGCAGCGCATCGCAAATGAGCCGGCGGAAATCAAATTGGGCGGGTACGGGGCGTGTATTATTTAAACTATGCGCGATCCCGCGGCGAACGTACTGCGCATGCGTCGAGTGTCAATGCATCCCAGTGCGCATGCTCCAAATTCTGTCAGTGAACGTCAATGACGTCACATCCCCATTCATGAACGTTTTACGCAAGCGACGCGATTTTTTTTTTTTCCGACACGATGACGACGCCTATACTTAACATAGGATACTCCACTAGGGGGCTGCTTTATCTTTACGTCGCGTATCGCTTCCGGAAACGTCGTAAAGTCACTGCGTCGCGCCCGAAAAAGATCGTGAATTTCCGACTCCCGCTGATTAACATATTTTTTCAGCGTTAATCAGCGGGAACGCCCCCGGCGCCATTTTTAAGTTAAAGTAACGATGCGATGGCGAAATTCAATTGCGCCGATCACATCGGAACTCCAACCCGGCGTTTCTTGTTTTCTGGTTACAGAAAACAAAAACGCCGGCTTAAAGTGACAGTTAGGCTGGCGGATCAATGGATACTCCAGCCTAACTCTACCTGAATCTGGCCCATACTGTATATGTCTATAGCCATTGAGGCAGGACAAGGTTGTGTTAGTGAGACATGGCCCAAGGAAAAAAGTGGGCTTAGGGTCATGATAAAATCAGTGGGCCAGATCCACAAAGCATTACGGCAGCGTATCTCCAGATACGCCGCCATAATTTCAAATTTGCGCCGGCTTATCTTTGTTTTGTATCCACAAAACAAGATACGCCGGAATTACGCTAAAGTACTACTGGCATAAGTCTATTACGCTGTCGTATCTTAGTTGCATATTTACGCTGGACGCTAGGGGCGCTTCCGTAGATGTTCAGCGTAAATCATGCAAATGAGATAGATACGCCAATCCATGAACGTACGTACGCCCGGCGCATTCTTTTTACATCGTTTGCGTAAGCGTATGTCCGGTGTAAAGTTACCCCTGCTCTATAGAGGCGTACGCAAGAGGTGCTAGAGGCGCTTCCGTAGATGTTCGGCATAAATCAGCGTAAATCATACAAAAATCATGCAAATGAGATAGATACGCCAATCCATGAACGTACGTACGCCATTCTTTTTACGTTGTTTGCGTAAGTGTATGTCCGGCGTAAAGTTACCCCTGCTCTATAGAGGCGTACGCAATGTTAAGTATGGACGTCGGGACAGCGTCAAATTTTCCGTCGTTTCCGTCGTTTGCGTAAAACGTTTGTGAATAGGGCTTTGCGTAAGTTACGTTCACGTCGAAAGCATTGACTAGTTGCGGTGTGATTTTGTGCATGCGCAGTGGGATGCCTCCACGGACGACGCATGCGCAGTAAAAAAAAAATCACGTCGGGTCACGAATAATTTTAATAAAACACGCCCACCTCTTCCCCATTTGAATTAGACACGCGTAGGCCGGCCCATTTACGCTACGCCGCCGTAACTTAGGACGCAAGTGCTTTGTGAATACGGCACTTGCCATTCTAACTTACGGCGGCGTAGCGTAAATGATATACGCTACGCCCGGCAGAGAGTTACGCCGGGCTTCGTCGATCTGGCCTAGTGGGTTCATGTTTATAAATCTTCCCAGGATGTTAAGACAATGATAGCGGACCAGTTGGGTTAATGTACTCCTTTAGCCTAGCGTTGAATGGGTGTAAGACCTGCTAGCACCATATTTTGCCACTTGTGTCTGTGTGAAATGGGTCCCTTAGTTTGCATTGGTTTAAAGCATTACTTTTTTTGTATTTCTGTCAAATGAAAAAAATGTAATTGAGTGTGGAGAATTATGGAGCATTTTTTAGCTAAAGTTCCGAAAAGGGTGAGATACAAGCTAATTTACAGTAAAATAACAGCTAGTAGACTTTATTAATCCAAAAATATTTTGGATGGGAGTGCATAACTATTGGCAATAAGATGCCTAAGCCTATTTATGACATTTGGTGTTTACAAGTTTAAATCCGTATTTTTTGCTAGAAAATTACCTAGAATAAAATGGCGATTGTTGCAATAGTTTATGTCACACGGTATTTGTGCGGCGGTGTTTTAAACGCAACTGTTTGGGAAAAACTAAATTTAATGAATTTAAAAAAAATGAAAAAATAAAAATAGCCCAATTTTTTTGCATAATGTGAAAGATGAAGTTGCGCCGAGTAAATAGATACCAAGCATGTCACGCTTTATAATTGCACGCACTCGTGGAATGGCGTCAAACTACCGTACCTAAAAATCTCCATAGGCGATGCTTTATACTTTTTTTACGGTTACCAGGTTAGCGGTACAGAGGAGGTCTAGTGCTAGAATTATTGCTCTCGCTCTCACGATCGCGGCGATACCTCACATTTGTGATTTGAACACCGTTTTCATACGCGGGCGTAACTTCCGTATGCGTTTTCTTTGTTGCGCAAGCTCGCGGGGAGGGTGGCGCTTTAAAAAAATATTATTTTATTTTTTCTTATTTATTTTTATAATATTAAATTGTGTTTTTTTTTGTTTTTTTGTTTTTTTTACATTTTGATTACTTTTATTGCTGTCACAAGGAATGTAAACATCCCTTGTGACAGTAATAGGTGGTGACAGGTACTCTTTATGGAGGGATCGGGGGTCTAAAAGACCTCCGGTCCCTCCTTTACATTTCAAAGTATTCAGATCGCCGAAAATGGCGATTCTGAATACTGTTTACTTTTTTAAATCCGGGGCCATTGACAGCCGAGAAACCCGGAAGTGACGTCATGACGTCGCTTCCGCGTTTACACATTGCAGGCTGAATCAAAGCCGCGTACGGCTTTCATTCAGTCTGCGCCAGCACACGGGACGCGTCGGATCGAGGATCGCGTCTCCCCGTGGGACGGGAGGCCCGGTCAGAGCGGCGAGAGGCGGCGGGAGGGGGGGATGTCCCCTCCCGCTCCTCCGGCATAACAACCGAGCGGCTTTTAGCCGCATCGGTTGTTATGTTTGGAAAGCCAATCGCCCGCTCTAAACAACTGTACCAGGATTATGCCTGCAGCTGCAGGCATCATCCCGGTATAACCCCTGAAACCCGAGGACGCATATGTGCGTACGCTCGGCGTGAAAGGGATATAAAAGAACAAGCAAGAATGAGAGCCCCAAAGTTACAGAATCACTAGTGCTGATAGTAAAGAATGCTGGAAATTCTTTTACCAATAAATTTAAGAAAACAACAGTGGTACTCCTTAAACACCCCAGTAACTTCCGCCAACCGGCTGACTGTGCTGCTTTCAGGTGCTGGCACAGGGCTGAACACAGGCTCCTCAGGCTCAGTCAAAACTACAACAAAATGGCGCACTCTGTCCAGGCACACTAGTGATCGCAGTTGTATTAAAACTGCTTCAGCTTGGTCTCCATCCATGGAAGAACCGTTCTGCTAACGCGTTTCACCCAATACCAGACTTAGTCAAAGAGGCCACTATGAAAAAAACTGAAATTGGTGAAACACATTAGAGGAGAGTTCTAGCATGGATAGGGACCAAGCTGGAGCCATTTTTAACCACTTCAGGTCCGCGCTATTAACAAAATATGTGAACAGCGCGGACCTGAGGCGCCGGGGTCACGTCTTTGGACGTGATTTGCTTGTAATTCCCCGTGCACGCCACAGGGTGGCGCGCGGCGGGGAAAAACAGTCCCGACGCATCACCGAGGATCCGATGCGTGTACCCGGCGGCCGCGATGTCCGTCAGGTACACGCGATCGTCGGTGAGACAGCAGGGACGTGGAGCTCTGAGTGTAAACACAGAGCTCCATGTCCTGTCAGGGAGAGGTGACAGATGCTGTTTCTCTTGTACATAGGGAGACAGCATCGGTCACCTCCCCCAGTCACCCCCCTCCCCCCATACAGTTAGAACACACCCAGGCAATACATTTAACCCCTTCCTCACCCCCTAGTGTTAACCCCTTCAATGCCAGTCACATTTATACAGTAATTAGTGCATTTTTATAGCACTGGTCGCTGTATAATTGTGAATGGCGCCAAAAATGTGTCAAAAGTGTCCGATGTGTCCGTCGCAATATCGCAGTCCCAATAAAAATCGCAGATCGCCGCCATTACTAGTAAAAAAAATATATAAAAAAAAAAAACATAATTATGTCCCCTATTTTGTAGGCGCTATAACTTTTGCGCAAAGCAGTCACTTATTGTGATTTTTTTTTTTTTTTTACAAAAATACGTAGAAGAATACGTATCGGCCTTAACTGAGAAAAAAAAAATATAAAAAAAATAAATAAATGGGATATTTATTATAGCAACAAGTAAAAAATATATATATATTTTTAAATTGTCGCTCTTTTTTTCATTATAACGCAAAAAATAAAAACCGCACGGGCGATCAAATACCACCAAAAGAAAGCTCTATTTGTGGGGAAAAAAGGGACGCCAATTTTGTTTGGGTGCCACGTCGCACGACCGCGCAATTGTCAGTTAAAGCGACGCATTGCCGGAAGCTGAAATTTTCGCCTGGGCACGAAGGGGGTTTATGTGCCCAGTAAGCAAGTGGTTAATACAATTGTGATTACTAATGTGCCTGGATAAAGTGAGTATGGACACCATATTCTTGTAACTCTGAGAAGCAGAATCATTTTCAAATAAGGACTTCATTTTGGGGCACTGGCAACAGAGGCGTCTCTAGGCTTTGTGGGGCCTTAGGCAAAACTTAGACATAAGGCCACACTGACTCCCATAATGGGAAAAAGTATTACATTTTTAGTGCAGAGTCCTTGCATGACATCGGCAGGCAATGCCATCATTCTTCCCGATGCTGGGCTCTCCCCTTCCTTCGTCAGGCAAATTAGGTTGTGAGTGTGAGGCCTTATGCGACCACCTAAGTTGCCTAATTAAAGAGCCGCCTCTGACTGGCAATCACAATAAAAATGGGCATTACTTGAACAATTGAGGAAAAATCTACCTCTATACTGACAACCTAATTGTGCCTTCCTCAACTTTTTTAACATGGAAGAACCTTTAAAATAACTTACAGCTCTCAGGGAACTTGTGCTAATAATTACTATTCTTGCAGCTCCTACATTAGTGTAAAGTAGGAAATAAGTATACATAAAAGGATAGGAATTGTGGTATACTAATGGCGTGTATATGCAATCGGAAATTCCGACATAAAAACTGTGGATTGTTTCTGGCTCAAACTTGTGTTGCATACACACGGTCACACAAATCTTGTCGGAAATTCCAACCGTCAAGAACACGGCGACGTACAACACTACGACGAGCCGAGATCAATGAAGTTCAATAGGCAGGTCGGCTCTTCTGCTTGATTCTGAGCATGCGTGTTTTTTTTGCATTCAGATGAGCGGATTTTCCGGTAGAGACTTTTTCCATTGGAAAAATAGAGAACCTGCTCTCAATCTTTTGTTGTCGAATATTCCGACAGAAAAAGTCTGATGGAGCTCACATCGGACTTTTCTTGATGTAATTTCCGATCGTGTATACGCGGCATTAGAGTATTTGACACTCACCCTGTATAAAAAAAATTACATTTTAGTAATAATGAAATTAAATAAACAGTAATTATAACTAGAAAATAAATTTAGATAGTGAACATTGCATTCTTCCCCTGGTGGTCAGTGGGGAATTCCCCGCTTACATTAAAAGTCAGTGGAAAAATGCCCCTGTACATTCGTGGTCTATGGAAAGCCCCCTTAGATTGTTGGTCAGAGGAAAAAGGCGCCCCTTGGTGGTCATTAGAAGAAGGATACATTACATTGATTGTCATTAGTAGAAGGGACTCTTAACCACTTGCCTACTGTGCATCTAACCCCCTTCCTGCCCAGTCGCTTTAACTGACAATTGCGCGGTCGTGCGACGTCGCTCCCAAACAAAATTGGCATACTTTTTTCCCCACAAACAGAGCTTTCTTTTGGTGGTATTTGATCGCCCGTGCGGTTTTTATTTTTTGGGCTATAAACAAAAAAAGAGAGTACATTTAAAAAAAAAACACAATATTTTTTGGTTTTTGCTATAATATATATCCCATTTAAAAAAAAAAATACATTTATCTCAGTTTAGGCCGATACGTATTCTTCTACATATTTTAGGTTAAAAAAAATAAAATCGCAATAACTATATTGCATACAAAATAGTGGACATAATAATGATTTATTTATTATTTATTTTTTACTAGGAATGGCGGCGATCTGCATTTTTTTTTCGGAATTGTGACATTATAGCGGACACATCGGACAGTTTTGACACATTTTTGGGACCATTCACATTTACACACAGAGTTCCATGTCCCTGCTTAGTTACTGGGCAATCGCGAGTGCCCGGCGGTCATAGCGGCCGCCAGGCACGCGCACGGTGTTCCCAGCCCCCTAGCGGCTTTAAATGACAGGACGTCATATGACGTCCTGTCAGAAGAATAGAGCATTCCGCCCGCCGTCATTTGACGGTGGGCGGGTGTTAAGTGGTTAAACTAATGGTCAATGAGAGTAGGGCCCAATTACAATGATAGTCAGTGGAAAGAAAACTCTTACATTAGTGGCCAGTGGGAAGAATGCTCTGTACGCTGGTGGACAGTGAAAAGAAAAATCTTTACATTGGTTGTCATCAGGAAGAATGTCCCTTTGCATATACCTAAAAAAAAAACATTAGTGTACCGTAATTGGTTACTAATCCCTGAGGCAGAAATAGCTTATTGCTCAATGAACTACTAGCAACTTCTTGAGGAACCCTAGGGGGTCCTGGTTGAGAAAGGCTGGCCTATACCCATGCATGGGAATGAATGAATACATTTTATAAAGTATTTTTTACAGCTATGCTTATAAGTTTACATACCCTGGCAGAATTTATGATTTCTTGGCCATGTTTCAGAAAATATGAATGATGACACAAAAACATTTATTTTACTCATGCTGAAGCCATTTATTATGAATCAACTGTGTTTACTTTTTTTTTTTAATCATAATAACAACAGAAACTACCCAAATAACCCTGATCAAAAGTTTACATACATGATTTTGGCCTGATAACATGCACACAAGTTGACACAAAGGGGTTTGATTGGCTATTAATGGTAACCATCCTCACCTGTGATCTGTTTGCTTGTAATTAGTGTGTGTGTATAAAAGGTCAATGAGTTTCTGGACTTCTGACAGACCCTTGCATTTTTCATCCAGTGCTGCACTGACGTTTCTGGATTCTGAATCATGGGGAAAGCAAAAGAATTGTCAAAGGATCTGCGGGAAAAGGTAGTTGAACTGTAAAAAACAGGAAAGGGATATAAAAAGATATCCAAGGAATTGAGAATGTCAATCAGCAGTTTTCAAACTCTAATCAAGAATTTGAAAATGAGGGGTTCTGTTGAAACCCGACTAAACTGGGTAGACCAACTAAAATTTCAGCCACAGCTGCCAGGAAAATAGTTTTATAAATAACTTCAGGTGAAATACAGGACTCTCTGAAAACATGTGGTGTGGCTGTTTCAAGATGCACAATAAGGAGGCACTTGAAGAAAGATGGGCAGCATGGTCGAGTCGCCAGACAAAAACCATTACTGCGCAAATGCCACAAAGTATCCCACTAACAATACGCCAAAAACAGCACAGAGACAATCCTCAAACCTTCTGGCACAAAGTCATTTGGAGTGATGAGACCACAATTGAGCTTTTTTGCCACAACCATAAACGCCTCATTTGGAGAGGAGACAACAAGGTCTATGATGAAAGGTACACCATTCCTACTGTGAAACACGGAGGTGGATCGCTGATGTTTTTGGGATGTGTGACCTACAAAGGCACAGTAACTTTGGCCAAAATTGATGGCAAGATGAATGCAGTATGGTATAAAAAAATACTAGAGGAACATTTGCATTCATCAGCCAGGAAGCTGCGCATGGGAGGTACTTGGACATTCTAATATGACAATGATCCAAAACACAAGGCCAAGTCAACTTGTCATTGGCTACAGCAGAATAAAGTGAAGGTTCTGGAGTGGCTATCACCGTCTCCTGACCTCAATATCATTGAGCCACTCTGGGGAGATCTCAAACGTGCTGTTCATGCAAGATAGCCCAAAAATGTTTGGCTTTTTGCCAAGAGGAATGGGCAGCTTTACCATCTGAGAAGATAAAGAGCCTCATCCACAAATACCATAAAAGACTTTAAGCTGTCATTGATGTTAAAGAGGGCAATACACTGTATCAGTGGCAGTTCGTCCATAAAGGGCGCCGGAGCGCCGCCCCCTCTGACTCTTGCACTGCCACTGAAATACATAGATTCATGGATTGCATGAATCTATGTATTTTTCCCGCTGTCGCCCACTATTCAGATGGCTGGATGGTGAGCGCCGGAAACCTGAATAACGGCAGCTGGTTGGCTGTGTGAAAGTGCCTATCAAAAACCAGCGGTGCGTTCCTTTGATATGACTGACAGGCATCTTAGCCAATCAGGTTCACCAGTTCTGGTTACCGGTAACTTGATTGGCTGAAGCGTCATCGAGGGCGCGAGAAGACATCGAGGGACGTAGAAGGAGGATGGCTGACCCCCAGAAAGGTAAGTGCCGGGTGGAGGGAGGGGCATTTTACAGGGCACGGTGGCATCAATGGGCACAGTGGTGACAATGGGCACAGTGGTGACAATTAAAAGGCACAGTGGCATCAATTGGCACAGTGGCGACAATTAAAGGGCACAGTGGTGACAATCAAAGGACACAGTGGCATAAATTGGCAAAGTAGCGACAATTAAAGGGCACAGTGGTGAGAGTTAAAGAGCACAGTGGCGACAATTGGCGCAGTGGTGACAATTAATGGCACAGTGGCTGCATTTGATGGGCACAGTGGCTGCATTTGATGGACACAGTGAGGCTGCAATTTTTTTTTTTTTTTTCGTTTGCGCCCCCCCAAAAATTTGTAGCACCAGCCGCCTCTGCACTGTATTAAGAACTCGGGTATGTAAACATTTGATCAGGGTTATGATTTAAAAAGAGTAAACACAGTTGATTGATAATAAATGGCTTAAACCAAACACTAACCATGAGTGAAAGAAACGTTTTTGTGTCCTCATTCATATTTTCTGTAAAATGGCCAAGAAACCATAAATTCAGCCAGGGTATGTAGATGTATAATCACAACTGTATATGACTAGCTGGCTGCATATACATAGGCATGTACCAGATCATAGGATGATAATCGATTTGATAAATGCTCAGGCAATAACGAAAAGTTTTTTCATCTTCGGAGTAAGGGTCCTTTCACACGTGCGGACCGTTTTTTAGATCCGTTTTTTTATCATCAGTTGATTAGTTTTTCATCAGTTTTTCATCCGTTTTTTATCCGTTTTTTCATCCGTTTTTTCATCTGTTTTTTCATCCGTTTTTTCATCCGTTTTTTTTTTAATAGAACTTTATTTTTATTACATATTCTGATAAAAAACGGATGTTAGCGGATCAGATGTTAAACGGATCGTCCGCTAACGTCCGTTTTTCGTCCGTTCTGTTTTTTCGACGGAAGAAAAATAGGGTTTTCTTCCGTTCAAAAAAACGGAGCTTAACGGAGACAGACGTTAGCGGATGCATGTGAAAGGACCCATTGGAAAGCATTGCGGTCAAAAAACAGATGTCTAAAAACGGACGAACGGTCCGCACGTGTGAAAGGACCCTAAGACCATGCATGTATGAGTTTTAGGCCTGTTCAAACCATGTGTGTTGGCCTGCTCCCAGCAACCTTTCCCAGTGGAGTCCTGAAGCAAAGACAAAGCAATTTACCTTATTTGCTATAAAGTCAGTTCACACCACTGTATTGCACTTTTTCCAACGAAGTGTGTTGCAATTCAAAATGTCACATCACAATGACACTGAATCGAATAGAACTGAATGAAATGTGACTTGTGACATTTAAATAAAGTTCTATCAAAAAATAAAAAATGTAAACAGTGCTATACGCTGGAATTGGCACATTAGCACTATTTCTCCCAGAACATACCAGCGGCCATGTGTTCAGCATACTTTAAAGCGATTGTACACAATTTTTATTTTTTTTGTTACCACTGTAAGACAAAAGGCATAATAAACTAGTATGCTGGCAGAATGGTAAATAAAAGTCCTGCTAGCTGCTATCTTTGAAGCGATGTAGAAGCAGTGTATACACCGCTCCAAAAGCGCCCCTGCCCATTGAAATCAATGGGTAGCGCCGACAAACAGCGTCGATTTAAGTGACAATTGCACGGTCGTGCGACGTGACTCCCAAACACAATTGACCTCCTTTTTTTCTCACAAATAGAGCTTTCTTTTGGTGGTATTTTGATCACCTCTGCGGTTTTTATTTTTTGCGCTATAAACAAAAATACAGCGAACATTTTGAAAAAAAAAAACAGTATTTTTTACTTTTTGCTACAATAAATATCCCCAAAAAATATATAAAAAAAAAATTCCCCTCAGTTTTAGGCCGATACGTATTCTTCTACATATTGGGCCAGATTCTCGTACAATACCGTCGTAACGGCGTAGCATAGCGTAACCCATTTACACTACGCCTCTGCACTTTTTACGGGCAAGTGCTGTATTCTCAAAGCACTTGCTCCGTAATGTGCGGCGGCGTAGCGTAAAGGGGACGGCGTAAGGCCGTGTAATTCAAATAGGGAAGGAGGGGGTCGTGCTGTATTTAAATTAAGCGCACTCCCGCGCCGAACGAACTGCGCATGCGCCGGTCCTAAACGTAGCCCACTGCGCATGCTCCATAGTACGCCGCAAATACATTGATTTTGACGGCAACGTAATTCAACGTACAGGCCTATTCGCGACGAGTTACGCAAACGACGTGAACAACGGAAAAACACGACGCTGTCCCGACGTCCATACTTAACATGGTTTATGCCGAACCTACGCAAGGTTATCCCTCATATAGCAGGGGTAACCTTAAGCGTACGCAAACTACGTAAACTACGTCGACGGCGCGCAACTTTGTTCGGGAATCGGCGTATCCCGCTCATTTGCATATACGACGCTGAAATAGACGGGAACGCCACCTAGCGGCCAGCGTAGAATTACATCTAAGATCCGACGGTGTAAGTGACTCACGCCAGTCGGATCTACTCAAAATCTATGCGTAACTGATTCTAAGAATCAGTCGCATAGATACACAGGGCCAGATACAGAGATACGACGGTGTATCTGGAGATACACCGTCGTATCTCTTTTGAGAATCTGGCCCATTCTTGGTAAAAAAAAAATACAATATGCGTTTAGTGATTGGTTTGCGCAAAAGTTATAGCGTCTACAAAATAGGGGATAGTTTTATGGCATTTTTATTTATATATATATTTTTTACTAGTATTGGTGGCGATCAGCAATTTTTATCGTGACTTTGACATTATGGTGGACACATCGGACACTTTTGACAACATTTTGGGACCATTGTAATTTTTACAGCGATCAGTGCTATAAAAATGCACTGATTACTGTAGAATTGACACTGGCAGTGAAGGGGTTAACCATTGGGGGGCGTTGAAGGTGTTTAGTGTGTTCTAGGGAGTACTTCTAACTGTTAGGGGGTGTGGCTAGAAGTGACATGTCACTGATCGCTGTTCCTGATGAAAGGGAACAGACGCTCAGTGACATGTCATTAGGAAGAACGGGGAGATGTTGTGTTTACACTGAGGCCTCGTACACACGACCGAGGAACTCGTCGTAAAAGACACATCGTTTTCCTCGACGAGTTCCTTGTCAGGCTTGTCGAGAATCTTAACAAGCTTTCCTTGCATACACACTGTCAAGACAACATCTTGTCATTCTCAAACACGGTGATGTACAGCACGTACTACGGCACTATAAAGAGGAAATTCTATTCCACTGGCGCCACCCTTGGGGCTGCTTTTGCTAATCTCATGTTACTGCGTGTTAGTAAAAGTTTGGTAAGAGACGATCCGCGCTTTTCAGTCTGTTACAGCGTGACAAATGTGCTATCTCCATTACGAACGCTACTTTTACCAAAGGTGCACTCCCGTCTCGTACTTTATTCTGAGCATGCGCGGATTTCTAATCATACATACAAACGTGTTTCTCGTTGTAAACCAGCCCGACGAGAAACACAACGAGGAAATTGAGACTCCCAGGAAAAACAGAACGTATTTCTCGTCAAGTTCCACGTCAGTTTTCTCGACGAAAAGCATACACACGACCATTTTCCTCAGCAAAAAAGCTCTGCCACCAAGTTTCTTGATGGATTCTGCCGAGGAAAACGGTTGTGTGCACGGGGCCTGACGCCTCCCTGTTCTTCAGCTCTGTGACTTGATCGTGGAACACCGGCGGACATCGAGTCCGCGGGTCCCGCGGGCACGGTCACAGAGCTCACAACAGGGTCGCAAGCGCACGCCCGACCACATGGCAGCAAATTAAAGGGGACGTATATATACACCCTTTTGCCCAGCCGTGCCATTCTGTCATTTTTTCGGGAATTAGTCCCTTTGCCGGTTTGAGCAGCCGTGGGACCAGGGTTCTTTCATATTGTTTATTTAGTTTTGTTTGTTACGTGAAACAAACATGTCCAAGGGTTTTGTGGGATCTTCTCACCTGTTATTTCTTTGATGTACTCCAAAACTTCCTCCCAATACTTTTTTATTTTTGGGCACTCCCACCATATGTGCAGTGTCGTTCCCTTTTGTCTACAATTCCTCCAGCATAACGGGGAGTTGTTTGGATGAATTTCATTCATTCTCTCTGGGGGCAAATGCCAACGTAACATACACTTAATTAATAATAACAAATAATTTGCTTCAATCGTCATTATATCAGGTGTGGTGTTGAATACTGCTCTAATCATTTGTCACAAAAGAAAGCCCCGGCAGCAGGGGAACCTAGACGCAGGGGCACATGACTGGGGGGACACTGAGCGGAGGGACAGGAACAGGAAGCGGGGGCCGCAATCGCGGCTGCACGGGGGGGCGGGGTTTCGGACCTCGAGGCAGGTCCCCTTAAAAGGTCCGGAGGGACAGGCCTCATCATTCGAGCGCCATCCACGGTGAGGCAACACGCAGCCCGTTTTTCCCTCCCTCCCTCCCTGGGGAAGTGTCTGGTATGGGTGTTTGTTTTTAATATTCTTTGTGTTTCAGGTGGACTTTGGCGTTGGTTCAGGGTTCTTGAGAATTGGGTGGGGTTTGGTACATACATTTTCAGATGTGTGTACCTGAGATGGTTGGTAGGAGTTGGGGCCTGTCATGGGATGGGCACCTTCCCTATCTGGTTAGGTGGGCTATTGGTATATCGAGCTGAAGAGTGAAACGAAGAAGGAAGTCATGGCCTCGTGAGCTGATGGGAGCACGGCTAGAGGCCGGAATACTTTCTATGGTGGACAGCCGATTACCTTGCACTTTTCTTTCCCTTTCTCTTAGGAACCTCGTGTTTACAGCAGTTGGTGTTTAATTGTTTTTGTTGGGTTAATTTATTCCGGATCTGATAAAATATATATTTAATGTTAAAAAGAAGATATATATATTGAAAGTTGGTTATTTTTATAAACTTATTGTATATATTACCTTTTGGATTTAAATAAAAGGGGCCTTTGGTGGCCATTTAATCCAGAAGTTGTTGCGTGTTTAATATGGGAGGTTTTTAGGGTCTTAGGGGTGGGTTTTTGGTTTATCACCCAAGCCACTAGTAGTACACCAGTCATGATTTGTGATTCCTTCAATTTTTTCTTCACTTCCTGTCCCCATTTTTCTATACATACTAATGCTCCCTGTGTTTCTAATTCTGTTAATATTTCATAAGTTTGTGATATCCCATGTTTCAAAGGCTTTTCTATACTACAAAGTTTTTCCATTGACTTTAGTGCTTTTTCATCTCTAATTGGCTGTGGTGAATTGCTCACTTAGGCTCCTTACACACGGAGCGGTACGTTTTTCGGTCCGCTCCGTGTGTCCGTCAGCTCAGCGGGGGATCTCCGCTCAGCTGTCGGCGGACGGGGCGGTCCAGGCACACTGTGCAGGGACCGCCCTGTCTCTCCTCCGCTCTCCCCTATGGGGAGTCGGATGGAAACGGACCGTCTGTCCGTTTGCATCCGATCCGTTTGGCCGGACGGAAGAAAAATAGGACATTCTTCCGTCCGCAAAAACGGATGCGGATCTGGCGGACGTTAGCAACATCCGCTAATGGATCCGCTCCCATAGGGACCCATTACAAGTCCGTAAACGGACTTGTAATGAGCGGACGAACGGTCCGCTAGTGTGAAAGGACCCTAAGTGTGTTAACTGATTGTATTCCCATTCACTGAACTGCCATTCTGTCGACGTATAAGTTTGTGCGGTGGTCGGCAAGCGGTTAAAATAAGAACTATTCTCTTTGGAGGCATTTCCTCTCCTTTCTAGTTGTGTGTTAAGTACAGGAAATAAAGGAAAATCTCCCCAATGGGACAAAGGCAACAAAAAAAAAAAAGCCTTGATGGGGGTTTAACTCTTCCTTGCACAAAAAAAAAAGTTTAGGCTGATCAATCATATGTATGTCTACATTTAATGTGGTGTCTGTCTGTCTCATGATCGTTGCACTTCATGCTTTTAAACAGTATTATGTCAGTTTCATGGTTTCTTGGCTAAGAGCTTTCACTGTATGCCCATGTGTTGAACACTGTATGCCTGCCAGAAAAGTGCGCTCTAAATGCACAATATAAACAAATAGAATTTAATAGGGAAAATGTAGAATTGGAGTTAACATCCATATAGAGATATAGTATATTTTTGCTTTCTTTTACAGCCTAAGAAAGCCAACATGTGCCAAGTGCTCAGGGCTGCTAGAGATGGAATCAATTAGCAGATGGATAAAGTTTAGAGAAGGAGGGGGTGCTGCCGGGCATGGCTCAAAAACAGAAGAAGTTTTCAGCTTTTCAGTGAAAGTGAAAGGGATTCCAGAATTGCGTCATGCAGACTTGCAAGGTCTACCTCCTAAGGGAATGTATGTAGCAGCAGATAAACAGAGTCAAGAGTCTTAACATGACCACCTCCATGACCATACAGCCCTACAACAACTGAATAGACCTTAAGTTCTTGTTCTAGCTCCTGATGTAGCTTATTGCAGGAGATTCAGCATCGGATCACCATTGACTCTACCAGAGAAACCTTGGTAAATTCATGAAAATCCAATGCTATGGCCTTCTGATGTCCCAAAAAACCCTCAACTCCTTAACTCACCCACTCGATCTCCTCAAGGATCACAAACGTACTGAATCACATACCGGTATGGATGTCACACCACTTTCTTAAACTCAATCTTTCTAAAACTGAGCTTGTTATATTTCCTCCTTCACGGTCGCCCCCCCCCATGACTTTACCATTAATATCAACAACACAACCATTGGTCCCTCCACACATGCCAGGGTGCTGGGTGTAATCCTTGACTCTGACCTCTCCTTCAGCCACCATATTCAATCACTGGCTAAATCCTGCCACCTTAACCACTTCAATACCCAGCCATATACAATTGACGGCCTGAGATGGGATCTACCATCCTAAGTGGCCGTCAATTGACGGCCTGGGCTTTGCGGGTGGATATCTGAATGATGCCTGCAGCCAGAGGCATCATCCAGATATCCTCTTCTTCAGCCGGCGATTCTGCACAATCTAAGAATGATCATTCTTACAGGCCGCGGGAGGGGACATCCCCCCCTCCCGCCGCCATCCGGTGCTTCTCCGGGCTCTCCTGTGCCTTCGGGGGCCCGGAGAACGAATCGTCAGCGTCGGCAGGAAGCATAGAGATGACTGGTGACCAGATGGTCACCAGTCATCTCTATGACCGTCGGAGGACCCGGGCGCGATGTGATGACATCACGCCCGGGTCCCCGTAAGTAAACAAAGCCGCGATTGTGGCTGTAAGCCACCATTCATGAGATTGGTGAATTTTTTTTCACCGATCTCATGGTTTCCAGCCTGGAGGAGAGATGTGGGGTCTTATTGACCCCCATCTCTCCTTAATGAGGAAGTGTCACAAACCATTCCTATTACAAGGGATGTTTACAATTCTTGTAATAGGAATAAAAGTGGAAAAAATTAAAAATGCCCCTGTCCCCGATAGCTCGCGTGCAGAAGCGAACGCACACGTAAGTCCCGCCGACATATGTAAACGACGTTTAAACCACATAAGTGTGCGCATAATTAAAGCGTGACATGTTGGGTATCTATTTACTCGGTGTAAAATAATCTTTCACATAATACAACAAAATTTGGCTAACTTTACTATTTTGTTATTTTTTTAATTCATGAAACAATTTTTTTTACAAAAAAAAAGGCGTTTGAAAAATGATTGCGTAAATACCGTGCGAGATAAAACGTTGCAATGACCGCCATTTTATTCCCTAGGGTGTCTGCTAAAAAACATATATAATGTTTGGGGGTACGGTGTAATTTTCTAGCAAAAGAATGATGATTATTACATGTAGGAGAGAAGTGTCAGAATAGGCCCGGTAGGGAGGTGGTATAAAAGCCCGGTATTGAAGTGGTTAAAGGGGTTGTAAAGTAAAAAAAAAAATTACCCTAAATAGCTTCCTTTGCCCTAGTGCCATCCTCCTTCACTCACCTCATCCTTCCATTTTGCTTTTTAATGTCCTTATTTCTTCTGAGAAATCCTCACTTCCTGTTCTTCTGTCTGTAACTCCACACAGTAATGCAAGGCTTTCTTCCTGGTGTGGAGTGTCGTGCTCGCCCCCTCCCTTGGACTACAGGAGAGTCCGGACGCCCACTACGTTGCAGATAGAGAAAGGAGCTGTGTGTTAGTGGGCCTCCAGGAAGTGAGGATTTCTCAGAAGAAATAAGGGCATTTAAAAGCAAAATGGAAGGATGAGGTAAGTGAAGGAGGACTGCACTAAGGTAAAGAAAGCTTTCTGTACTCTGCTACTTTTGCATAAATAAACTTTGATTGTGAAAAAAAAAAAAAAAGAAAGCTATTTAGGTTGTAAAGGTTTGTTTTTTATTTATTTTTATTGTTCACAGCGTCTCCCCACAGGGATGTAGTCTCAAGAGAGGGGGAGAGCACGTTGACTAACCCCCAGCCAGAACGGCTCGGATGATGGTGGCAAGCATACTGAGGAGAAACAGGAAGTGAGGAATTCAGACAAAGAGAAAAAATATTTAGAAGGGAAACGGAAGGAAAAGGTAAGTGAACCAACAATGCACTAGCTTAAAGCTTAAACCCATTTAGAAAATAAAACACAAATCTTTACAACCCCTTAAATCCTGCTCCTCTCTATTTTCATCTTCTGTCCATGTCTCCAATCCAGCTAGATATTGCAGCTGTGGTGACAACTCTGCACATGCTCAGTTTTCAGTGAGTTTCTATTTCCTCCCTATCATATCTGAGCAGCCTATGTGACTATAGCGTCACACATGAGAGTTTATACACAGTGGTAAATGACAGCCCACTCCCTCCTTCCCTCCTCCATGCGCACTAACTGCCATTTTTTAGATTGGTCGCAAAATAATTAGAACCTGCTCTATTTTTTCTCGCCGTTTTTCCCGTCGTTCTTTGTATCGTCGCGAAAATCGCCCGTGTGTATGCTTTTCCCGAGGGGAAAAAACGTGCATGCTCAGAATCAAGTATGAGATGGGAGCGCTCGTTCTGGTAAAGCTAGTGTTCGTAATGGAGATAGCACAATCGTCACACTGTAACGGACTGAAAAGCACGAAGACTGAAAAGCGTGAATCGTCTCTCACCAAACTTTTTCTAACACGAGGATCAGCAAAAGCGACCCAAAGGGTGGCGCCATTTGAATGGAACTTCCACTTTATAGTGCCATCGTACGTGCTGTACGTCACCGCGCTTTGGTCGAGCGTTTTTTTCATCAACGTGTGTATGCAAGGCAGGCTTGAGAGGAATCACGACGAATCACGTAGAGAAAAACAGCGTTTTTTGAATGACAGGAAAAACGGTTGTGTTAAGAGTTAAGCTAGAAAAAATTTAAATAACCAAATGGATAACTCTCATGGCAAGATAAACATGAAAAGCCCATGCATTCAGCCTATTTATAAACCCAGACTTGCGTGTGAACTCAATACTCGGATACTGTAGACTGGGTCAAGTGGCGTCTGTGAACATAACACAGATATCATCCCTGGAACTGGTGAGTAGAACTGGTGCTTGTTCCCCTCAATTTCTCCTGTGAAGCCATCCGTAGCATATTCGAGACAGGTTAACACAGTTGTGGAAAGTGGACCAGCCATTCACACATATTGTAGATCAACACTTGTGTCTTTAGACCATCAAAGCAAAAAAAAAAAATTCTCCCAACTGTCTTTGATTTTTTGAGACAGAGAGCTTTTTTGACACTTGAGTGACAAGAGTCATCTTTCTTGTGAAGTTGGAGGAATGCCTATACTCCATTTTCCCAACATTCCAAGTGAAAGAGTGAAGCTAAATAAGGAAATTCTGAACCACCAAGCATTCTTTTAAATGTATGTAGCCATACACATCCACAAAAAAGATTGCCTGTCTGGTTTATCTACTGGGGATTTAGGATGGCCAATAAAATTGAGACATTTGTGGACGTGATGTAAACCGAACCCTAAAAATATGAATACAAACCGTGAAGCCCCGTACACACGGCAGAGAACCTCGACGGGCAGAACAAATCGTTCCGCTTGTCGAGGTTCTCTGCCGGCCGTCAGAATCTGAATGGCTGGTTGCCATTCCCGATGGGCTGTCGAGCAAATAGAGAACCTGTTCTCTATTTGCTCGACGGGTTTCCCGACGGGCGGGGCGAGCAGAGAGCGTACACACGGCCGAGGTTCTCGCTGGAATGCAGCTCCCAGCGAGGTTCTCGCTGGTTTCTGGCGAGAACCTCGGCCGTGTGTACGGGGCCTGACAGCCAGAGATGCTCAGAAGAATGAGACTGTCAGTAATATTGTATGTATTATCAAGGCTTTTGATATAGCCATCAAAGATGTATCTAATAGCTTAGGAATGGGCTCAAAATTTCAAGTCTTGAGCCACTAGCCAGGCCTCAAGGGTTACTCGCCACCAGTTGCCCCACCCAACCCCTACCCTGCTACGCCCCTAATTCTGCCGCTAATCATGCCCTCAGAAATTATCTCGTGAAATGACACATAAATGTTTTAGGGGATTGGGGATGAGAGAAAGGGGGATTGGGGATGAGAGAGAGGGGGATTGGTGATGAAAAAGAGGGGGATTGGGGATGAGAGAGAGGGGGATTGGAAATGAGAGAGAGGTGATTGGGGATGAGAGAGAGGTGATTGGGGATGAGGGAAGGTGATTGGGGATGAGAGAGAAGGGATTGGGGATGAGAGATAGGTGATTGGCGATGAGAGAGAGGGGGATTGGGGATGAGAGAGAGGGGATTGGGGATGAGAACGAGGGGATTGGGGATGAGAGAGAGGTGATTGGGGATGAGAAAGAGGGGGATTGGGAATGAGAGAGAGGGGGATTGGAGATGAGAGAGAGGTGATTGGCGATGAGAGAGAGGGGGATTGGGGATGAGAGAGAGGGAGATTGGGGATGAGAGAGAGAGGGGGATTGTGGATGAGAGAGAGGGGGATTAGGGATGAGAGAGAGGTAATTGGCGATGAGAGAGAGGGGGATTGGGGATGAGAGAGAGGTGATTGGCGATGAGAGAGAGGGGGATTGGGGATGAGAGAGAGGGGATTGGGTATGAGAAAGAGGGGATTGGGGATGAGAGATAGATGATTGGGGATGAGAGAGAGGGGGATTGAGGATGAGAGAGAGGGGGATTGGGGATGAGAGAGAGGGGGATTGGGGGTGAGAAAGAGGGGATTGGAGATGAGAAAGAGGAGATTGGGCATGAGAGAGAGGGGCCCTGGCTGCAGTCCCTTCTGTGCACCCCCTGTCACAGTCTGTGTATTGGTGTGTATGCTGCATGGTACCTCGTGTGTATGCTCCATAGTAGTTTTCCCGCCACGAAAACTGCCCGCAAAAAAATTCAAACCTACTCTATTTTTTCCTATCGTGTTTCCCGTCAGACTTTTTCTTGTAGTGAAAACCGCTCGTGTGTATGCTTTTCCGAGGGGAAAAAAAACGTGAAATTATCTCGTGAAATGACACATAAATGTTTTAGGGGATTGGGGATGAGAGAAAGGGGGATTGGGGATGAGAGAGAGGGGGATTGGTGATGAAAAAGAGGGGGATTGGGGATGAGAGAGAGGGGGATTGGAAATGAGAGAGAGGTGATTGGGGATGAGAGAGAGGTGATTGGGGATGAGGGAGAGGTGATTGGGGATGAGAGAGAAGGGATTGGGGATGAGAGATAGGTGATTGGCGATGAGAGAGAGGGGGATTGGGGATGAGAGAGAGGGGATTGGGGATGAGAACGAGGGGATTGGGGATGAGAGAGAGGTGATTGGGGATGAGAAAGAGGGGGATTGGGAATGAGAGAGAGGGGGATTGGAGATGAGAGAGAGGTGATTGGCGATGAGAGAGAGGGGGATTGGGGATGAGAGAGAGGGGGATTGGGGATGAGAGAGAGAGGGGGATTGTGGATGAGAGAGAGGGGGATTAGGGATGAGAGAGAGGTAATTGGCGATGAGAGAGAGGGGGATTGGGGATGAGAGAGAGGTGATTGGCGATGAGAGAGAGGGGGATTGGGGATGAGAGAGAGGGGATTGGGTATGAGAAAGAGGGGATTGGGGATGAGAGATAGATGATTGGGGATGAGAGAGAGGGGGATTGAGGATGAGAGAGAGGGGGATTGGGGATGAGAGAGAGGGGGATTGGGGGTGAGAAAGAGGGGATTGGAGATGAGAAAGAGGAGATTGGGCATGAGAGAGAGGGGCCCTGGCTGCAGTCCCTTCTGTGCACCCCCTGTCACAGTCTGTGTATTGGTGTGTATGCTGCATGGTACCTCGTGTGTATGCTCTATAGTAGTTTTCCCGCCACGAAAACTGCCCGCAAAAAAAATTCAAACATACTCTATTTTTTCCTATCGTGTTTCCCGTCAGACTTTTTCTTGTAGCGAAAACCGCTCGTGTGTATGCTTTTCCGAGGGGAAAAAAAACGTGCATGCTCAGAATGAAGTATGAGACAGGAGCGCTCGTTCTGGTAAAACTAACGTTTGTAATATAGATATCACATTCGTCACGCTGCAAATTATTGCATAGTTTAATGCAGCGCATGAATCCTCTCTCACCAAACTTTTACTAACACGAGGATCAGGAAAAGCAGCCCAAAGGGTGGTGCCATTTGAATGGAACGTCCCCTTTATATGCCGCTATACGTGTTGGACATCACCGCGCTTTGCTCCAGCGTTTTTTTGGACTGAACGTGTGTATGCAAGGCAGGCTTGAGAGGAATCACGTCGGGGAAAAAACGTCCGTGTGTACAGGGCATTAGCCAAAAGAATACCCACTAATAGAATTCCCACTGGGGTCCTCCATAATTTAGCTGGGCCTACTTATACTTATCTGCTTAACAATGCACGTCTTCTTCTAAAAACCACCAACCATCTAAG
Source organism: Rana kukunoris (assembly GCA_029574335.1). Taxonomy (NCBI): domain Eukaryota; kingdom Metazoa; phylum Chordata; class Amphibia; order Anura; family Ranidae; genus Rana; species Rana kukunoris. The sequence goes on from CM056060.1 coordinate 129,240,022, forward strand.
CTGCCATGTTAATTTTTTTCCTATTCAATGAACTATAATTTTGGGCTGGCAAGTAGGAGGATTTCCAACCAGCCTACACAGCTTTTCTATGAGCCCTGCCTCACCCTGGGTCACCAATCAGTTAAGTCCTCACATTCCTATATTCTCCAGGTAGTTCCCTTCAACTTTAATACTTTTCAATAAAGCAAAATCTTTTTTATTCATGGACTTTTTAGGCATCTTGACATTTTAATATCTTGTAGCTGGAGATGACTAAAAATCTTTTTTTTCAATGACGGAATACCTTCACATTCCAATCAAAGCTATTGATCTGTGTTTCATTAGCATTAGCCGCCGGCATATTTTACTGTCATATTTTAGTGCCATATATCTTGCCATTATATGTTATATCTTTGGCCCATCTGGTCAGCAGATGTGACTGTGTTGTTACATTTTTGTAACAGTCCATATATTTACACTTGCACTGTCTGCATTTGACATTAGTTAAGTTATCTTCTTAAAATACTTACCAGCATGCTTTGAATCATCAAATACAAATTACAGTACGTGTCACTGCTGTCACAGTATGAATTATCTGTACAGAAAAATGCTACTGTATCTTACTACAAATTTAAAGGCGGTCTAAAACAAATGTAAGACTAAAGCCTCGTACACACACTCGGTTTACTCGGCAAGAACCAGCAAAAAAACTGCTGGCAGAGCTCTCTTGCCAAGTATACTGAGCGTGTGTACGAGGCTTTCAGGTTTCTCGACAAGAGAACCTGCTGTGAGGCCCCATACACACGTCCAAGAACCTCGTCGGCCCGACGAGGTTCCTGATGAGCGGTCGAAAAAGCTTGTCGAGCCAAAGTCCTCATTGAACATGCTCTCTTTTTTGGCTCGACGAGCTTCCCGACGGGACGCTCGTCGGAAGTGTATACACGATCGAGCTTCTCGCCAGAATATGTCTCCCAGCGAGCTTCTCGCTGGATTCTGCCGAGAAGCTCGGTCGTGTGTACGCCGCCTAAGATTCTCTGCAGTTTTCCTGCTGAGAAACCCAAGAGTGTGTATACTTACCTGTCGCAATTGAAATCCACGCATGCTCGAAACGACTTCAATGCATGCGCAGTAGCTTCCTAGGCATAGGTAGGGTGCAGCAAGATGGCGGCGCCGGCATCGAATGTGACGAGCGCATGCTCATCGTATTTGATGATGTCACCACGTTCTTGCCTTTCAAGAGAACCGCAGTTCTTTTGAAAGGAGATTCTGTACACTCGGGCGGCAAGAGATTCTTTTCAAGAAGACAGGTATCCTGTCCCCCCTGCCCCCCTGACAGGTGCCAATTGTGGCATTGGAGGGGGAAGGAATCCAATGAGCGGAAGTTGCACTTTAGGGTGGAGCTCCGCTTTAAAGTTGATTATTTCCTCACGGTGGTTTCACTTTCTCCCAGGGCATTGATGAAGATGACAAAAAACAAAGGTACCCCATGTGTAGTAAAATGACACAGCAAAAAGTGCCTACGTGGGGTAGGCTTCTCATGTGACCCATTGTTTGATGCCCAACAAGTTCATGGAAAAACATGGAGGACATGACAGACAAACTCTCTACCCCTGTAGGCCCGACCTGTCTGACTACATGTGCAGTTCCTGGACAAATTAAAAAAAATAAGTCCTCTGTAAAAAAAAAAAAAAAAAGTCTAATGCAGATAGAACTCCCTATTGCATGCATAATTTTGCCCTGTGATTTGCTACAAATGTTACAAAGATTCAGTCAGATCACTGAGGAAGAGGAGACTGAGAGCCAGTTCACACTCCCGTGGCACGACTCCGGGGGCGGCTCTGCAAGTTATCCTGAGGACAACTTCAGAGGCGACCAGCAAAACGACTTCTGTATAGAAGTCAATGCAGGTCGCCTCGAGCCACCCCCGAAGTCGTACAGGAACCTCTTTCTAAGCGGAGGGACTTGCGTCGCTCCTATTAGAATGGTTCCATAGCATTAAATGGGACGCGAAACGTTAGGCAGCTGAACCGTCTGACAAGTCGACCCAGTGTGAACCGGGTCTGAGTCATTTTTTATAAATGTTAAGGGATTGCTTTTAAATAATCAAAGTTACAGCATTTTTGACTTATGCCTGGTACACACGACCAGTTTTCCCATCGTGAAATCTGCCATGACAGCTTTTGCCCGGGAAAACTGTCCGTGTGTATGCTCCATGGCAGTTTTTCCCCACAGGAACATGTTCTCTTTTTTCCTGCCACGGTTCCTGGCGGTCTTTTCCCCAGCAGTTTACACACAGCCGGGATTCCCGGCCAAAGCTCTCACTGCAGTTTTTCCGACGGGAAAACCTCTGGTGTGTACACGGGGAAAGTGACTGTAACGGTCACCACCGTTTACGACCTTCCATCAACCCACGCCAGCTTATCCGACACACCGACAAACCAGCAGACACGATCCATATCAATTCCCTAGAAAATGAGACTGACAGCTCTATCCTCTGTTTTCAAAATGTATGAACGCTTTAATGGTACACTTAGCTTTCTTATATACAGTACAGCATGTTAAAGTTAATCACAGGAACAATGAACTCTCCACGCACACATCACACCATGGGGGGGCTTCAATCACAGTCTTTGAGCTAATTACTAATCAATATCCAGACATTTCAGCACCGGGCTGACATTTTTAACATGACCTAATTACTACACCTGAGAAGTCACATTCCACATCTTTAGACAGACTTCTGTCTCCGACAAAAAGGTATTCACACCTGATCATCAATGTCTTAGGGGCAGACCTGAATTAACACCTCTACAGCCTTAGACAATAGACAATGGAATATCTTAGCAGTCTATTGACCTGGTTTGGGTCAACATTAACCAACAACTTGTAATATCTCAAGATATCCTGCAATACATGAATTATTATTTATCAGCCACCCTATGCCCAAAAGGGGCACAGGGTGAACTTAGACCCAAGAGTCCTTAGTGCCGCTGGCACAGGAGTATCCCCCCCATCCCTCAAAAGTCTCTGGGTGTCACGGGTCATCCTGTTACAGTGACCAAGAAGGTTCTCGGTTTTCCCCCCTGGATCCCGGCAGACTTTTTACCGCCGGGAATCCCAATCGTGTGTACGGGGCATTAGACTTGTAGAGGTAAAATATCATTAATGTTTTTGCAGTTAAAATTGGTTACGGTATATTTCAAAGAATACAAAATGGTTATTTTCAAAACTGCTGAGAAAAATACAAAAGGACTGTATACAAGATGACCAGTAACCAGTAAACCCCAGTGTTCTGAATTGATTGACCAGAGGAAGGATTTCACTTTCTCGTTGAAAGCTGAAAATTCCCCTTCATAAGTAAAAAATATTGCAGATGGAGATGAAATAAAGGTTCAGTATGTTATATCTTTTTGAAGGCCAAAAACATTTCTTCAAAACTGAGCGTTGTACCGTCAAATAACCTACACTGTAACGGACAACCTGTACTATAAAAAGTCTTTATTAATTTCCCACCATCCACTATAAACTTTCCACGCACAGTAATCATTTCCTTGGCACAACACAAGGAAAATCAGCTGGCACTACAATTGCCATTTTGCCGGTAACTCATAAGGAAGCCAGTAAAAGTGGAAGATTAAACCTGTTAAAAGCAAGCAAATGGAAAGCAAGCAGCCATATTTGCTCCTGCGCTTCCATTGCCTGAGGCTGAGGAAATGTAGAAAGATTTTTCCCTTTCTATGCTATCAGAACCTGTTTCTTAAAAATAATAAAAGTAGTAGCACACACATAAGAGCAAAAAAAGTTTTTTTAGCTAGCTATTGGTGTGATGAGGATGTTTTTACAGGTTCCAGCAGCTGAACGCCAACCTGTATCATACCGGTCAATAAAGCCAATTATCATTGTACTAGGTCAAATTGCGAGATATGGGAGGTGAGGGGGTGAACTCTATATCACATAAGCTAGTGTAGTGGCCTGCTACTTTTTAGCCGGCGCTGCTTTAAATTTAGAGGGTAGTCTGAGAGTTAGTTGACTCAGACTGTATGATTTTTCCCTAAATTTGGGCCTCTGTTCCAGCCATGGCTGTACTGTGAGTGACCACTATTGTTGTCTGGGGTGCCGTTACCACCCCAGGCCAAGGGTGGCAGCAGTCAGGTCAAGGTGTTTGGGTGTTCCCCTTCGGCAGCTAATCAGTGGGGGTTGACCGTCCCGCTGAGCAAGCTGGGGAGGAGTATTTAAGGGACATACGCCACTGGTCCAGGGTCGTCGATCGTCATCCCACTACCCCCCGTGTGTGGCCCTCCTGGCCAGGGGTGCGTGTTCAAGTGTTCCTGCCTCTGGGACCACATTGGTCGGGAGTTGTGATCTACTAAGTAGGCCTAGTAGTCAGACCAGGTCTATGTTTGCAGAGTGGTCCTGTGCTGTCCGTCCCGAGGGAGGAAGCCACTCGATGAAGAACCTATCTTGGAGAGCACCGAGCAAGAGGCTGGTATCTAAGGAGAGGCCTTGAACTTCATTGAAGGACGCACCATTACTGAAAGACTGAATGATGGTCGCCTGTCAGTTCTAAGTTCACAAGAAGTTGATCGGGAGAGATCCGGGTGCTGAATCCTGTGTTGAGAGGATTTTTGACCGAACTTTTCTCCATTTTGAGAAGGTCTGAGGCGGAGACTTTACCAAAATTTCCGTGCGCCATCCTGGCTGCTAGGCTAGTGAGAGAGGCCTATCTGTGTGTGCAATACCCACTCTGGCTAGAGTGGTGACGAAACCTGTGTCGCTTGAAGCAGGAGTGTTTCCGCACAGAAGTTGTACACCTGAACCTATTACCTGTTACCCTTCCACATCTTCAACTACTTATTTAATTTTTTTACCAAATAAAGCAAAGAAAAAGAAGTCTAAAGTGTGGACATTGAACTTTCTAAGCTCTCATCTGATACCCTAGATGGCGAGGAAATAGAGGTAACATGTCGCCCAAAACAAACCAGCAGCTCCTCCAGGGGTAGTGCTACACTAGTATAGACTTGAACAACAGAAAATAAAAGGAAACTCATACCCAAATATATGCAAAGCCGTGCCTCTACCTTGATGGCTGCCTCCACCCAGATAGTGCAGAAAATAGGATAAGTCGGTAATGGGGAAAAGTCAGCTGCAGGAAGGCCACAGGCAATACTGGTGACAAGTCTGTTGTCTTCTGAAACCAAAAATGGAACTTCCGCTTTAAGTGATGGTGACTCCCTGACATGCCGCAATTTTTTTTTTGGGGGGGGGGCGGATTTCACCCCTCCCCCTCTCCCTTCCTGCACTCTTCTGGGACATATCACTTTCAGTGCACTTGCAGTGCAAAGTGGATTTGCCTTTAGTAGATAACCCCCCATGGGCCTGTGGGACAGGTGGATTGGCTTGTGCTTGGAATACTTTAATAAATGTACACATTCATGGGGAGCAGCTTCTTTTCTTTTGTGTTTAAATATTGATTTTATGGAGCAACCAGCAACCACCGGAAGTGTGATGAACCCCCAAAGTAATGAGGTTGTAAATTTTCAGCAGGACAGGACACTCTGCTGTATATGTGAACATGAGTTGTCGGTGACAACTTAGTCACAGTTCTGAGGGTGCTGATGGAGCACCCCCTAGAACTACACATTGCTAAATATATACGCGGTGCTGTGAATTAAGGCCCACCCAACATGCTATACAATATATGCGTATAGTGGTTGTAAATGGGTTAAAGCTCATATGAGATTTTAGAGATTGGGTTTACACGTTCATTGTTCCCATGTACTACGTGTGTCAGAGCTAATACTAGTTATACGCCAAATCCACTTGTAGTGTTTCTTCTAAGTCTTGAACACTACAGCCCAGTGTGAGGCTACTTACTAATAATAACACTCAAAACCTATAGCTAAGCTGCAGCACAAGACAGGTTATGTAAATGCTGAACTGCCATACACAAAATACTTTGTATAAGAGGGAGACCAAATGAAAACTTTAAGATCACAAGACCAGATGCCTGGGATTGGATCCAGTGTCTCCTGCAGGAAGTCAGTAATACCACCTAAAGGACAGGTAACAGTCTGCAAGTAGCATAAACCCTGAAACCCTGCATAAACCCCGCTCTGATAGTCAGTGATCAAACATCTGTCCTGCTTTACTGACATTTCCTGAAGAATGCTAGAGCAGAGTGGAAGAAAAACTCAAATATATAATACATGTAGTAAAAGAGAATAGCGAGGAAAAAGAGAACAAAAATGGAACCTCTCAAAGAATATCCAACAAACATACAAAAGATAAGTAATAAAAAACATTATTATTTTATTAATGTAACCAAACAGATTCAAGGATAAAATCTTATGCCCTGTACACACGATCGGATATCTGATGGAATCTAATCTAATATCCGATGAAGCTGACTTTCATCAGTCTTGCCTACACACCATCAGTCAAAAATCCGACCGTGTCCAACGCTGTGACGTAAAACACTACGACGTGCTGAGAAAAATGAAGTTCAATGCTTCCGAGCATGCGTCCACTTGATTCTGAGCATGCGTGGATTTTTGACCGATGGACTTCCCCAAAAAACAATGGGGCCCACACACGATCGGTTCGTCCGATGAAAGCGGTCCATCGGTCCGTATTCATCAGACAAACCGATTGCGTGTACAGGGCTTTATTTATAAAAATATGATTTTTTCATCCTCACATAAAATCACAGATACACCTCCTAATGACCAGCTCATAGCCCTGCCTGAACTTATTAGAACAGCATGCCCTTGGCCGTTAGTGTATTATGTGCCCCATACTCATTCACATGGTGTAAGGCAGGGGTGTCAAACTCAAATTCATCAGGGCCGCATTAGTAGTATGGTTGCCCTCAAAGGGCCGGTTGTATGTGTAGGACTATGTGATGGGGTGGGGTGGGGATGGATGTGATGGGGTAGGATGGGGTGGGATGGGGTAGGATGGAGTGGGATAGGATGAGGTGGGGTGGGGTGGGATGGGATGGAGTGGAGTAGGGTGGGATGGGATGAGGGCGGGATGGGATGGTGACGGGATGGGAGTGGATAGGATGGGGTCACCTACACTGACCTAACTGACACTTACACAGACTTACCTGACACCTACACTGACCTAACTGACACTTACATTGACTATTCCACTAACTGACACCTACATTGACTTTTCCACTAACTGACACCTACATTAACAATTCCACTAACTGACACCTACACTGACCTAACTGACACCTACACTGACCTAACTGACACCTACACTGACTACTACATGACTGACACCTACACTGACCCCCCTTCCTGACACCTACACAGACCCACCTAACTCCTACTTCCTGCACTACTCACACACATCACCCTCCACACAGCTTGGTGCAGATCCATCCTCCTACTTACCTCTGCTTTTGTGGCTTCCCCTCCATCGCCAGCCACCCGCTCGCTCCATGGTGTCCCCGCCGGGGCCAGGCCAGCGCTATCCACCTGCTCCACGATGTCCCTGCCGGGTGGCAGCTGAAGGTCAGCTATCAGACCCTGGCTGCGCCTCCATGCTCCCATCTACACCGAGCTCCGCCCGCTGTACACACAGCGCCGCACCAGAGGGACAGACAGAGGAGTACCACCGCCATGTTCAGTGTTTCCCGCCGCACTGTACTTGACATTGCCATCATCTGTACCTGACATTGCCATCATCTGTACCTGACATTGCCATCATCTGTACTTGCCATCATCTGTATCTGACATCTACTGCTGCTGTATGTGAGACTTTCTCCCTGCTTGCCCCTGTTTCGCTGTATCTTCTGAGCGAGCGGCACACACTCCCCGGCGGCCATCTTGGGGGAGGAGTTGTGGGCGGCACCCTTAGCACTGGGCAGAGCGTTGGGGGCGTGGCCACCGTAATTAGGGCCAGGTGAGAGACCACATAAAAGCTGTGAGCGGCGCCTCACCTGGACATCTGTACTTGACATTGCCATCATCTGTACCTGACATTGCCATCATCTGTACCTGACATTGCCATCATCTGTACTTGCCATCATCTGTATCTGACATCTACTGCTGCTGTATGTGAGACTTTCTCCCTGCTTGCCCCTGTTTCGCTGTATCTTCTGAGCGAGCGGCACACACTCCCCGGCGGCCATCTTGGGGGAGGAGTTGTGGGCGGCACCCTTAGCACTGGGCAGAGCGTTGGGGGCGTGGCCACCGTAATTAGGGCCAGGTGTGAGACCACATAAAAGCTGTGAGCGGCGCCTCACCTGGACATTGCCATCATCTGTACTTGACATTGCCATCATCTGTACCTGACATTGCCATCATCTGTACCTGACATTGCCATCATCTGTACTTGCCATCATCTGTATCTGACATCTACTGCTGCTGTATGTGAGACTTTCTCCCTGCTTGCCCCTGTTTCGCTGTATCTTCTGAGCGAGCGGCACACACTCCCCGGCGGCCATCTTGGGGGAGGAGTTGTGGGCGGCACCCTTAGCACTGGGCAGAGCGTTGGGGGCGTGGCCACCGTAATTAGGGCCAGGTGAGAGACCACATAAAAGCTGTGAGCGGCGCCTCACCTGGACATCGCCTCACCTGGACATCTGTACTTGACATTGCCATCATCTGTACCTGACATTGCCATCATCTGTACCTGACATTGCCATCATCTGTACTTGCCATCATCTGTATCTGACATCTACTGCTGCTGTATGTGAGACTTTCTCCCTGCTTGCCCCTGTTTCGCTGTATCTTCTGAGCGAGCGGCACACACTCCCCGGCGGCCATCTTGGGGGAGGAGTTGTGGGCGGCACCCTTAGCACTGGGCAGAGCGTTGGGGGCGTGGCCACCGTAATTAGGGCCAGGTGAGAGACCACATAAAAGCTGTGAGCGGCGCTCGCGGCAGCGGGCGCTCGCGGGCGGGCGCGCCCTCTGGCGCGACCGAAGGGCGCGACATAAGGGTGCGGTGTCTGCGGGCGTCCGCGGGAGGCTGAGGAGGTCGGGGAGGCACTAACGATTGTTAGGTAAGATACGGAAATAATTTAAATATAATCTGTTTTAAAGAATACTAATACTTGTTAAAGAGGGACATATGGGTATTTTAGCTATTTTTTAAGTATTTGTAATAAGTGTTTGATTTTTAAACTGTTTTAAAATGACACAATTTTATTATACACGGAGGGAATTACTGTTACTAAATGATGGCCGCAATGGATCACTTGATCAAAGGTCCATTGAGGCTATCATTAATAATACAATTGAGAAAAATGATAAAGGTAGCAATAGGGACGTTAAAATTAATACTAATGAAATACAAAATCAAAATAAAATACTACCCAAAAATAAAAATAAGATATACGAAATAGAAATTAGAGCTGTATTGATTAATGTACGTTCTATAGTTGCTCATGCTAGGGAATTACGAGAGTTTATTGAGCAAAATAATATTCACATTACTATGGTAACTGAAACATGGTTACAGTTACATAATCTTAATTGTTTATCTGATGCTATCCCCGATAATTATGAGATACATTATCAATTGCGGGGGAGAGGAAAAGGGGGGGGCACGGCCATTATATATAATTCTAAATTTAAAATAAAGAAATTACTGGAATTTAATCAACAAGGCTGTGAGTTCTTATTGACACAAATGATGATTAATACAAAATCTGTGATGAATATAGCTACGGTCTATATTCCACCTAATAAAATTGAAACTGGACTTAAAAGTTTGATTACTAATATAATGGAATTAGCTACTAGATCCCAGCCATTGATTTTGGTGGGTGACTTCAATGTTTGGTTGGAGGAACCTACCAAACCAAATTCACGTTTATTATTGGATACCTGCGAAGCACTAGAGATGACAAGACTGATTACACCAAACACCCACATAAAGGGACATACCCTGGATGGGGTGTTCTTCAAAGACATCACTGTTGTATTTAGTGATGTACTTGAAGTACTGTGGTCAGACCACAAGGCAGTCTTGTTTGAAATTCATCTAGATGATAATGGTATTTCTGATAGTAAACAAAGCAATCAAACCATTAAAGTTAGATCATATGTAAATTTTCCTATAGAAAAATTTAAGCAGTTACTACACACTACTCAACCTAATCTAACTAAATTGAATGTTGACCAAAAGATGACAATTATTGATAAGTGGCTTGAAACCAATTTGGAGCAAGTTGCTCCATTAAAGGACAAAAAAATTAAAAACGAAATCAAGAAACAAAATAAATGGTTTAATGAAGCACTTAACATAATGAAAAAACGTGGACGAGCATTAGAAAGACAATGGAGGAAGACAAATTCCAATTACGATAAAAATCAATGGAAGTTCCATAATCGGAATTATAAAAAATCAATCTATAATGCTAAAAAATCCTTTATTTCTGAAAGCTTATTAGATGCATCAAACCAATCCAAGGAATTATTTAGGGTGGTTAAGCAGTTGGCTAAACCTGATGTACTGAACTTCCAAATTACTAACCCCCATATTTTTGTAAATGAATTAGCCGCTCACTTTCATAATAAAATTGCGGATATTCATACAAAGTTAAAGAAAGGGAGGGATAGATACCCAAAAGAAAAATGCAATATAAATAAAAAATCCTTGGAACCACCGATTAAGGTTTGGTTTCAAGATTTTAAATTAATTAGTGCAGCTGAAATCATTAAAGCAATGAGAACAGCTAATACTAACTCTCCTGTTACTGACTGCTGCCCAGGCAAACTGATAAAAGCATGCAGTGAAGAAATAGCATTGGTCTTGGCTGACCTATTCAATACTTCATATCTAGAAGGCTCATATCCTACTATGTTTAAATCATCATTGATTACTCCGGTAGTCAAGAAGAGAGAGGGTGATATAAACGATAAAAATAACCATCGACCTATAGCAGGCCTACATTATCTGGCTAGACTCTATGAAGGTGATGCACGCACCCAGCTTCAACAGTTTGTCGAGGAGCAGGCATTGCTGGATGTGAAACAATCTGGCTTTAGACCACGGCACGGAACCGAGACTACATTAATCGATGTCACGGATTCCTTGCTGATGGCTAAAGATAACAACCAAGATTCCATCCTAGTAATGCTGGACCTCTCGGCGGCTTTTGACACTGTGGACCATGGGATCGTTTTACAGCGGCTGCGGGAGGTTGCGCATGTAAAGGGAACTGCCCTCAGATGGTTTTCATCTTTTTTGGAGGGCAGAAGTCAGAGGGTACGCCTGGGGAGCCACTTCTCCGAAAGTCGACCTGTTGAGTGTGGAGTTCCCCAGGGGTCCCCCCTTTCCCCGTTGATATTTAACATTTACGTGCGCCCCCTCTTGGCCCTTATTCGGTCCCGTGGTCTGCAGTGTCAGAATTACGCTGATGACACCCAGCTCTATTTGAGGGTGGGAGCGGGATCACTTGATACAGCCACAAAAAAACTTACTGATTGCCTAAAAGGAGTGGAACGTTGGATGGGAGAAAACTATCTGGCGTTAAACAAATTAAAAACTGAGGTACTCGTGGTCAGGAGTTCCGTAAGCGAGATACCTCAAAATTGGACACTGCCATGGCAAGACATGGATGGTAATGGTCCAGGCTGCAGTAAAGTGGTTAAAAATCTGGGATTTTATATAGATGAGGATCTGCTATTTTTGCCACACATTAATCAAGTCACCAAGACTGTTATGTACAAATTAAAAGTACTACGTAGGATCCTTGTGTATTTAGCTCCTATGGATCGCCCTAAAGTTGTTGCTGCCCTGGTCTTTCCTCATTTAGACTATGGTAATGCACTTCTAGTGGGCATCCCGGGAACATATATACAAAAACTACAAAAATTACAAAATTTTGCAGTTCGTATTGCAACTGGACTGAGAAAAAGAGATCCAACATCAGAACAATTAAACAGTCTGGGGTGGTTAACTGTCGATAAACGCATTAAATTAAAAATATCATGTTTAATGTATAAAACATTTAATGCTATGACGCCAAAATATATAATGGATAAGGTTGTCAAACATGTTCCAACGCGACAGTTACGCGAAGATGGATATTATCGCGTAAACATCCCAAAAATAAAAAATATCCGAATTGGTGGTCGCTCATTCTCATACCAAGCGGCGGTGCAATGGAATGCTCTGCCGATTGATATTAGAAGGGCAAAAACTTTTAACCAATTCAAAAAAATGATGAAAGGTCACCTACGCAACCCTGGATCTGATTAGATTATGTAGTTTGATTGAGTACTGTATATAGAAAAATGTAGTCAGTGATATTTGGTATGTGAATTTTGTAATCTAACTCTAAAAATGAACTATTTTAGATATGGATGCCCTAGATGAATGAAAAGTTAATTAACCTAAATGTATATTAATGGACTCAATGTGACAAATTTTTTTCCTCCTTTAATCATGTTTTACATTTTCTATGTTTTTTGTGTACCTACATGTCTGAACTATGTTGATTTTGTTTCTGATGGCCTCGCAACGAAACCATTAAATTTGTTGTAAAGCGAGTAATTAAGAAATAAAAAACAAATAAAAAACAAACTGTGATTGGGCGTTTAGGGGTCATGTGCGGAGGCGGGACTTCAAGAGCAACCGTAATAGGCCAGCCCCACGCCACACATGACCCCCATACGCCCAATCACAGGGTGCCTGACGTAAAAGGATGTATACTCGTGTTGCCTGGGAGACAAAAGAGGTGGCGACCTGCCAATCGTTGCGTGGGCCACATGGCAAGGTCTGGCGGGCCGGATTCGGCCCGTGGGCCTTGTGTTTGCCACCCCTGGTGTAAGGGATCTGGGGGCCCCCTTTCTAAGGGGGCTTCCAGATTCCGATAAGACCCCCATCCGCAGTCCCCAACAACTACCAGTCAGGTTTGTGGGAAAAACGCCCTTGTCCCCACCAACAAGAGCATTGTCACCCTATAATAGTAGATGCCTGAATGGGGATCTTTGGGGGGGCAGACCCCATTGTGTCAAAGCTTCCCCCCATGTTGAGGGCATGTGGCCTGGTATGGTTCAGGAGGAGGGGGCACCTCTCCCCCCCCTTTCCTGGCCTGCCAGGCTGCATGCTCGGATAATGGTCTGGTATTTTTTTTTAAATATTAGTGTGGGGTTCCCTTTAAAATCCACACCAGACCTAAGGGCCTGGTATGGATTTAGGGGAGGGCCCCACGTGTTTTTTTGCGAGGGATTCCCCTTAAAATTCATACCAGACCCAAAGGGGCTTGGTATAAATTGGGAGGGAACCCTATACATTTTTTTTTATTATTATTTCTGGCTATGGTTTTAATAAATTCAGCTGTCAGCGAAGAACCCCGCTAACAGCTGATGATGACTCATATGCTGCTCGGGACACGGCAAGTGGCTTCCCGGGCCACTCCTTAACAACCAGCTATTCACTGGTTGTTAAGGATGCCGGCGATCTCCTCTTCAAAATAAAAACTCAGCTAAACACTGGAGACTAGCAGAGTTTAGTAGGGTTTAGGAGGTGTCAGCCTTTTCCTGACAAAAAAGCTGCTGCTCTAGAACGCGCCGGCAGAGGGTGGATCTTCTAAAGGTGGAGAGGGTAGGGGCTGATCACACATACCGCAGGAGGGAGTTCCAGAGGATGGGAAAGGCTCTGGAGAAGTTCTGAAGGGGAGCATGGGAGGAGGTAACAAGGGAGCTAGAGAGCAGGAGGTCCTGGGAGGAGCGGAGGTGACGATTTGAACGATATCTGCAGATGAGGTTGGTGATGTAGTTGGGGGCGATGTAGTGAATGGCCTTGTATGTTGTGGTTAGCATTTTGAAATTTATACGGTGGGGTAGGGGAAGCGAAGTGAAGGGATCGACAGAAAGGAGCAGCAGATCGGTAAGTGAGGTGTATTAGTCTAGCAGCAGAATTCATAATAGACTGAAGGGGGGATAGCCTGTGTAAGGAGAAGGCCATTAAGGAGAAGGTTGCAATAGTCAAGGCAGGAAATAATCAAGGAGTGAATAAGTTCCTTTGTGGTGTCATTAGTCAGGAAGAGTTGAATTCTGGAGATGTTGCTGAGGCTAAGACGGCAGGATTTAGCCAGTGATTGGATATGGGGGCTGAAGGAGATGAAGGAGAGTTTGGATTCAAGGATTACACCCAGCACCCTGGCATGTGTGGAGGGACCAATTGTTGTGTTGTTGATCTTAATGTTAAAGTCATGGAGGGGGGGGGAGAAGAAAATATAACAAGCTCAGTTTTAGAAAGATTAAGTTTGAGGAAATGGTGTGACACACATACCAATATGTCAGGTGGTCTTCAGATTGTACCTGTATTTCTGTGACCTGATCCATTTAAGCTGCTTACCAGTGTATGGCCCGGCTTCCTCTTGGACTTGCATTAACCTTGTTTACCTGATCTTTTTGACCTCGGTCTTTTTACCAGACTTGTCTTTGTCTGCTGTTTCTGTACTGCACTGCCCGGCTGTTACCAAGCCTGGCCTGCTTCCCGGACTTGCTTTGTCTGCTGACTCAGTCCCTTGTTACCCGTGTAGCGCCCCCTTGCGTGTAACACGTGTATTGCGCTAAAAAAGAATAGTTAATTGGGAGAGTTATTTTTGCTCCTAATTGTGATTGTTGCATCTGTGACCTGTGTCATTCTGGAAAGGTCCACTGGCCTACTGGTCTACATTCTGGGGATGCAAGTCATCCTTGGCTGGCAAAAGTGTTGGGCAGGAGGTGTAAGAGAGAGTGCCGATCTAGGGGTCACATGTGTCTGGGTGCAGAAATATTTCTGGCTCCCCCACATGGGCGTCGTCATTTTACTAACTCCTCCCCTTTACAAATGTTTATATGACAATGACTCAACCACAGAGATGCTCCCCCATGAAGTATTCATTACCCTGGGATACTTACATGATCTCTTAACAATAAACAAGATACAGGAAGAGAAGCAGAGTACTTTATTGGGACCTGGAGAGGGGCTTCTGTGATGGACACAGAGAGGGCTTCTGTTAAAGAGTCTGTTAGATGTTCAGCGCCCCCACCTCAGCAGGCGCCTGGGTGCAATGCACCCTGTGCACCCTGCCTGGGATCGGTCCTGGTAAAAGAGGCCTCCACAACATTCTGGTCATCACCAGGTACGTGATAGCCAGACTCCACATTACTGAGCTACACGGAGGTCAAAGTATCTGGTATGAACACTACGGCCTTAGTGCCATCCTCCATGAGTGCCACCTAAGGCTGCCTCCCCAATTGGCCTCATGGGATCACAGCCTTGGATAAATTAATAGATAATTTTATATTCCCCATATAATATATTTATATTTTATAGTCATCAAAATAAAACTAATAAAATCCTGCAACAAATATAATTTATCTAAAGAGTTACATACACATTTTACCACTTAACCAACATTTAGCTTTGATCGTGCTGTTGAAAATTAGATGACAGCAAATGCCGGATCGGTTACTCTGGGATATTTCACATTTGTACTCTGTTAGTAAATAATCCCCGTTGCCAAAGCCATACAAAGAGGTAACTGTAATAAAACAAGGTCAAGTTGAGTATCTGTTCTCTCCCGGACTCAGTGCTTCTATTCATTCCTTCTCCTGTGCTGTGATCCCTCATCTCCCCATTCACTCTCCGCTTCTTCTTCCCTTTCCTCCCCACCTGCTCATCTGGCTCTCCCCCCTCTCCCTCTTGCATCATTTCATACATTCCTTTCAGATCTTTAAATCCCTCCTCAGCCTTTAGAAATGAACAGAAAGTGAAAGTCATTTCCTGTCCAACCAAAAAAAATGTATGTCACCAAATAAAAAATAAAAATCTCCCTCTCCCCAGGTGTTATGTATGAGCTATAGTACACATACCAGGGTTTGTATGTGTGTGTATCACTCCGAGGTTATTACACAAGTTGAAAATGTTGGATAAGATCCATACCAAAGGGTTATTTTTCTATAAACCTCATAGACTAGAGGCCCTGGGAGCCCCAAATCCGCCTATGGCATGAGCGCCAAGTGATATATGATGGTATGGATTATAACAAAGGAACGCGACTTTCATAGCACAGATGGTACTTGGTATGGAGGTATTAACGCCTGCAATGATCATCAGTTATCTCTTCTTCAACAACAGTTTATGTGTGCATTTCATTGTAACATCTGACATCTGCCTGTCCAAGTTGGGGGCCACCACAACTGTTCCTTTCAGCTTGAAACCACGCACTTCACATCGCTCTATGTTACAGTAGCTGAGATCACACATGACTCTTAATAGAGTGAATGTATATTTCTTTTGTATACATGGTCATAAAGTACAACTTTGTGTTCATTTACTAATGAAATCTTGTGTATTAATATTTTTATTCTGCTTACAGCCAGTAAGCTGTGCTCTTGGCTCCTTTGTACAGGTTTTTCAGGCTATCCTTGTGTGCTGTGTTTGAAAAAAAAGTCTTGTATTACATTAGACATGTGCAGACTGGAATATTTTGTTTCGTTTTTTCATTTTCGTTTGGAAAAGACATTTATTTAGTTACTCCCGAAAATCGTTTTGATTTATTTCGTTTTTTGTTGGGGAATAGCTTTCGTCCGAAAATCCAATAATACTTGGTTTCTGTCGAATGGGCAAAAGAATATTCGACGGAACGTCGAATCTTTTTGGTTGCTGGTAAATGATCAAAAGAATATTCGACGGAATGTCGAATCTTTACTTCTCATAAATTCGAAATCTATTCTCTGTATAGTCAAATCTATTATTTCTATAGTGTCGAATCTTTTCTCTATAATTTCGAATCTTTTCTCTATGATGTTGAATCTTTTCCCTATAATGTCGAATCTCTCAATATCAAATTTTTACTGCAACAAAAACGAAAATAAAGCATTTTTTATGTCGGATTTCTTTCAGTTTTAGTTTCTTGCACTTTTGTTATCGTTTGTTAAAATGATAACGAAAAAAACTGATTTTCGAACAAAAATGCATTCTAACGAAAACGAATGCACATGTCTATATTACATCTTGTATTATTAAATGTCCTTTTTATGTAGCAAAAAGCTACTTTTTACATAGCACAATAGCTCAAGCTCCAATTTACAGACAGAAGAATGATTGACCCTCCTCCCAGTGTGATCAGTTTTAGTACATTTAAAACAGAATAAAAAAGGTTTCTATCTCACTGGCTGAAGAATTAATACTTTCTCTGATCCTGTGCAACCCAACAGGGATTATAACATAAAAAAGGAAGTCAGCGCTCCAGGTGGGTATGCTGAGCAATCAGTGGTTTCTCAGGGAATTAAGGGTGCCGGCAATGCACAAGGCAAATGATAGAGGCTAGAAAAATGGACAGACGCACTCCAACAGACCTTTCGGTTGTCTTTATTGTAAAAACAGAACATAAAATGCACTACAAAACAGCAGCAAAAAATTGGGCATAGCAGCCAACGCGTTTCACACTCTGGGTCAGTGCTTACAGTAGTTACATAGTTAGTCAGGTTGAAAAAAGACTCAAGTCCATCAAGTTCATCCAAAACATTCCATTGCTCTATTTTGCCTATAGTTCTACTTTAATTCTGATCTCCATCATCTGACCACTGCAGTGCTAAATCCCTGAATCTGCACCCCAAACTCAAACACACGCTACTGGTCACTCACTGTGTTCATTAAGGTCGGTCAATTACATATTTACTGGCCCCTTTCCCCCCTCATCCTTAAAACCATCCCCCTTTGTGTGCCTGCAGCAGCCAGTGAGAGAGAAGAGGAGGAAAGCTGTCAGCACTGTGGGGGTAATGGGGGAGGGCAGGGCAATAGGGGGAATCTGTGCTGAACAGAGTGAATAGGGTGTGCCTGGGCACACCTGGCACACCCTGTGCGCACGCCTATGACTTTCACCTAGTAGCACTAGGATGTCGGTTCAAATCCCAATCACACTATTACCTGCCTGGGGTTTACATGTTCTCCCTGTCCCTGTGTGGGCTTCCTCTGGGTACTCCGGCTTTCTCCCACCCTCCAAGGACATGCTGGTATGTTCATTGGCTCATGTCTAAATTGGCCCTAGTATATGTATTAATGTGAATTAGGGCCCCTAGATTGTAAGCGCCTTGAGGGCAGGGACTGTCGTGAATGTATAATATATATGTAAAGTGTTGCATAAATTGGCAGTGCTATATTAGTACCTGTAATAATAATACTAGCTGCTATTAACACCATGCTCCATTACTGGAAATGTGTTGCCTCTCCAGGCCCAAGTCCCCAACCATGACTTACATTTAAGAAAAATGACAGTCTATAGTGGCTGTCTCAGTGCAACTGAAAAAAAAAGCATGCATCCGAGACTTTACACATGGAACTTTAGAGGCCATCACACCTGTTTCCAGTCACTCACCCTTACCAGACTTTCCTACTGCTCACAACTACCTCATTTTTGGCTAAATCAAGAATGTGAAGTTATGTTTATAAAATCACACATTTTATTTGTACTGCTGCTATTAAGTCACAAGACCATATCACAATGAGCAAAGCAAGAAGACAGGACTCAGCTTTGCTGCTACCCTTGTCAGCAATGGCAATACACCAAGGAAGAACAGGGGCGTATTCAGGTGAAAAATGCAGCAAAAGCCCACAGCAATTGAATAACGGTCTCAATTTGAAATACAAAAGCAGATTTTGTTTGGGATAATGTGCCCAGGCATCTGACATCAATTTGTGAACCATTTTGTGATTAAAGTGGAATGCCATGTTTTAATTCTAAACTAGATCTTTTAGAGCAGTGTATGCTTGTGTTTGTCATACCTTCCTGTGCGTAAAGTAAAACTGGTGCCACAGTTTGGACATTCAAATGTTTTTATTTTTTATATTTTTAACAAGTACTAAATAAGCTTTAAAAACTTTCCCCACTGATCTCTGTAGCTGCAGGCACCGTGGAGAAATTCATGCTCAAGGTTTACAGTAGAAACACTTCCATTTCATAGCTAAACTACCCCTTCTCTTGAGCAGACTTGTAAGACTTTACTGCTTCTTTTATGAACTTAAAGGATTAATTGTTCCACAGTGGCTAAAGAGATCAGTGAGATTTTGCTTTAAATCTCACTTACTGCTAGTTAAGAACATGTACATATTTGAAAGTCCATAGCCTGGTGACAGTAGTTGAACTTAGGGCGGTTGCCATTTTTGTTTAGCTTGTTTAAATTCGTGCAGGGTTGCATTGGGCGCCTTCAGCTACCATTGTGCTTTGCTGGGCATCTGGTGTCTCCCTGTGCTTTCAATGAGAAATGAGCTGTCTCCAGTTAAGACCAAATTATACAGAGGTACCTTAAGACCCCTTTCACACTGGAGCGTATTGCAGGCGCTATAGCGTTAAAAATAGCGCCTGCAATACGCCCTTAAAAATCTGTCCCCATTCACTCCAGTGTGAAAGCCTGTGATGTTTTTCTTTTACCTGTTTTTCTATTTTATGTTTTACAGATTTTATTTTCAAAGATTTTTATTGATTTTATACAACCAAAAGAAATACAAGTGGTACATTCCGTCCAGACATTCAACCGCAACATGTGAAGATGATGGGCAAGTATCGTCTAAGCAGAACATATAAATTGACCACTAACTAGTAATTCCGTTCTAGCTACTCCGTCTAGCAAGTCAAACGGTGGTGCATGGTCACGGGGAGAAAACGCCAGACACCCCTATTGGACACAAACTGTGCCTGGAGGGTTCTCCCCCAAACACGAAGGTAGCTATCGGCCAAGAGGATGGAGGACCAGTAGTAACAATGCAACAGTGTGCTCGTTGGAACACTCCATCTGTCATACAAACATTTTAGAAATAAACCTGACCACATACCTTAGGGAATCAGAAAGGAATCAGAAAGTACCAGAAAGGAGAGAAAAAAAAAAAAGATAATAAAAAAAGTAGCGTGGGGAAAGAGAAGGGGAGAGAGAGCTGATCTTACCAGAGGGGTCCAAGTATCCGACCATGGTGATTTCCCGCTGGGACTACAAACCTGTGCGAAGCGGAACCCCCACATGTAGCGACCAAGGTTCCCAGATGGTTTCAAACTGTGGTACCGTGTCGGTTAACATGCTGGATAGCCTCTCCGGTGACATGATCCAGGAGATCTTACGTCTAGCGGCCTGGAGGGAGACTGTGGGTTGTTTCCACGCCTTCGCTATGGTCATCTTGGCCCCTAGCAGCATAAAATGTATTAGTTTGCGGTTTGCTCTAGGAATTCTAGGGAGGGAAGATTTCAGGAGAGCTATAGCTGGGGTTCTCGGAAGCTGGTGAGATGTTACTTTTTAAATCAAGGTAAACATCCTGCTCCAGAATGACCTAAGCTTAGGGCATTCCCACCAAATGTGGGCCATGGTGCCTATGAGCTGACATCCCCGGAAACATAGAGGACTCGCTGAGGGGAAAAAGGAGGCCAGCTTTGAGGGGGTGACGTACCATCTGGTCAAGACCTTGACTCCAGATTTGATCAAGGAGATGTTTGTCACCCCCTTAAAAGTTCTGAAAAATGAAGACTGCCACCTCTCGAGGTCCCAATCAATTTGGAGGTCAGTTTCCTAAGCCTGCATGTACGAGGATTTTGAGGACGGGAGAGCAAGTGATTGATAAATGATAGAGATTCCACCCCTCTGAGCCATAGCCTGTCCGCACAACTTTTCATACGGAGTAAATATGGGGGGGATAGGTTTCCCCGTCCATAGCCTGCGGAGGAAATGTTGTATCTGTAGAAATCTGTAGTGCTCCGTGGCCGGCATGCCCAGGTTCTGAACACAGGATTCCCAGGTAATTGGGCCAGAGGGGGTGAAGAAGTGCCCAATGCGATACAACCCCTTGTCCAGCCACTAAGTCTGGGTTGCGAAAAATATGTGCAAGGGGTCTACATTCTGAGGTCAGGGAAGGAAGAGCTCTAAACTTGTCCCACAAAGACAAGGATTGGGAAAGGATAGGGGATAATATAGAGGGGCGATCCCTGGAGGGAGTCCACAAAATATAGTCTAAGGTATGCGTTGGGACGGCCTGGTTTTACAGATTTTATATCATCCTGCATCCAGTATGCATTATACACAGGGGCGGACTGACAACTCATGGGGCCCCCGGGCAATAGAATATTATGGGGCCCCCGGGCTTACAGATAGCCACCATGCCAGGAGGCAGTGCAGAGGCGGGGCAGCTAAAATCTCGGGATTTTCACGTCAAAAGCATGTCGATTTCGGACATATCAGGGACAGATGTAAAAAAAACACAGATTTTTACATACTGTCCCTGGTTTTACTGAGCCTGGCAACCCTGATGGGGCCCCCTAGTGGCATGGGGACCTCGTGCAGTGCCCGGGTGTCTGAATGGTCAGTCCGCCCCTGATTATACATATGAAAAACTCTAAGGGCCAGATTCTCAGCGGCGCTACGCCTGCGTAAATGTATATGCGCGGCGTAATAGTAAATGTGCGCCTGCGTATCGATGCGCGGTAAACACAGAACCACATACGCGCGATTTTTTTTTCCGTCTGGGCGGCGAAAATGCATTAAGCTAGCGCGGCGTAGGCGCATAGTTACGCATCAAAAATATTCAGTTCCCATTGAATTAGCATGCAAATATGCAAATGAGGGAGATGCGCGTATTCCCGAAAGTACGCGCGTCCGGCGTTGGCTACTCGTGGTGCGCGTAACTCGAAAGCCTTGAGTAAACATACCCCTCATAAAAGCACGGGTAACTTTGCTCAAGGCCGTGTGCAAGTCAGCTGGAGAGCAACTACAGCAGCACCGTAACGGACTAGCTGAGCAATCACACTTACTGGACAAGACATTCATATGCCAATGATGCCAGGGCCAGCCATGGTCTTATCAATACTAAGGTATGCAGAGGAAGAGGAGCATAGAAGGAGGAGGAGGAGGACGGGGGCACGTGAGAGGATCTACCGAGCGCGCATGAGCCTCTTTGGCATGGGTGATGAGGAGGTGTATCGCATCTTCAGATTCAGCCCTGCTGCCATCCTGGAAATAACCACAGCCCTGCAGGATGACATCACCAGCCAGACATACCGCTCACGTGCACTGCAGCCACTGGTGAAGGTCCTGGCAACACTCCATTTCCTGGCCAGTGGATCATTCCAGCGTACAAGTGGAGTGGTGGCTGGGATGTCACAAACCAGCATAAGCAGATGTGTGCACCAGGTTGTCCCCGCAATCCTCAGACGCATGTCCAACCAGTTCATCAGACCCACCACTGTGCACCTGCGGCAGAAGGCAATGACAGATTTCTACAGAATTGACGGATTCCCACGCACCATCGGGGCCATTGATTGCACACATGTGGCACTCCAGCCCCCCAGTGCCACAGAGCACATATACCGCAATCGGAAGCATTGGCATTCCATCAACGTACAGGTGATAGCCGATGCCAAATACCTCATATGGCACGTCCGTGCCAAAGACCCTGGGTCCAGCCATGACAGCTACATCTACCGTCAAAGCAACATCCCCGAAGATTTTGAGCAGGACATGTATGGGGACAGCTGGCTGGTTGGTGAGTGACATGGGTGGCAGCCATGACTATCCCCTCCCATGATGCACAACAGAAGTGGCACATGCATGACTACCATCCTCCTGTGTTTTCCCTTACAGGTGACTCTGCATATACACTGGGACCCCATCTCATGACTCCTTTCCGGAACCCCCAAACCAGAGGAGAGAGAAGATACAATGAAGCACACATCAAAACCCGTGCAGTGGTGGAGCGCACATTTGGCCTCCTGAAGTCCCGTTTCCGCTGCCTGGATAAGTCTGGGGGGGCCCTATTGTATTCCCCCAACTTTGTCGGTCAGATCATTGGTGCATGTTGTATTCTGCACAACTTTGCCATGCGAAAGGGCCTGCATATTGCCCTACGTGATGACCTGACCCCCCAACCACACAGCCCCCCCCCGCCAGAGGAGACCCCGTCAGCTGATGGAAGAGCAGTCAGGAGTGTCCTCGTGTTACGAATCTTTGACCTTTAAACACACACATACAGCATGGCACACAGACAATGCACGCGTGTACACCACTGATGTCCCTAGATCACACACACCACATGCACATCGCATTGGATTAGCCCAAGTCCAGCATGTAGGACTTGGGAGCAGCAACGCCACGTCAAGGCCCCAATGATGTTGCTGTCCATTCATACACCTTTCACACATCATTCATACAGCCGTGGGGTTAACTTCACCACCACGGCCGAGGGTGACACCCCTTACTTTCAGGAGTGCCACCCTCTCACATTCACACACCATTCACACTGCACCGTGTGCAGTATCCAAAAATATATAAAAAAAGCTCTTATCCAGAGCATAACAAAAAATAAATAAGCTCTTATCTAGAGCATAACAAAAAATAAATAAGCTCTTATCCAGAGCATAACAAAAAATAAATAAGCTCTTATCCAGAGCATAATACTAAAGAAAACTCAAATTAATGGGCCTGGCGGGGGCTCTGCCTGGTGCCACGGGTCCTGCCCCTCACTTGCCTGGGGGCAGCCCTAGATGGGGGGGGGGGAGCAGGTTGAGGAGGAACATCCCCACGTCCCTCCCTGGCTGCCTGCATGCCCTCCAGGGCAACCGCTATGCGGGTCTGCACAGCAGTCTGCGCCTCGATAGCAAGGCGCAGGGCCTGAACCTCCCCCACAAGTTCTGAGGTGTTTTCCTGCAGCTCCCCCAAGCTGGTCAGCGTTGCTGCGCTGTTAACAGCAACATCCTGGATGGCATCTGTTATATTGTCCGAGGATGCCAGGCTGTCGGCCAGGCGCCTCATCTCCTCCACGACCTCGGCCAGGTGTTTATTTTGCTGGTCCTGCTGTCTGACCAGCTGTTCCGGCAGGACCTGGGATACACCCCTGGTCTTTGACGTTGCCTTGCGGGGAGTGGCAGGGGACCGGGCATAAGGGGAGGATGTTGAGGGGCCGGAGATGAGGGGGGGGGAAAGAGAGGGACTGGAGAGGTTGGAGGGGGACACTGAGGGGTTTGCTACAGGTAGAGGAATAGCCTGGGCTGGTCCGGCCAACCCACCATCCTCCTCCACAACAACATAGAGGGCCTGGTCCTGGACTACCACACCCTCCTCAACCACCTCCTCCGTTGAGGTGTGCCCACTTCCCTCCAAGTCCTGTTCCAGGGGGGCAGCCAGAGGGACTGTATCTTCAGGGGATGGATCCTGAGGGGCCCTGGCATCAACAGATGGCCCCGCTCCCTCCTGCACATCTGTGGATGACACAAAAGATGCCCATGTTGGTGGAGCCACACACTTGGCACATGTTCCCTTCCACCCCCATACATGTACACAACAGATAGAATAGAAAACACACTTACCTGTCCTCACGGCTGGCTTCTGGGACTCATAGCCCCCAACTCCCTCTACCTGCTCCGTCTGCAGGCAGCGGGCAACCACCTTCTCCTCCTCAGTCAGGCGGACAGGGCAGGGTGGGCCCCCTCCAGTGCCCCTGGCATGCCGAGCTATGGCAGCCAGCTTGCCCTTCACATGACGCCGCAGGTCATTCATTTTCTTTTGAATGTCCTGCGGTGTCCGGACCTCATGAGAGAGGGCATTGACCTGGCACGCCACCCTCATTAATATCTGATCCCTCCGGGACTTGCTGGTCCGGGCACTGTCAGCACCATGGAGCCGCGAGTCATACTTCTCCATGGCCCGTATGACAATGGCCCTCTCCTCTGGGGAGAAATTCTTCTTCCTCCTCTCCTTAACAGCAGTTGCCATCTTGTCCAGCACAAACTTTCGCCGTCACTCTCTAAAAAATGGGAGACGTTTGCGCTGCACGGGCGCATGTGTGGGCGCATTATATACCCTGCGCCGGCGCATCGTAGGGAGGCTTTGCGCATGCGCAGAAGGCATCCACGTCACGGCGCGGGTCAACCACGTCATGGCGCGGGTCATCCATGTCACGGCGCATGCTCCGTTCGTCCCGGCCTGCATTTGCATGGGGTCACGCTTCATTATAATGCAACACGCCCACTTCCCTCCTACTTTGGAGTTGCGCCGGATTACGCCCATGATTTTACGCGACGCAGGCGCATCTTGGAGCGCATTTACTTAGGGAATACGGTACTTGCCACTCCGTGTTACGTCGGCGTAGTGCATCTGAGATGCGCAACGCCTGCATAATTAGCCGCGCATCTACGAGAATCTGGCCCTAAGGTGATAAAGAGCAATACCAAACAGTCAATGCATCTATAAAGTCCATCAAGCTATTAACACAAGTGGAAAAACATCTGATGGTATAAATCTACAGTGAAATTCCTTGTATTCAAGCAGATGGTGACATCACAAACAGGAACCTCAGAAAAGTGCAAACAGATAGGGAAAACACCTCCACCGATGGAAAACACTGTCCCTTAACAGATTGATGTTGCCAGATTGATGTTGATTGATGCGAAATTATGAGAGAAAAAGGTACATAGTGTAAAACCATTTACCATTTTATTAAAAATATATTAAATTGCACTTACAAAAAAAGTGGGTAAAATATGCATGTAAATGTAGCCGGCATATTTTACCCACTTTTTTTGTAAGTGCAATTTAATATATTTTTAATAAATGGTAAATGGTTTTACACTATGTACCTTTTTCTCTCATAATTTCGCATCAATCAACATTTATCACTTGTCCACTACGAGAGGAGTTTTTTGACCATAGGACTTCGTGTCATCGAACCCCCTGGCTGGGGAGAAAAGCCATCTGCGGTCAGAAGGTCACTAGTTGGGATCTTCCCCTCGGTGGAGGTGTTTTCCCTATCTGTTTGCACTTTTCTGAGGTTCCTGTTTGTGATGTCACCATCTGCTTGAATACAAGGAATTTCACTGCCGATTTATACCATCAGATGTTTTACCACTTGTGTTAATAGCTTGATGGACTTTATAGATGCATTGACTGTTTGGTATTGCTCTTTATCACCTTAGAGTTTTTCATAGTTGCGCAGCTTGTTTTTTATTTTTACTGTTTTGGTTGTGAGTATCTCATTATTGTAAGCTGCTTGCATTTTCTTTTGTATTTGTATTTCATTCAGACAGCGCAGTATCACCCCTATTTTCTGATTATACATATATATTCAAACTTGGTGATCGTTGGCCTGCCCCTGCTGCTGTATCCGCTTTGGATCACACCTGTTCTTTCCCCGCCTCAGTCCCGGGTGAGACCATTCCTATCGGATTTCCGCACACCTCCACCTTTGGAATTGCTTCCCATTTCTGGGTTGCCCTGTGAGTAATATAGCAACTATTTTTCCTATATATATATATATATTTCCATATTGGAGCATAACGCCTAGCTAACCACTAAAATCGTTTCACATCCTATTTTAGAGTACAACGCATGCATCAGACTCCTGATGAGTGGCGGAAGGCCATGAAACGCGTAGAGTGTCCATCTAGTGATGCCCAATCATATTTTTTTTTAATATATCTTACTAATCATGTTCTTTGCTTGTACTGATTTCATGAATCTGTATATATTATTTATGTCTGAATTGTAATTATTTGATGTCATGAACTTTACTGCCTGCCGTTAATTATGGCCTAGTGATCAATTTTTTATTATTACATTTATATAATTATATCAACTTATGTTGAATTTGTGCGACTGTATTTTTACATCACGAATGCTTTATTATATGGTCTTAATATTTTTTCCAATTGTACTATCGTGTACTGTTCCTAGGGATCTTTGGCATTCAGTTTCCTTTCAGGTGACAGATCCACATCATTACAGACACCCATAGGTCTCATTTAAAGTCCCAATCCTACCCTTCTGGTCTTTACACATATATATGCAGGGATGGAGGCCTGTAGGTGTATAATCCCAGGTAGAGTTAGGTCTTACCCCTTGTGCAAACTTGTGGACTGTGTAGCTGTTCTTGAGGCCTCAGCGGTGTCAGGGCTGAGGGTTTTGGAGTGATCTTCGGACTGGCGGGCTGTGGTACTTCACCATAGGGATCAGGCCTGGAGAAGAATTGTTTCCCTCACTGGACTGTGTCCAGAGGAAGCTGTAAGGTGTGTAGCTATCCTGGGGATTTGTTATCAATGATTCATAGTTGATTCCTGGTGAGTGTATGCTTTTGGGATATAAGTGCCAGAGGTAGCCTGGACTGATACAGCTCTCATAGGGTCTGGCCAGTCCCCTGTCTTTAGCAGAGTCTGAGCCTAGAGAAGAGTGTCCTCCTGTTTACTGTGCAGCGGCTTGAAGTGTCCCATGCCCTAACCCAGTGGCGGCTGGTGCTCAATTTTTTTTGGGGGGGGGCGCAAACAAACCGAAAAAAAAAACATCAATTGCAGCCACTGTGCCCATCAAACGTAGCCACTGTGCCATCAAATGCTGCCACTGTGCCATCAAACGCAGCCACTGTACCCATAAATTGCAACCACTGTGCCATCAAACGCAGCTACTGTACCCATCAATTGCCGCTACTGTGCCCATCATTTGCTGCCAGTGTGCCCATCAATTGCTGCCACTGTGCCCATCAATTGCTGCCAGTGTGCCTATCAATTGCTGCCAGTGTGCCTATCAATTGCTGACACTGTGCCCATCAATTGTTGCCAGTGTGCCCATCAATTGCCGCTACTGTGCCCCACCAAATGCTGCCTGCGCTCATATATTGCCCCTACTGTGCACCATCAAATGCTGCCTGTGCCCATATATTGCCGGTACTGTGCCCCATCAAATGCTGCCAGTGTGCCCATCAATTGCCGCTACTGTGATCCATCAAATGCTGCCAGTGTGCTCATCAATTGCTGCTACTGTGCCCCCCACCAAATGCTGCCAGTGTGCCCATCAATTGCCGCTACTGTGATCCATCAAATGCTGCCAGTGTGCGCATCAATTGCTGCTACTGTGATTCATCAAATGCTGCCTGTGCCCATATATTGCCGGTACTGTGTCCCATCAAATGCTGCCCGGCACTTACCTGTCTCGCAGTGGGTCAGCGGCGGTGTCCTACACGTCCTCTGTGTCTTCTTCTGTCCTCTCTCAGGCGTCCAATCACAGCGCCTGACGTTTCAGACAATCAGGTGACAGGTAACAGACCCGAGCACCTGATTGGCTGAGAGGCAGATTCAGTGTTAGCAAAGTGTTAGAGTGAACAGCGAACGCCCAGCATGGTGCCCGCTGTTCACCTTTTTGGGCACCTATTAGAGCCTCTGGCACTAATCAGGTGCTTCCAAAAAACAACCCCCGCCAGAGCCGGACATCTGAATAGGGGGTGTCAACGGCAACCATAAATAGATTCATGCAATGCATGAATCTATCTATAGTGATAGGGCGGTGCCAGGAGAGAGGGGGCGGCTCCCATGTGCCCCTTTTGGACGCACTGCCACTGCCCCAACCCCTCTCCTGTTTAACATTCTTCAAGCAATACATTTTAAAAAGACATCCCCTAGACTGAGCTATTGGAGCTGGAGTGCATGGACTGGTGCTTGTGGTGGTGGGCAGCCTCTGTACTATTAGTGAAGAACCAACTATTACCAGTGGTCTCTACGGGGGGTAGCACTGCATAGAAATACTGAAAATTACCTCTGGAATTACAATAACATGTTTAAGCTTATATGAGATTTTAGTGATTGGGTTTACATACACTTTAAGCATAGAACAAGTAGGCCTTTGTACTGTAAGGCTACCCTCAAAGAATGTCAACTCATTGAATTTCCCATGTTTAGCTGCACACTCGGAGAAATCTGTGATTATCCTGGTGTTTTTACGTAAAGTTAGTAAATAAAAGGTTTAGCAAATGAAGACCTGGCATTTACCGGGGTCACTTGTGTACCCTGAGCAGCCATGTCTCGTTAGCATCACCCCCACTGTGTTCATGCTTGACCTGAATAGCAGGGGTCAGAGATTTAACACTCCGAGAGGTTTACTAGTTCAGCGCAAAACTGCAGCTCACAGCATGGGAAGAGAGACAAAGATTGGGGACAGTGAGGCAGAAGAAAAGGGGTGAAGGTGCAAAAGGACAAAGCAGAGCGATGGAATTGGAAGGAAAGTAGTACAGACGAAAACAATGACAAAAGGGGGTGCTGAATGGGGAGGTACAGCAAGAGAACGTCTGCAGGCACGAAAAATAGGGAGGAAATGCTTAGATGTCTGAGTAGGAAAAAGAACAGACAATGTGTGTTGTATGATACACAACACAAAAAGAAACATAAAATAAAAGCAATAGGTGGCCTTTTGGATGTGTGAGGGAATTATGGCTTGTGTCTATGGCGTCCATCCAACCAATCAGATTCTATCTCCTCTTCTCACAGGTGGTTTTGTAAGTTGCCCATAAAAGGTAAACTATAACTTGTAAGGCAAATTTTATTGAAATTTTCTTTAAAATGTATATGTTTTTAAATTATTATTTATCTTTTCATGATTTGCACATTTTATTTGAATTTTTTTTATATTCATAAATATTTTTCATAAATAAACATTAAAGTGACACATAAACAATATCCTTATTCTCAATAAATAAATAAATAAATAAATTCATATACATCCACTACTTTCAAGCCTTAGGCCGCGTACACACGATGAGACATGTCTGCGGACATGTCTCACCGTATTTTGGTCCGATGGCGTGTACACACCATCGGACGAAAATCCCCTCGGGCTGAGGACGCGGTGACGTGGCGGTGACGTTGACGCCGCCACGTCACCACTCCAGGAAGTAAAATACTTCCACGCATGCGTCGAATCCATTCGACGCATGCGCGGAGATTTCTGTCCACTGGTTAGTGTACTAACCAGCGGACATATCCGACGGACATGTCTCCGGCGGACAAATTTCAAAGCATGCTTTGAAATTTGTCCGCTGGGAAAACATGTCCGCTAGCCCGTACACATGATTGGAGATGTCTGCTGAAACGGTCCGTCGAACCAGTTTCAGCAGAAAAAATCGATTGTGTGTACGCGGCCTAAAAGTCAGGGACGGCCCTACCATGGGACCCAATGGGACCATGGTTCCAGGCAGTATTTTAAGAGAGGTGGCAACCTGGCTGGCAAGAAGTTGTCAGGAGTAGACTAGTACTGTACTCAGACTCCTCTTTATACTCCTCTACATGTATAGAGTCATAACAGGTCCTCTTTATGTTCCTATATACATGTATAGAGTTATGTCAGGTTCTCTTTCTACCCCTATATATATGTATAGAGCCATGACAGGTCCTCTTTATACTCCTTTATACATACATAGAGCCATGACAGGTCTTGTTTATTCTATATACATGTATAGAGCCATGACAGGTCTTTTTTTATTCTATATACATGTATAGAGCCATGACAGGTCCTCTTTATACCCCTTGTACAGGTCGCCGTGGCTGCGTCCTGGAGGGACGCTATGTTTCCCCTCTATTTGGGCTATGGTCCTTTTAAGAGGACAAAAAGGGTTAATGCACCTGTCCAGGAGATGGTTTAAGTGAGGACAGGAAGTTGCAGGTGGGAGTGTGGAAGTGTGTAGCAGAGCCTGTGTATGGCGATGCTAGACAGGTGAATGCTGCAAAGCTCTGAGAAGCTGGGAAGAACTTTAAAAGGACTTGTGTCCTGCCTGAAAGCCTGCAACTGGGGAACTTTACCTGCAAGGACTGTGAATTGCAATGGCAGTGCTGAGCCCTAAGAGTCGGTGAGACTGATTATTTGTTTTGCTTTTGCTGCTGTGAAGCCGTTTGTGTTCAATAAACCTCAGTTTTGATTTAAAAGCCTGTGTCCTGCGATCAAGCTGATCCCCCAAACGTTACACTGGTGCTCGAATGCGGGCAGGACAGATTAACAGGCATAAGAAGAGACATTTTTTTTTTTTTTTTTCTTTGCATTGGACTGTATATTGAACTGACATTTAAAGAGACAGTGTATTGGATTTATGTCCTGGGTTAAAGCTGCACAAGCATTGAAAGCTGAAGCAATGGAGGAGCTAATTAAACAGCTGACCCTGGCTAACATGCAAGCGCAGACTCGCCATGAGGAAGCTAATCAGCGCTTAGCCACCCAACTGGAGGCACAACACACTTACCACAAAGAGGCGCTGACGCTGCAGCAAGAAAATACCCGCCTGTTGATGGCCCAGTTGGCAGCCCAGCAAACAACCCAGCAAGAGGTTATGCAGACTCAGGTGACTGCTTTAAAGGAAGCAGTGCAGCAGCTGTCTAAGGTTCAGGGACAAGCGGCTGTTGCCCCTGGCAACCAGGTGACTGTGAGGGCAAGCCATTTTCTGCAGAAATTATCCCCAAACGATGATGTAGAAGCATTTCTTGCTACCTTTGAGAGGACGGCAGAGAGAGAAGGGTGGCTTCAGGACCAGTGGGCCGGCCTCATTGCTCCTTTTCTCACTGGAGATCCTCAAAAAGCCTACTTTGACCTGCCACCGGATGATGCTAAAGACTATCAAAAGCTAAAAGCAGAAATTCTGGCTCGTCTGGGGGTGACTACGGCTGTTCGGGCCCAACGAGTACACCAATGGAAATATCGTCCCGATCGGCCACCCCGGTCTCAAATGCACGACCTGGTGCAACTAGTGAAAAAATGGCTGCAACCTGAGGTGTTGTCTGGCCCCCAAATCGTGGAGCGGGTCGTGCTGGACCGATATCTGAGGTCCCTGCCAGATGACCTTCAACGGTGGGTCAGCCATGGAGATCCCAAAACCGCAAACCTCCTTGTTGAGATGGTGGAACGATTTACAGTGGTGGAGGACCTGCTCGGACCTACCAAGCGCATAGGGCCCAGTTTGCCACGGCCTGTTCGACCAACTGCTGCCCTTCGAAAGGATGTTCCAAGGGGCCTGGGAACAAACACCCCGGAAGGCCAAGAGTCACTCCCGGTACCTCCCCAGCGTTCTGTTCCTGTTCGGAGAGGAGTGGATGTACAATGTTGGCGATGTCATTCCTGGGGTCATACCCGGGCACACTGCCCACTGCAAGAGGAGCCCATGGAATGCGGGGTTCTTCGGAGGGGGTCTTTCTGTGCCCATAAAGTATGCACCACACATCTCGACATGGATGACGATAAGTTTGAGTATGAAGTCCAAGTGAACAACCTCCCTGCCTGGGCTTTGTTGGACTCTGGAAGCATGGTAACCCTTGTTCATCCTAGAATAATTGGGAAGGTCGGTACGGTAAGCAAAACTTTACGGGTGGTGTGCATACACGGGGACACTAGAGAGTACCCCATCATCACGGTGTCTATCTCCTCAGCATGTGGCACCTGTACTCAAGAGGTGGGGGTGGTAAAGAACTTGGTACATGATGTTATAATAGGACGAGACTGTCCAATTTTTACCAAACTGTGGGAACAAGGAGAACAGTTCAGAGACTGGGGAGAAACTAGCCCCCCTGTTCCTGCTGCTGAGAGGAATAACCCTGAACTGCCAAATGTGTTTAATGTGGATCCAGATGAGGAAAATGCTCATGATGTGGTTAATGGTGATGAAAGTAGCATTGATACTGTTGAGAATGTCAAGACATGTGGTACACAGACCTACCAAAACCCTCAGGGGGAGGAGCCTTCCCCACTTCAGGTAATGCTGGGGGAAGAGGATGAGGAAGTAGCCTCTACTCCTGCCCTGCCGGATTTGGGTGTTCCCCAGGGGGCGTTTGGTACTGCTCAGATGCAGGACCCCACTTTGGCCCATGCACGGGAACAAGTTGTAGTAGTAAATGGGGTTCCCCAAGAGCCAGGTGCGAATGAAAGGTGGCCACACTTTGCAATATATAATGAATTGCTGTATCGGGTTACCAAAGAGAGAGAAAACGTGGTAGAACAATTGTTGGTACCCCAACAATATAGACGAAAGGTTCTGGAACTGGCCCATGATGATGTGTTAGGGGGGCACCTGGGAGTTGAGAAGACGGAGGCACGGATCACCGACCGGTTTTACTGGCCAGGTCTGAAAGCAGAGGTAAAGAGATACTGTACCTCTTGTCCGACCTGCCAGTTGACCGCTCCGGTGACTCACTTTCGGAGCCCTTTGGTCCCTCTGCCCATAATTGAGGTCCCATTCGAGAGGATAGCCATGGATATAGTGGGTCCCTTGGTAAAGTCAGCTCGAGGTCACTCCTACATTTTGGTGATTCTTGACTATGCCACCCGATATCCTGAGGCGCTACCCCTGCGGAATACCTCCTCAAAGGCCATTGCTCGAGAATTATTCCAATTGTTTACACGGACGGGTTTTCCCAAGGAAATACTCACAGACCAGGGTACCCCGTTTATGTCGAGGGTTATGGCCGATGTGTGTAAGCTGTTCCGCATTAAACAGCTGCGCACCTCGGTCTACCATCCCCAAACGGACGGGTTGGTGGAACGCTTTAATAAAACCCTTAAGTCTATGCTCAAGAAAGTGGTGCAAAGGGATGGGAAAGATTGGTACTGCCCGTTGCCAGCTCTCCTATTTGCCATCCGGGAAGTGCCCCAGGCCTCCACAGGGTTTTCGCCTTTTGAGTTGGTTTATGGGCGGAGACCTCGCGGACTACTTGATTTTATTAAAGAGGAATGGGAAAGTGAACCTGTTCAGCATAAGAGTGTCCTGGAATATGTCTCCCAAATGCAGGAAAGGATCCAAACCGTGATGCCACTAGTCAAAGAACATTTACAAAAGGCCCAGGAGGCTCAACGACGGGTCTATAACAGGGCTGCAAAAATAAGGCACTTCCAAGTGGGAGATCGAGTAGCTGTGCTCATTCCCACTGTGGAAAGTAAATTCTTGGCCAGATGGCAAGGTCCCTTTGAAGTTGTGGAAAAAGTAGGAGAGGTAAATTATAGAGTGCACCAGCCAGGCAAGAGGAAACCGTATCAGATATATCATGTTAACTTGTTAAAACCCTGGACGGATCGGGAAACAGTGACCTCCCTGGCTAGTGCAAGGCTTGAGCCTCAGGTTGGGGTAGAGCGTGTCCAAGTAGCAAATACCCTGTCTAAAATACAAAATCAGCAAGCAAAGGAGTTCTTGCAAAGAAATAAAGAAAAGTTTTCAGACTTGCCAGGGCTTACTAGGGTGATAGAGCATGATATTATCACAGAACCTGGAGTCAAAGTTTTTGTCCGGCCCTACCGCATCCCAGAGGCGCAAAGAAAGGCCGTTTCAGAGGAAGTGGAAAAAATGTTAGACCTGGATATCATCGAGGAATCGCAGAGTGAGTGGTCGAGCCCCATCGTGTTGGTACCAAAGCCCAACGGGACTCTGCGATTCTGCAATGATTTTCGGAAACTTAATGAGGTTTCACGGTTTGATGCCTACCCCATGCCCCGGGTGGATGAACTTATTGAGCGACTAGGTCCAGCCAGGTACATCACAACATTAGACCTTACCAAGGGGTATTGGCAAATCCCGTTGACTAAGGCGGCTAGAGAGAAAACTGCTTTTTCTACTCCAGAGGGGAGTTTTCAGTACAAACGAATGCCTTTTGGACTGCAAACTGCTCCAGCCACATTCCAGCGAGCAATGGATAGGATTTTACGACCTCATCGGGAGTATGCCTCAGTGTACTTGGATGACATAGTCGTTTTTAGCAGAGACTGGGACTCGCACTTGCCCAAAGTCCAGGCAGTACTGGACTCTCTTTGGAAGGAAGGGTTCACAATAAACCCTGAAAAATGTCATTTGGGAATGGAGGAGGTAAAATACCTAGGCTATATCGTGGGTAGAGGGGTGGTGAAACCTCAGGTCAACAAGGTAGAGGCTATAAATAGTTGGCCCCGCCCCCTCACAAAAAAGCAGGTACGTGCATTCCTGGGCATGGTGGGATACTACAGAAGGTTCGTACCCAACTTTGCCACATTAGCGGCTCCACTGACCGATCTGACCAAGGGTCGGAAATCGGTCATGGTCGAGTGGAATGCGGATGCTGAAAAGGCTTTTTTGGAGCTCAAGTCAGCACTGTGCCAACACCCTGTCTTGATAGCGCCCAATTTTTCAAGAGAGTTTGTTGTCCAAACTGACGCTTCCGATGTAGGATTAGGAGCGGTGTTGTCACAGGTTGTTAATGGTGAGGAGCACCCAGTAGTCTTCCTCAGTAGGAAGTTGACACCAGCAGAAAAAAACTACGCTGTTATTGAGAGAGAGTGCCTGGCCATTAAGTGGGCCCTGGAGTCCCTCAGATATTACCTTTTGGGCAGGAAATTTAGGCTCATTTCTGATCATGCCCCTTTAACATGGCTTAGGCAAGGTAAAGGGACTAATGCCAGGATTACCCGGTGGTTCCTGGCGCTCCAAGAATTTAAATTTATAGTGGAGCATAGGCCCGGGAGACTGCATCAAAATGCAGATGCCCTCTCCCGAGTCCATTGTTTGGGCTCCACTGTTGCCCCCACCTCCTCGGCGTTGGGGCACAGGGGGGGGATATGTACAGGTCGCCGTGGCTGCGTCCTGGAGGGACGCTATGTTTCCCCTCTATTTGGGCTATGGTCCTTTTAAGAGGACAAAAAGGGTTAATGCACCTGTCCAGGAGATGGTTTAAGTGAGGACAGGAAGTTGCAGGTGGGAGTGTGGAAGTGTGTAGCAGAGCCTGTGTATGGCGATGCTAGACAGGTGAATGCTGCAAAGCTCTGAGAAGCTGGGAAGAACTTTAAAAGGACTTGTGTCCTGCCTGAAAGCCTGCAACTGGGGAACTTTACCTGCAAGGACTGTGAATTGCAATGGCAGTGCTGAGCCCTAAGAGTCGGTGAGACTGATTATTTGTTTTGCTTTTGCTGCTGTGAAGCCGTTTGTGTTCAATAAACCTCAGTTTTGATTTAAAAGCCTGTGTCCTGCGATCAAGCTGATCCCCCAAACGTTACACCCTATACATGCAAACAACCATGACAGGTCTTCTTTATACTTCTATATACATGTATATAGCCATGACAGATCCTCTTTATACTTCTTTATACATACATAGAGCCATGACAGGTCTTGTTTATTCTATATACCTGTATAGAGCCTTGGACAGGTCCTCTTTATACCCCTATACATGCAAACAACCATGACAGGTCTTCTTTATACTTCTATATACAAGTATAGAGCCATGACAGGTCCTCTTTATACTCCTACATACATGTATAGAGCCATGACAGGTTCTCTTCCTATCCCTAAATACATGTATAGTGCCATGCCATGTCCTCTTTATATTCCTATACATGTAGACCGCCATGACTGGCCAACTTTAGTTATCATGAATGTGGGGGTCTTTTGGTGGACGTAATTTTTTTTTGGGGGGTGGGGTGGGGGGTGGCAGCATTTCATTCTTGGTCCCAGGCATCAAAATGTCTTGGTCCGGCCCTGCTTAAAGTGTTACTAAACCTAGGACCCTGCACAGAGCTGTGAACAATGCTTGTGCCGAAACACGTCTGCCTGTCCTTTTTATACTTGTCATGATACAATAAACTGCAGATGATATACCATATTTTCCGGCGTATAAGACGGCCTTTTCTACCTAAAAATATCCCCCAAAAGTTGGGGGTCATCTTATACGCCGGTACCTGTATGCAGAGTCAGTAAGACTTCGGCCGTCCATTGTTCAAAAGCCACGCCTCCTCCTTGTCCTTTTCCGTGATAAGCCTTGGACGAGAGGACCTCTGTGATAGGCGGAACACCGAACACAGGCTCTGCTGGGAAACTGAGTGTTCCGCCTATCACGGAACAGGATGAGGACGCCCAAAGTCTGACTCTGCATACAGGCATAAGGCATGGAGATCTGGAGATCGGCACAGTGAGGTAGGCAATGGGCACAGTGAGGTATGCAATGGGCACAGGGAGGTATGCGATGGGCACAGTGAGGTATAGAATGAGGACAGTGAGGTATGTAGTGAGCACAGTGAGGTGTGTCGGAAGGGGGTTGTCTTATACGTATATCCCAAGACCAAATATTTTGCTGGAGGTCATCTTATAAGCCCAGTCGCCTTATACGCCGGCAAATACAGTATCCAGAGTGCCGGTGTTTCGTCAGATATGGCGACACGTCACAATTAGTAACGGAAGTGACGGTCCGTCGCCGCCATCTTGCTACACCCTGCACTTCTCCATTGTAAGGATACTCTGAGAAGGGGAAAGCGGACATCTTGTTACACCCACCAGAGTTTTTCTATTTTACACTTATTTTTCACAGGAAAGTAAGTTTACATAGTGAGATACAGTGCTTAGACGTCCGTCTGACTGGTTAGATATTGAATTTTAAAAGCAGCGAACTTCTGTCAGGTTAGCAAACCTGTGAGATGAGCAGGCTTGCCGCTGTTTTTAAAATTCAAAGTCATAACAGTCAGACGGAGATCTAAGTACAGGATTTCAGTATATAAACTCACTTTACTGGTAAATATAAGTGTAAAATGTAAAACTCTAATGGGTCTGCTTTCCTCTTCTCAGAGTATCCTTACAATGGAGGAGTGTGGGGTGTAGCAAGATGGGGGCAACGAAATGTCCCTTCTGTTACCAATTCTGACGCAGTGGCGTAATTATAGGAGTGCTGAGATCGCCATGGCGACCGGGCCCCTTCTACTCTTTGATAGGAGAAGCGGCAGGGGAGGCTGAGATGAGCTCCCCGATCGTCAGCCGAACTGTGCAGGGAAGGAGCTTGTCACATTAACCTAAAGTGAAAGTAGTGTGTGCTCTTTGTCTCCCCCTAGAGTGCAGTACCCGGCAGGAAGTGCCAAGGTAAATGTCTGCTGTATGTGTTTATATGTGTGTGTGTGTGTGAATCTGACGGGTCGTCATATCTGACGAAACACCGGATTTTCTTCAGTTATCTTCAAGTTTGCCTGTTTAGATGTAAGAAGGACATCCTGAGCCTCAGAGCACCTGGATTTTGGGTGTGCCGAAGTTACCAATTATCTGCTATCCCAGTGTTTTTCAACTCCAGTCCTCAAGGCACACCAACAGGTCAAGTTTTCAGGATTTCCCTCAGATGAACTGGCTGTGGTGATTACTAAGGCAGTGAAACTGATCAAATCACCTGTGCAAAATAATGGAAAGCCTGAAAACATGACCTGTTGGTGTGCCTTGAGGACTGGAGTTGAAAAACACTGTGCTATCCGGATATCGTAGTTCAGAGCGGTGTTACTTTGTGTAGTCACCCTGCATTCACTATATCTGGTCTCCCACAGTACACAGAATATGCAAATGCAATTATTTTAGTAAATATAAACTGCCAAATATCTTTTCTCATCAGCAGTATATAGCAGTCTTGTGACTTCTATCAGTGTCTGGCTGAGCACTGGTTAAAGCTTGTAGGAATTTTCATTATCTTCTGACTGCTCTATGAGGCTGTATGACCCCTGACCCTCTGTCTGGACAGTGCTGATAGGCCCTCCCTGAAAAAAAAAACTCTCTAGCTATACACACCAAACTAAGCATATGCAGAGTGCCTCCCAAGGCTCTGTTCTGTCAGGAGATGGATTGAGGACAGTGGAAGAAGGGGAGGATCAGAAAAGACAGGATCAAACATCATTTTTTACACAATGTGAAGGATTAACCCCTTATGTTCCACCAGCACACAGATGTCATGGACCTCCAGCCGGAGGCGGTCCACCATGATGCAGAGATACAGTCTCGTGACTCTCCTATTGGATCATTGGATAACTTTCAGGAAAACGGTTCCTTCTTGCCTCCCCACCCATACAAAGAAAAGACTGACGGACTGACTCAATCAGAGGCCCATAGACAGTACAGTAAGTAAATAGGTAATGGGGATGTAAAAGAACAGAAAGAAATGAGAAGGAATGAAGGGAACAAATAAAGGGCCTGTATCAACGGCCTTTGGGCTTGTGTTATTGGTTTCAGTTTGATTTTACTTTGGGATGCTTCTGAATGAATCAATGAATGAAAACTTATATAGCGCGGCACATGCGAACCAAATCGCCTCTGGGCGCTTGTTGTTCCTGTCTCTTTTGATATCAAAAGAGATGAGTCTTGATCTTTCTCCTGATTGCTAAGTGGTTCTCCTCCAACCGAATGCTGGTTGGTAAAGCGTTCCATAGTCTGGGACCTTGGACCGCGAATCTTCTATCTCCTTTGGACTTGTAGTTTGTTTTCGGTATCTGGAGTAGATTTTGATTGGTGGATCGCAAAACGCGATTGGGATTATGAGCTTTTATTTTTTCGCATAAATAATGGAGAGCATTCCCATGGATACAAATATGCGTTAGACAGAGTGCTTTAAAAGTTATTCTGTCTTTTACTGGTAACCATTGCCAATGAAGGGTTCTCAGTGAAGGTGAGATTGATTCCCAGGGTTTTTTCCCAGTCACAAGTCTAGCAGCCGTGTTTTGAACGACCTGCAGACGAGCGATTTGGTACTTGGGGAGTCTGAGGTAAAGGGCATTTGCATAGTCCAATCTGGAGTTCACAATTGCTCCCACCACGACCGCTATGTCTTCCTGAGGAATAAAAGGAATAAGTCTGCGTAGTAGGCGCAGCAGATGCTGAGATCCGCTGACTACTGACCCTATTTGTGCGTCCATTGTCATATAGGAGTCAAAAATGACCCCGAGACTTTTGACTTTGGCGCTAGGGGTGATGATTTTGCCCAGAATAGCCCCCCTACAAGTACAAGTTGTTGCAGGTTGATTCATACGCTTGGCATGAAACAGGAGAAGTTCTGTTTTCGCTCCATTGAATTTAAGATAACTCTTTGTCATCCAGTCCTCTATCAAAGAGAGGCATGTCTCTAGATTGAGGTGGTGATCCTTTTTATTGCAAATGCGGAAATACAGTTGCGTGTCGTCTGCATATGAGTGATAGAGCAGTTTTTGGCTGCTGATGATTTCAAAAAGAGGGCGAAGATAAATGTTGAATAACACCGGCAACAAAGGAGATCCTTGAGGGACTCCACATGATAGTGTCCGTTTCTCAGAAGTGAAAGGTCCCAACTTCACCATTTGCGATCGGTTCTCCAAAAAAGAGGAGAACCAAGATAAATCGCTTTCTGCGACTTTGGCTACTTCAGCTAGCTGAGTCAATAAAAGCTTGTGGTCTACAGTGTCGAAGGCTGCGCTTAGGTCCAACAGAACCAGAAGACAAGATTCTCCTTCGTCTGCGGCCTCGAGAGCGTCGTCCCATATCTTGAGCAATGCAGTTTCTGTCCCGTGTCCGGGCCGGAATCCCGATTAAAATGGATCAAGTAGGTTGTGGGTATCTAGATGCTGTTGCAGCTGTTGTACCACTACT
Source organism: Rana kukunoris (assembly GCA_029574335.1). Taxonomy (NCBI): domain Eukaryota; kingdom Metazoa; phylum Chordata; class Amphibia; order Anura; family Ranidae; genus Rana; species Rana kukunoris. The sequence goes on from CM056060.1 coordinate 129,280,096, forward strand.
TTTTCCATTACTTTTGAGAGTACATTTAGGCCTGTTATGGGACGGCGGTGGAGTGAATCCTTGGGGTCCAGGGTGGGTTTCTTCAAGATGGGTCGAATTGTGCCCTCCTTCAACTGGGAGGGCACTATGCCCTCCCTGAAAGATTGGTTTATAATCTGCGTGATAGGAGGTGCCAGGATGTCGGTGCATTCCTTCAGCAGTTTGGTGGGGATAATATCATTCGGCGCAGTGCTGTTACGCAAAGTACCGATGATATTTTTAGTGGCATGGATAGAGATGGGTCCCAGCGTGAACTCACCTGGTTGTGGCGAGTTACTGCAGGTGTTGTGTAAATAATTGCGGGGGGGGGCTACGGGGGGAATTGTTTTGCTGAATGCTTTGCCGGATTCCCTCGATTTTATTAATGAAGTAATCCGATAATTCATTACAAAATTCTTGTGTGTCCGAATTGGGGGCTTTAAGACATCCTGGATTCATGGTCTGAGTGACCAGCTTGAAGAGTTCGCGGGGGGTGGTTGAGGGCGCTGTTGATAGCCTCAGAAAAATAGTTTTTCTTGGCTGTGAAGATTTCTTTGTGGTATTTTCTTGTTATTGCCTTGTAGATGGGGAGGTTCTCATCTGAAGGGCTTCTTTTCCAGGCGGCTTCCGCCCTTCTGCGCTCTTGCTTCAGTAACGCCAGTTGGTTGTTGAACCAAATATATATATATATATATAGTGCAGCGCAAACCATGTAAAATATAGAATATAATAAGAATATAATAAGAAAATTGGTAAAGTCCAAACAATTCGTGACAAAAGGAGAAAAACTTCTGTAGAACATTCAGTGAGATGAATGATTGAATGAAGATCTTCACCACGTGAGAGAAAGCTAGGGTAGCAGGTATTGAAACTTATCCCTCCACCAGTGTAGATGGCTACTCTCACCTTAGGTTAAGACCACTGGGTTAGCAGATGGTCATTAGAGCATTAGGAAAACAGGATGTGAAGTAGGTCTCCTATTGATGGTCTCAGCATGGATACCGGAGCAAGGGGACATGGAAGAAAAAAAAAACATCTAAGAGCTTCCGCTTGATCACTGCTTTAATCAAATAGGCATTTGACAGGCTACTCACATTTCTTCAGATGTAAACAGGCATGTACATATATGTAACACAGCTCACGGAGTTCACCAGGAATGACACCGAGCGACGTGTAGGCTCCAAAACCCCTGGACGCGTTGCGTGAAAACACTTCCTCAGCAGGGTGGAGTGGTTGTTGAACCAGCTGGAGTTTTTTTTTACGGGTGTGGGTTTTTCGTTTCGGCACTATTAAGTCAGCTGACTGTAATAGGGCTGTGTTTATGGCATCCAGTGTTTCTTCAGCCGTTTGATGCGGCTGAATTGTTTTTATTTTTTTCCTTAACGTGGCTTTGAAGAGTTCCGAGTGGAGCTTCTTCTGACATCTAGTCCAGTGTGTTGTCACTGGATTTGATGTTTTTGTTAAGGAGGGGAATTCGGAAATAATGAATTTAATTGCATGGTGATCTGTCCATGGCAATGGTTCATTTTCCAAGATTTTTATTTCCAGATTTTGTCTGAAAATAAGATTGAGCGTGTGACCGAAAGCATGTGTGGGCCCACACACTAGTTGTTGTAGCCCTAATCCTTCTAGGTGGTCAATGCAGGCGTTGGCAACGGGGTCTTGCGGGGAGTTGGCCCAGAGGTTGAAGTCCCCGAGCAGCAAAAGGTGTTTGCTGTTAAGGGTGTAGGTGGAGATGAAGTCCGTCAATAATGGGAGAAACTGCGATTTTGGGCCAGGTGGCCTATAGCAGAGTAGAATCCGGACGGTCTCCTGGGAGTTTGCTTGGAGTTGCAGAGTAAGGGTTTCGATGAATGGAAGAGGGTTTTGAGGGACTGGTTTGGTGATTGCAAGGTGAGTCTTGCAAATCACTGCCAGGCCTCCTCTTTGCCTTATTCTGTTTTCGGTTATGATACGATAGTTTTCTGGCACCAATTCTCCTAGAATGGTGTTACAGTCGGCTGTGAGCCAGCTCTCTGTAATAAAGAGGCAGTCTAAATCGTATTGCAGAATGAAATCATGGATTTCTAATCAGTGTTTTACTGCCGATCTTGTGTTGATCATAGCACATGATATGTGCTTAGGCTGGGGTAAACGGCTGCAATTCTTGATAGTCGATCATTGATCGACTCTCAATAGTCGTTCAATTCTTAGGGCTTTTTTGGTGATGGCTGGCAATATTGCGGCAAATCGCCTCAGATCCCAAATGGTTTCTGCAGAATATTGCAGATTAACCATGGTCGCCAGACACCAGGGGGGGGGGGAGGGGAGGACGTTCAAGGATTAACTGAATCCTCTATACTCACTTGGTCCAGAGGAAGGCAAAAAAAAACCTGGTGGTGCTACGCCAATATGCTCCGGCAGGGCAAAAAAAATCCTTCCTGACCCCTTAGGAGGCGATCGGATGAACCCTGGATCAAGTTCTAATGATGAGAAGGGGCAGAGTGGGGCTGGGTATAGCAAGATGGCTGCCGATCGGGTAGCAGGATCTGGGCTGGGGGCTGTGAGCTGGGGGTGGATAGGTGCAGCCAGGGGGGACTGGAGCAGAAGCAGGTACTCTCCTGGGATGGGGGGGGCTTGCCGGGCAGTTTGGGCTGTTTGGTGGTGAGTGCGGGGGGGTTGGGAAGCGTCGCGGCACTAGGCCGCGGGTGAAGCCGCGGTCTTTCCTAGATCGCGGCTGCCGCGATTGTCGACAGGCTGTTCCCAAAAAACGCCAGAATCGGCGGAAATTGCGGCGGAGAGGCGGTGGGGGGATGCCTTGGGCAGGGATGGTAGTGTGAGCGTGAGAGGCAAAGAAACGAGAAAGGGGAAGCCGTGATCACGGCCGTGGTTCCGTTGCGGCTTGTCCTGAAAAGGAGGGCCGCCAACGGTACTCAAGGAGGTGGAGGAGATGGCCCCTATGTCAGGGGCTTACCTTGATGCTCTGGTGGGAGAGGAGAGAACCAGGGGATCCAGGGGTGGCTCGGGGTCAGAGCGGATCTGACAGCAGACAGCAGAGGCTGAAGCTGGGGGAGGAAAGCCCTGCCTGTCTGGCTCCAGGAGCCGTACGTCCTACTGTTAGGACACACGCCGATTACTACTGGAGCTCAGTTCTAGCCCTGGGGAGGAGTCACTCTTTCAGACTCAATCCTGGAGAGCAGGAAAACAGCGACAGGTCCATCCAATTTCCCAATTCTTGGGATATTTTCGTATCTGAGCTCATTCAGAATTAATTGACAGGTACATATGATCTGCAGTTGATCTCCTTCTGCATTTGACCTGCTTTGGTGGATTTTGCATTCCAAGAGATTTGGTTGAGGATTGTGTTTCATTGTTAATTATTCCCTTGGGTATCAGGAAAAAATACTTTTACTTAGCCTATCCCTCTCTCCTCCACTAGCTGGCGCTTTTTTTTCTGCAATGCTCTGGTTTGTAGGTAGGCCTTTAGCGTCCTCACTTACAATGCAGGACTGATGGTCTTGTATTGTACTTGATTATGTCACAGCTGTGACCACCAGTCAAAATGCCAAAGAGTCAAACCTGTTGCATGGAAGGAATATCTGTGGGAGCGAGGAATAAGGTAAATTAAAAGTGCTATAAACTAGTACCCTAAGACTCCTTTCACACTGAGAAGTTTTTCAGGTGGTACAGCGCTAAAAATAGCTCCTAAATACCGCCTGAAAAACTCCTGTCCAGCCTTCTCAATGTGAAAGCCAAAACCGGAGCAGCATCTTTGGAGCGGTGAGAGGAGCGGTATGTTTACCGCTCCTTCATCGTTCCTTCCCATTTAAAACAATGGGAAACTGCGGTAATACCGCCCACAATGCGCCTCTGCAGAGTTGCATTGCGGGTGGTATTAACCCTTTATCTGGCGCTAGCGGGGGTTAATACCACACCGCTAGTGGCCAAATCCCACGGCAATTCTGATGGAGAGGGACAAACAAGGACGTTGTGCAGGTGCCCAACATCCTCCATATGAACCAATAAAATCATTTGTTATTAGGATGCCAATAATGCTGCACAATAAAAAAATCTGTAAATTTGTGCAACAAAAACGTAGGCTTGATGCACCCGCTGGAATTTTGTAAATTTTTGGCAATTTCTGATTTTTTTTTCAGGCATTTCTCCAAGGCACCTCTGAAGAACCCAGAAGACAATCTAGGGTGCCACAGCATACTGGTTGAAAAAGGCTGCCCTAGGCAGAAGGCCTGGCTCACAGTCTCCACTGTAATTCATCCCAAAGGTGTTCTATTGGGTTGAGGTTAGGGCTCTGTGTAGGCCAGTCATGTTCCCCCACCCCAAACTCACTCATCCATGTCTTTATGGACCTTGCTTTGTACACTGGTGCTCAACCATGTTGGAACAGGAAGGGGCCATCCACAAACTGTTCCCACAAAATTGTCTAAAATGTCTTGGTTTGCGGACGCATCGGACACTTTTGACACATTTTTGGACCATTGTAATTTTTACAGCGATCAGTGCTATAAAAATGCATTGATTACTGTAAAAATGACACTGGCAATTAAGGGCTAACCGCTAGGTGGCGCTGAAGGGGTTAAGTGTGTCCTAGGGAGTGATTCTAACTGTTAGGTGGAGGAGCTACCAGTGACACGTCATTGATCACTGTTCCCAATCACAGGGAACAGTAGATCATGGACGTGTCACTAGGCAGATCAGGGGAATGCCTTGTTTACAAAGGCATCCCCCTGTTCTGTCTTTGCCGACCGAAATCGTGGGCCGGGAGAGATGATACCGCTCAAAAAACTGCTGATCCCTTGGCTTTGCTTCTGTCCCACTAAACCATGGGTCTTCAAACTACGGCCCTCCAGTTGTTCAGGAACTACATTTCCCATCATGCCTAGTCATGTCTGTGAATGTTAGTGTGTTACAATGCCTCATGGGATGTGTAGTTCTACAACACCTGGAGGGCCGTAGTTTGAGGATCCCTGCACTAAACCAAAAGGGTGCTGGCTATGCACAGGTGCATTGGATAGAAGAAGATCCTGGACTCCTTAACCACTTAAGGACCGGACCAATATGCTGGTAAATGACCCAAGGGGTTTTTACAATTCGGCACTGCGTCGCTTTAATAGACAATTGCACGGTCGTGCGACGTGGCTCTCAAACAAAATTTGCATCATTTTCTTCCCACAAATAGAGCTTTCTTTTGGTGGTATTTGATCGCCTCTGCGATTTTTATTTTTTGCGCTGTATACAAAACTAGAGCGACATTTTTGAAAAAAAATCAATATTTTTTACATTTTGTTATAAGAAAAATCAAATAAACTAAATCTTAGTCAAACATTTAGGCCAAAATTAATTCAGCCACATGTCTTTAGTAAAAAAAAATCGCAATAAAAAAAATTAGCTACCTAGCGGCAACAGCGACACTAATACAGCGATCAGAAAAATGATCGCTTAGTGACACTGGCAATAGGGAGTGAAAGGGTTAACTAGGGCGGTGATCAAGGGGTTAAAACTTTATTAGGGGGGGTACGGGGGCTACCCTGGACCTAACACTAACTGCCTGTCACAGTAACTGTCACACTGACACTAAATGCAGTGATCAGTACATATATCATCACTGCATTCAGTGACACTGTGAAAGGGGGGTGGGGGGGGTGATCGCAAGGGGTTAGGTGTGCCTGTGGGTCACTGGTGCCAGTGTAGTGTTGTGCAGACTCACTATGTGATGTGATCTCTCCTCAGCGGCGGTTGAAAAAAAAACGCAGAGAGCAGAGATCACATCACTTCCCCTTCCTGTGTTTACACAGGAGGAGGAAGTGCAGAGCAGGGGGAGCGCGCGCATTGGCTGGGAGCGATCGTGAGGGGGCGGACAAAAAACGAATAGCCGCCACCTCATCCTGGATTGCTCCCAGAGCCACGGAGACCATCGCATGTACCGGGGGGGGGGGTCCCGATCGGACCCCGACCCACGTCTAGGCAGGGACGTACAGGTACGCCAATGTGCCTGTACATGCCATTCTGCTGACGTATATGTACATGCGGCGGTCCTTAAGTGGTTAAAACAATGTCTTTATTGTACAAATAAAATCCAAAAAACAACCAAAGCAATGCAGTCAAAATGAAGTGAACAACAGGAAAAAGGTGGCTGACATGTTTCACATCATGTGATGCTTATTCGTAGCAATCGCGGACCACCCGGGAACATCAAGTTCTTGGGACCCGCGGGCGCACTCACGAGGCACGCGGCGGGCGTGCGCGCGCTGGGCGGCAAATTTAAAGAGACGTACAGGTACGCTCATTTGCCTGCCCGTGCCACGTATATTGTGTCGACGTATATAGTGGTGAGCTGGTCGGCAGGCGGGTTAATAATTTGGAATTCCCATCACTTTCTGTGTTCACCAGGACAAATAGAGAGGTTGAATCTACCCAGTGGGGACATTAGGAAAAATCTGTTAAAAGTTTAACCCTTCCACACCCTTTTCAAAAATAAAAAATAAAAATTGAACTTCTCTGAGAATACATTAGTGATACACAAAATGAATAATCGCTTTAATATGTATAATATGTATATATCTTTTTAACGCCCATTATCAGGAACTGTGTGGTCACAAGAATAGTGGTCAAAGGACACATTCCATAAAAGTGACCGGGTAGAACAGATGGATAAATTCAGGCCCTGAAGAGCTGTGGTGGCTCAACGTGATTGGCACTGCGCTGACAAGCCGTTCACCTCTGCAGCCAAGGGTCCGGATCCCGGTCTCGGCTACATGTGAATTGAGTTTGGTGGTCTCAGCCCGGCTCCCGGTGCGTGTGCTATGCAAGGTACGCCTGTGCTTAGTACGCCCACCCCCCCCACAAAAAACACCACACTTGCACGCACACGAAATTGGTTTAAAACACACGCACTTTGGCCATGCGGTCTCCTAAAATAAAGAGAGGCAAAGGACCTACGGGGCTGGCTGGGTGGGCTAGGCCCCCTCACTCCCTCATAGGGGGAGTCCCTCTGCCCCAGTTGGGCTCCCAAGAGGAGGAGGTAGGGTGGGGTGAGTGGGAGGCCCCCCCTCACACCCGCCATTGCCACCAGGGGCATGGAGAAGGATGGCGATTGCCTCCGGGGGAGGGTCTGCCTACTCTAAACTCCTGCAGTCCGGCTCCTCTCTCTCGAGTTCATGCACAAAAAATACACTTTAAAAAAAAAAAAAAAAAATTCAGGCCCTGCTCAGTAGAGAAGGAATAGCAGAGAACGTGTTGTAAAATGGGGGAATAAATGCTGGACTGGGCTAGCGTTGGGGGAAGGAGAAGGGAACGGATGGAGGGGGCTGTGCTGCATAGGAAGTGAGAGTGAGAATGGAGGTGAGTTGTATCTTGGGAGTTGTAAACTTCTCTTGGCCTTGCTGGTTTCCATTAGCCTGTTGGCTGAGCATCAGAGCCTGTGTCACGGGACGTGGATCTGCGTTATGCGTGCAGGTGTGTGTAGAATCTCTATACACTCAGAGCCGGAGGCGGTACTGGTGCTATGACTCTACCTGTGCTATAGGCCCATGTGATGAGAGCGCAAACCGTACCACTGGACTACTGGCGGGCTACAACATCCTGACTATAAATCTCTATGAATGATTTCATTCACATAAGCCTATACCTACACTCGTTTTCTGCGGTTTTTCTACACGCTGTAAGTCAAGCTGCAAGAGGGGGGAACTAAGGGGGCTATGTGGCTTAGAGGAAGGTGGGGGTCTCCTACTCCCACTCTGTATTTTATATTTTAACATTTTTCAGCTGTCTGTGACAGTTACAAGAATGCACTGGCAAAGGAGAAAAAGCGGGTGGGGGGAATGGGAGCAAGAGATGCACAGTATGGAGGGGTAGGGAGATGGGGAGCAAGGGGGGGAGCATTGAGGGGCTCTGGTTTATGTTTTTCGGTTAATTTGAGGCTCTGGGGAATGAAAATGTGAAGCTATCAAGAGATCACATCTGCGCAGGGGGAGAACAAATTCCTGTGTGTGTTCTGTAAAGATGGAGAGAAATAGGGGGGAGAGACAGCAGAGAGAGTGAGAATGAAAGGAGGTGAAAGAAAGGAAATTATGTGGAGTGGAGGGGATTAAGAAATGAGACGGGAAGAGAAGCAATAATGACTAAAAAGTATGTGCTGATGGAATAGGAGAGATGGAAGGTGGACAGATACGGTAGCAGTGAACAAGACAAAGAAGGTGTGTGTTTTCTATATACATTGTGAATGGCGTACAGTATGTAAGAGAGACAAGGGACATATGGCACTGCAGATGGTTTGTAACAAATACATCTGCACCAGGGCCCAAGACAGGATGAGGCATAGGAAAGTCGCAGAAAGTAGTTACTTTGACCTGTGATAATTGCAGAAGGATGCCTAGGAAAGCAGTCACTGTTACCTTTTCCAATGGCAGGATGAAACCTAGAAAAGTAGATGCTGTTGCCTGCACTAATGGCAGAATGAAGTCTAGAAATCTAGAAACTGTTGCCTGCACTAATTAAAGGATGAAGTCTAGAAATCTAGACAATGTTGCCTGCACTAATGACAGGATGAAGTCTAGAAATCTAGAAACTGTTGCCTGCGCTAATTAAAGGATACAGTCTAGAAATCTAGACAATGTCGCCTGCCAGGGCTTTTTTTCTCAGAGAATGGGTGCAGGAACTCCCTACTTCTGAATCACCTCTTGTGTCCACCCCCCTACCCACCTCCAAGCACCATTCCTTGATTCCACCCCTACCCACCTCCGGGCACCATTCCTTGGTTCCACCTCTTACTCACCTCCGAGCACCATTCCTTGGTTCCACCCCTTACTCACCTCCGAGCACCATTCCTTGGTTCCACCCCTTACCCACCTCCGAGCACCATTCCTTTGTTCCACCCCTTACCCACCTCCGAGCACCATTCTTTTGTTCCACCCCCTACCCACCTCCGAGCACTATTCCTTGGTTCCATCCCTACCCACCTCCGAGCACCATTCCTTGGTTCCACCCCTTACCCACCTCCGAGCACCATTCCTTGGTTCCACCCCTTACCCACCTCCGAGCACCATTCTTTTGTTCCACCCCCTACCCACCTCCGAGCACTATTCCTTGGTTCCATCCCTACCCACCTCCGAGCACCATTCCTTGGTTCCATCCCTACCCACCTCCGAGCACCATTCCTTGGTTCCACCCCCTACCCACCTCCGAGCACCATTCCTTGGTTCCACCTCCGAGCACCATTACATACATTCAGAGCTGGAGGTGCCGGAACTGCGTTCCCCCGAGTTCCTGCTGAAAAAAAGCCCTGTCGCCTGCACTAATGACAGGACGAAGTCTAGAAATCTAGACAATGTTGCCTGCACTAATGGCAGAATTAAGTCTGGAAATATAGACAATGTTGCCTGCACTAATGGCAGAATGAAGTCTAGAAATCTAGACACTGTTGCCTGCATTCATGAAAGGTAAAATTTAGAAAGGCAATCACTGTTGCCTGCGCCAGTGGCAAGATGAAGCCTAGGAAAACAGTCACTATTGCCTACACTAGTGACAGGATAAAGCCTAGGAAAGTAGTTACATTGACCTGTGATAATTGCAAAATGATGCCTAGGCAAGCAGTCACTGTTACCTTTTTTTTCAATGGCGGGATGAAACTTAGAAAAGTAGACACTGTTGCCTGCACTAATGGCAGGATGAAGCCTAGAAAAATAGACACTGTTGTCTGCACTAATGACAGAATGATGCCTAGAAATGTAAACACGGTTGCCTACACTAATAGCAGGATGAAGTCTATAAATATATACACTGTTGCCTACATTCATTAAAGGTAAAATGTAGCAAAACAATCACTGTTGCTTGCACTACTGGCAAGATGAAGTCTAGGAAAGCAGTCACTTTTACCTGTTCCAATGGCAGGATGAAGCCTAGAAAAGTAAACAAAGCACTACTGTCAAGAGTAAGCCCAGAAAAGAAGACACTGTTGCCTGCACTAATGACAGGATTAAGCCTAGAAAAGTAGACACTGTTGCCTGCACTAATGACAGGATTAAGCCCAGAAAAGAAGACACTGTTGCCTGCACTAATGGCAGGATGAAATCTAAAAATGTAGACACTGTTGTCTGCATTCATGAAAGGTCAAATTTAGAAAAATAATCACTGTTGCCTGCGCTAGTGGCAAGATGAAGCCTAGGAAAAAATGATCACTGTTGCCTACACTGGTAGCAGAATAAAGCCTAGGAGACCAGTCACTTTTACCTGTTCCAATGGCAGAATGAAGCCTAGAAAAGTAAATGCTGTTGTCTGCACTACTGAGAGGAGAAAGCCTAGAAAAGTAGAGACTATTGCCTGCACTACTGAAAGGAGAAAGCCTAGAAATGTAGACACTGTTGCCTGCGCAAATGGCAGGATGAAGCCTAGAAATGTAGACACTGTTGCCTGCACAAATGGCAGGATGAAGCCCAGGAAAGTAGACACTGTTGCCTGCACTGATGGCAGGATGAAGCCCAGGAAAGTAGACATTGTTGCCTGCACTGATGGCAGGATGAAGCCTAGAAAATAAGTTACTTTGACCTGCGATAATTGCAGAATGATGCCTAGGCAACCAGTCACTGTTATCTTTTCCAGTGGCGGGATGAAAGTTAGACAAGTAGACACTGTTGCCTGCACTAATGACAGGATGATGCCTAGAAATGTAAACACTGTTGCCTGCACCAATAGCAGGATGATTTTTTTATTATTTCTAAATTTGAGTTACCTGTGTTGTCTATAATATATCATTGGTTGTATCTTCCAATATACCAACCCGCTACGTTATTTCCTTATATGCGTTGCTTTATTGTTATATCTGAATTTTTATTTCTTTCAATTTCAATAAAAATATATTAAACAAAAAATAATAGCAGGATTAAGTCTAGAAATCAAATTTATACACTGATGCCTGCATTCATGAAAGGTAAAATGTAGGAAAGCAATCACTGTTGCCTGCAGTAGTGGCAAGATGAAGCCTAGGAAAGCAGTTACTGTTACCTGTTCCAATGTCAAAATAAAGCCTAGAAAAGTAAACACTGTTCCTTGCACTACTGACAAGAGTAAGCCCAGAAAAGAAGACACGGTTGCCTGCACTAATGACAGTATGAAGCCTAGAAAAGTAGACACTGTTGCCCGCACTAATGGCAGGATGAAGCCTAGAAAAGTAGACACTGTTGCCCGCACTAATGGCAGGATGAAGCCTAGAAAAGTAGACACTGTTGCCCGCACTAATGGCAGGATGAAGCCTAGAAAAGTAGACACTGTTGCCCGCACTAATGGCAGGATGAAGCCTAGAAAAGTAGACACTGTTGCCCGCACTAATGGCAGGATTAAGCCTTAAAAGTAGACACTGTTGCCTGCACTAATGGCAGAATGAAGCCTAGAAATGTGACAATGTTGTCTGCATTCATGAATATGCTAAATTTAGGAAAGCAATCACTGTTGTCTGCACTTGGGCAAGATGAAGCCTAGGAAAGCGGTCACTGTTGCCTACACTAGTGGCAGAATAGAGCCTAGGAGAGCAGTTAGTGTTACATGTTCCAATGGCAGGACAAAGCCTAGAAAAGTAAATGCTGTTGCCTGCACTACTGACAGAAGGAAGATTAGAAAACAAACAAATGTTTTCCCAAAACACTTAGCAGCTAGGCTGCACAAAAAGGGGGTTGACTTTTTATGTTTTATTGCAGATTAAAGTTAGGTCAGGTGGAGGTGCTCTCCAACCACCTACTGGGCACACCTCCCCAGGGATTGGCCAAAGACCCAAAAATATTCAGTGTGCTCATTTGACTTGCTACACAATTATGTTCTGGAATCTTCTGGAAGGTAGGGTGAAGCAATCAAACCTGCAGCCCTTGAGGCCCAGGCCAGACCGAAGCAATCAACAACTGCTCCTCTGATCACAGAGGAGCCCAAAAATAACTAAATTTACCTAACCTCCTAGCACCTAACTAGGAGGGTGATACACAATTTGCATTTAAAACAAAGGTTTTAGTTGCACAACATTTGCAAATATATGTGGGATCTGTACTGCTTTGTCAAGGTCTCTCTGTAAAGTGCCGTCCTAGAGCTTATATTTGAGAGTCTTCATATTGGAGCATATGTAGCAATGGATACATTAAGGGCAGGTATGCCTTATGGCTGGAGGAAGTGTGTGTAGCACTACCCCCGAAAGAGCTGCTGGTTTATTTTGGGTGGCATGTTACCTCTGTATCTCCGCCATCTAGGGTACTTGATGAGAGTTGCAGTAAAGGGAATGCTTTAACCACTTCAGTCCCCGCTTATCGTCAATTGACGGCAGCTTAGTGGATCTGAATATCCAAGCTGCCGTCAATTGACAGTATCGTGTTCTCCGGCCACTGGGGGGCGCGTGCGCGCCGATGGCGGCGCGCATGCACACCCGGCGCGTCCCCGAGATGCCGATGCGCGTGCCTGGCGGTCGCGATGTCCGCCAGGTACCCGCTGATCGGCAGTTTTAGAGCAGGGACGTGAAGCTCTGTGTGCAAACTGTGTCAGTGAGAGGAGACAGATGCTGTTTCTCTTGTACATAGGGAGACAGCATCGGTCACCTCCCCCAGTCACCCCCTCCCCCCACACAGTTAGAACACACCCAGGACTCACATTCACCCCCTAGTGTTAACCCCTTCACTGCCAGTCACATTTATACAGTAATTAGTGCGTTTTTATAGCACTGATCGCTGTATAAATGTGAATGGTCCCAAAAATGTGTCAAAAGTGTCCGATGTGTCCGTCGCAATATCGCAGTCCTGACAAAATTCGCAAATCGCCGTATTACTAGTAAAAAAAATAAAAAATTGTCAGAATTCTATCCCTTATTTCCTAGCCACTATAACCTTTGCGCAAACCAATTACTATACGCTTATTGCGATTGTTTTTTTTACCAAAAATATGTAGAATACCATATCGGCCTAAACTGAGAAATTTTTTTTTTTTTTAAAAATTGGATTTTATTATAGCAAAAAGTAAAAAAATATGTGTGTTTTTTTTCAAAATTGTCGCTCTTTTTTGTTTATAGCAAAAAAAAAAAAAAACGCAGAGGTGATCAAATACCACCAAAAGAAAGCTCTATTTGTGGGTAAAAAAAGGACGTCAATTTTGTTTGTAAGACACTTTGCACGACCGCGCAATTTTAATTTAAAGCGACGCAGTGCTGAAAGCTGAAATTTCGCCTGGGCAGGAAGGGGGTATATGTGGCCAGTAAGCAAGTGGTTAATTACCCAGCCGGGTAAAAACGATATCCTAAGGACAGACTCCCCATCGGCCAGCTTCCTCCAATTGGACGGACAGCTCGGGTCCCCCTCCAGATTGGGGACCCAGTCAATCACTGGGTCTGCACAGCAGATCAATTGCTCCGGGCCAACGTGGGAACGGAACCAGAAACACTGTGGCACACACACACCCCGGCCAGGAGGGCCATTTGCGGGGGTGTTGTGGAATGGCTATCCCAATGGTGGGCGCCACACGAGGAAAGACCCCAAGTGAAAATGGCGTCTGCCCCTAAATACCCTTCCCCAGCATGCACAGCAAGAGGCGGCCCAACCTCAATGATTGGCTGCTGAGGAGTGATACTCAAACACTTGACCCCACTGCTGCCACCTGCCGTCCGGGGGTGACGGGAGTCCCCTGGACAAAAGGATAACACACGGTACAGCCAAGCTAGAGAAGAGACCCTAAATGTAAACAATTAAACTGGTTCAGAGCCATCTACCTCTCTGAACTTTCCTCTAAATTTAACATAGCACCGGCTATGAAAATAGCCAAGCGCCAAATATGTTTTTGCAGGCTAGCTGGTAAAGCTGGCATTACACATTACAGAAAAATGGACAATTCGACATATCGTAGTGGAAGAACGCCCAATCTATTATAACTAGGTAGACTAAAAACAAGACAGACAATTTGTTACATAGGAAATATGTCCACCTGCCCAATAATATGCATATCCCTGCTGGTGGTCACTAAGGGATAATGGTGTGCACCACAAAGCTCTGAGTTTATAGCTTAGCCTTGGAAGCTGTAGGTATATCTTGGTGCTAATATATAACTTCTACTTTTTCTCTGCCATTGCAATTTAGCCCCATTGAAGTGTATGGGGGTCCACTGTGTACATTAGATTCAGCCAGCCCAGAAAAAAATGTGCACAGGGGATGAAAAGTGATACAGTTGGCGGCTATGGCCGCCGTTGTATCACCATAGCGCGCCCGCAAGAGCTTTCCACTATGCTCGCTTGCTCACATGGAGATAGAAAGCTCTTGCGGAGGGGGAGCCGAGACAGCCACCGAGAGACCCTAGAAGACATGGATCGGGGCCACTGTGTGCAAAACGAGCCACACAGTGGAAGTAAGTATAACATGTTTGTTATTTAAGAAAAAAATTTTTTTAACTTTAGTGTCACTTGAATTTTGGCTCAAACTTGTGTTGCATACACACGGTCACACAAAATTCCGACTGTCAAAAAAGAGGTGACGTACAACATTACATCGAGCCAAGAAAAATGAAGTTCAATGATTCCGAGCATGCATCAAATTGATTCCGAGCATGCATATTTTTTTTTGCGCGTCGGAATTGCATATAGACAATCAGAATTTCCGATAAGAACTTCTCCCGTCTGAAAAATTGTGAACCAGCTCTCAAATTTTTGCTGTCGGAAATTCTGAATTTTCGACAAGAAAAGTTCGAAGTGAGCTTTTGGTCGGAAATAACATTTTGGATTCCCCGGTATTTTGTGTCCTGGTAGCAATTGTCACCAGGGCAAGTAGAGAGGGTAAATCTTCCAAGAAGGGACATGAAGATCAATAAAACTCATTTGAAAGGGTTCTAATGCCGCGTACACACGGTCGTTTTTTGCGATGAAAAAAACCGTTGTTTTTTAAAACGTCATTTAAATTGATCGTGTGTGGCCAAAACGTTGTTTTTTGTCTTCAAAAAAACGACCAAAAAAAATTCCAACATGCTTGAATTTTTTGTGTCGTTTTTCAAAACGTCGTTGTTTGTTTCACAAAAAGTCACCGTGTGTAGCAAAAACTTTGTTTTTTACTTCACAGAAAACTTCGTTTTTTTTCATCACAAAAAATGATCGTGTGTACGCGGCATTATTGTTTTGCAATTTTGTCCAAAGAAAAAAAAAAAAAGTTTTGGCTAAAGATGTACTTTAATATATGTGCAAGTGTGCATGTTTTGTGTCATTCTTCTTCTCTCATGTGTTTGCCAAAAAAAAGCAGAGGAATAAAACAAAGACATTCTGCCCAATAATTCTTGCATAGTGAACATGAGTTCCTTATGCCTCTTCTGCTGTTAGACTGAAATAAAGGCAAGAGCAAAAAACAGAAAACAATTGCTGTGTTATGGACTTTTCTCTGGCACAGCTCTTCTCTTGGCATATCGATGCGGGTGGCACACAGGCATACATTTTATATATATATATATATATATATATATATATATATATATATACACAATATAGACCAAAAGTTTGGACACACCTTCTCATTCCAAGAGTTTTCTTTATTTTCATGACTATGAAAATTGTAGATTAACACTGAAGGCATCAAAACTATGAATTAACACATGTGGAATTATATACATAACAAAAAAGTGTGAAACTGAAAATATGTCACTTTCTAGGTTCTTCAAAGTAGCCACCTTTTGCTTTGATTACTGCTTTGCACACTCTTGGCATTCTCTTGATGAGCTTCAGGAGGTAGTCACCTGAAATGGTCTTCCAACAGTCTTGAAGGAGTTCCCAGAGATGCTTAGCACTTGTTGGCCCTTTTGCCTTCACTCTGCGGTCCAGCTCACCCCAAACCATCTCATTTGGGTTCAGGTCCGGTGACTGTGGAGGCCAAGTCATCTGGCGCAGCACCCCATCACTCTCCTTCTTGGTCAAATAGCCCTTACACAGCCTGGAGGTGTATTTGGGGTCATTGTCCTGTTGAAAAATAAATGATGGTCCAACTAAACACAAACCGGATGGAATAGCATGCCGCTCCAAGATGCTGTGGTAGCCATGCTGGTTCAGTATGCTTTCAATTTTGAATAAATCCCCAACAGTGTCACCAGCAAAGCACCCCCACACCATCACACCTCCTCCTCCATGCTTCACGGTGGGATCCCGGCATGTAGAGTCCATCCGTTCACCTTTTCTGCGTCGCACAAAGACACGGTGGTTGGAACCAAAGATCTCACGTTTGGACTCATCAGACCAAAGCACAGATTTCCACTGGTCTAATGTCCATTCCTTGTGTTCTTTAGCCCAAACAAGTCTCATCTGCTTGTTGCCTTTCTTTAGCAGTGATTTCCTAGCAGATATTCTACCATGAAGGCCTGATTCACACAGTCTCCTCTTAACAGTTGTTCTAGAGATGTGTCTGCTGCAAAAGGTGGCTACTTTGAAGAACCTAGAATATGACATAAATTTTCAGTTGTTTCACACTTTTATGTTATGTATATAATTCCACATGTGTTTATTCATAGTTTTGATGCCTTCAGTGTGACTCTATAATTTTCATAGTCATGAAAATAAAGAAAACTCTTGGAATGAGAAAGTGTGTCCAAACTTTTGGTCTGTACTATATATATATATATATATATATATATATATATATATATATATATATATATATATATATATATATATATATATATATGTGCATGCATGCTACTGTGCATTTGAAGAGCTACGACCACATCGAAGTACAGACAGGTTTGGCAGGAGGGTTATTGGAAGCCAAATCAGGGGTCAGGAGCCAAAATGTCAGAATGAAAGCTCCAGAGCTGGAACGTGAACCAAGAAGTGTAGTCAGACAGATGGAAGGTCAGGTCAGGCAGCAACAGCTTAGTTAAACCAGGGCAAGCATAATTAGCAACATACTTCAGGAGACAAATTATTAGTCTAAACAGATTGAACTGACAAACGCTATATTAGGCGCAGTAAAATGTAGTGCCGTAAAGCACCAAAAAAATGGACAGGTTACTTCAAGTGACCAATCAATATCTTGTGTTAATTGTTCTAACAGATCTTACTGATTTAACCTCTTACCTTTTACCCCCTTCCTGTCCAATTTTTTCAGGATTCGGCGCTGTCACACTTTGAATGATAATTGCGCAGTCATGCAACACTGTACCCAAAGGAAATATATATTTTTTTACACAACTAAAGCTTTCTTTAGGTGGTATTTAATCACCACAGTTTTTGTTTTTTTCTAAAGAAAATGTTGGAAAAAAAAACATCATTGTTTTGCACTGATGAGGCTGCAGTGATGGACACTCATAGGCCACACTGATGAGTCGGCACTGATGGGCACTGATAGGTGTCACTGATAAGGCGGCATTGGTGGGCACTGATGAGTCAGCACTAAAAAGGCTGCTGCACTGATGGGCACTGATTAGTCTCTAAGGTTTTTACCCTCCCTCCTGAGTTTCAGGAATGGTTTAAAAACCTTCCTCTTTATCCAGGCTTATGGATAATCGGATGAAGAATAGGAATTGTGCAAAAAAAAACATGGATTTTGAATGCTCTTTTTCATCCTCCATCTGGGGGGTTAGCACCCCCCCCCCCCCCGGTCTTTCTCTGTTTTATTTTACTTCTTTCATATTTTGCTCCCTAGGCTCCTTTTTTACCGTTCTATTGGTAATCAAAATTTGATTTTAGGTTCTATGTGCGCCTAGACGTGCTCCTAAGGGGGGGCATTTGGCGCAGTACAAATCCCATATCAAATCAAATTTGTGGCACTGATGGCCACTAATAGGTGCCACTGATAGGCTCTAATAGACGGCACTAAAGGGCACTAATAGGTGGCACTGATAGGAAGCACTGATAGGTGGCACTAATGGGCACTAATAGGCAGCAATGATCAGTGACACTGATGAGGAGGCACTGATTGGCAGCACTGATGGGCACTGATTGCCAGCACTGTTGGCACTGCACTAATAATCAGGACACTGGTATTCAGTGCCCTGATTATCAGTGCAGATTTCCCTTTAACACAAGCTGACTAACCTCAGTGTGAAGAAAGAAAACCTGATAACTGGCTTGTGTTTAAATCGTGATCAGCTGTCATTGGACACAGCTGGTGTTAAAGGGCAGCTGTGATTGGTCATTTACCCCAATCTGTGATCAGTCCGAAGGACTCAGCGATCACAGAGAGCGCCGCCTTTGCGCTGCAGAGGGGTGCTCGGGCAGCGCGATCTAAGGAGGACGTTAGTGTATGCACTCCCGCGGCAAAGGTAGACCACACTGTAGACGTCTTTCGGCAATAGCGCGGGCGGTAAGAGGTTAAGCTGAAATCTAAACTGTTGTTATCGGTTAATGCACTCTACCTGGTATCATTGCAGTCTGACCTTATTGATTAAAGTGTATCTAAAGCCAATTTTTTTTAGTTTTGGACAATGTTTTGGCTTGTGTTACACTTGGTGAGATTTTCCTTGACCATCTGTCCCCAACACACAACAGGAAGTAAGATGACATTTCTCCAAAAAGAAGGGAAATCCCCTCTTAGAAAGTTGTCACTGGCATAGGTGGCCTCATTGATGATGATGATATAGGATTTATACTGCGCCAAATACGCCCCCTTAGGAGCACGTCTAGGCGCAATCTCATTGTAAGATTTAAGCTGGCCATAGACAGATTGAAATTCAGCAAGGACCATCTATGGCCGTTCACGCTCAACAGAAGTTGATCTTAAGCCCCGTACACACGGTCGAGGTTCTCGGCAGAAACCAGCGAGAACCTCGCTGGGAGCCGCATTCTGCCGAGAACCTCGGCCGTGTGTACCCTCTCGGTGAGCCCCGCCCGTCGGGAAACCCGTCGAGCAAATAGAGAACAGGTTCTCTATTTGCTCGACGGCCCGTCGGGATGAATGGCTGGTTGCCTTTCCCGACGGGAGGGTCGCCGAATCTGACGGCCGGCAGAGAACCTCGACGGGCGGATGATGTGTTCTGCCCGTCGAGTTTCTCTGCCGTGTGTACGGGGCCTAACAGTTGACTTTTGTTGAATGGAATGTTGGAAAATTTTCATGCGATCAATGGTGGCAACCAATATGTTGCATCACTAAATAAATGTATTCTGACAACAGAGTCAGCATACAATAACACAGTAGGGAGATGCCTCTATCTACCTTGCTTATGCGTAGGGGGAAATCCTTCCAAAGGGCTGATTAAAATAAAACAACCCATCTATTGCCAGCTTTAACCTTTATTCCTGTTCCAGTGACAACTGTAAATAGTTGGATTTTTCATCACTTCGTGTCACTGTGATAATGTTCGTCAGGAGGATGAATCTCCCCAGTAGAGATCTCCCCAGCTCCAAATCCCACCACCTACTGCTCTCACCAGCACATCGTTATAAGGGCTGCGTGGGCTGCGTGCACCTGGGCACACACCCTGCTGGTTGTCTACAATAGCCGGACACTAGGTTGGAGATTCTGTCCCCTCCAAGGCTCTTAGAAATCGCCAAACTGCAGAGCCCCCATATACTTTAATGTTATTGTATTGTGGTATGCTATACATTTTCTTCTAGTCAGAAATAAGGGTGACGCTACAGAGAGCAGCTGAAATCTCACAAGAAGACGCTCTTGCAATAGACAGGAGGGTCTTCTCCCAAGGTCTGTCCTGCTCTGCATTCTCCATGGATCTCCCTGGAAGGGCAGTGCCCAGTGATGCACAAGCGCCTTGAGGCGATTCAGTTCGCATTTGTAGCGCTATACAAGTTACTCACTCACAAGAAAGGAGTAAGCTGAGTATGTAATCTAACTTTTATTAGGCAACTTTCACACTGAAGCGTTGCGCCGTTGGCAGTAAAGCGCCGCTATTTTTACCATCGTATTCTCCTGCTAGCACGGCGCTTTTAACCCCAGCTAGAGGCCGAAAAAGGGTTAAAACCGCCCGCAAAGCGCCGCTGCGGTATGGTGCCACTGCCCATTGATTTCACCTCAAAGATGCGGTTGGCAGGACTTTTTTGAGCGTCCTGCCAGCGCACCTACCAGTGTAAAAGCCCTCGGTCCTTCACACTGGAGTGAGAGAAGAGGCTCTTTGAGCCCATTCACACCTAGGCGTATATACGCCTGAAGCGCGACGCTCGTGCCGCTAAAGGGGCGAATTTACATTGAGGTCTATGAGATGGTTCACATCTCACGCCGAAAGCCGAAACGCCGTACGCCTGCCGCCTGAAAACAAGTCCCGGACCTTTTTTTTCAGGCGGCTTTCGGCGTTCGGCATAGACCTCAATGTAAAATGTTTTGTTAAAAAAAAAAAAAGTTTACAAATCGCGGCAAAATACGCTGCGTACGCCGCGTTATAGTGTGAATGCAGCATTAGGGTGCTTTGAAGGCACAATTTTTAGCACTATATCACCTGCAAAGCGCCTCAGTGTGAAAGTAGCCTTATGAGTAGTACACACGTACGGGATTCCTGGCGGTAAAAAGTTCGCCGGGAATCCCGAGGGGAAAACCGAGAACGATTTCCCCGACTTGTTCATTCCCCGCCTTTTAATTTCCCAACTTAGTTGGGGTAGGCGGTACCCTTTGGTGGGGGTGGATCAGCCACGCCCCATGACATTTGACCTCTGGGAACCTGCCTTCTGACCTTTGACCTCTGGGGGAGGTCCCTGTTACAATTCCTGAGTCCTAGCCTTATTCTTCAATGGGAAACCCTAACCCCTAACGCTAACCCCTAACCCTAACCATGAACCTCTAACCCTAACTGACAGGAAAACTGTAATTGAGCTTTGGTCAGGAATCCCGGCCTTGTGTATGCTCCATCGCAGTTTTTCTCATAGAAAAACTGCCGGGAAAAGACCACCGGGAATCCCGGCGGGAAAAAAGAGCTGGTTCTCTTTTTTTTCCCGGCAGCTTTCCTGTCTGGAAAACTGCGATGGAGCATACACACGGACAGTTTTCCCGGCCAAAACCTCTCATGGCTGTTTTCCCACCGGGAAAACCGGTCGTGTGTACGAGGCATTACAGGTGCATTTTGAAACCTACCATCTGCCAATGACTTATATGGGGGAGGTGGGCCCAGACAACATTTTTACTGCAATGTCTGCTTTAAAAACCTGTTGTTTAGAGTTTAGTAGCTGAAGCTTACATTCACACATAACTGAATAATCAAGAGCTGTGACTCCTCATCTCTCTTTGTTCAGAGGGCTTCAGTTTCAATCAGACATAGACAATCTAAACCAGGGGTGCCCAACCAGTGGCCCGGGGGCCAGATGTGGCCCGCGATCTTCTGCTCTGGGATGGCTGGTTGGCAAGCCCAGATTGTGGATCGACGATCCGTCATCCCAGAGCTTCAGTGGTGTAAATGAAAACAAGCGGTAGAGAAAACAAGCGGCTGCGGAGCAGAGCCGCATAAGCCGATGCTCCATAGCACCTGTAACAGGCGAGGATCCAACCCCTTCTGCCTGGTTGGATTGGATCGAGAAGGGCCTATAGAGTAGAGTGGGCTGTGTTTGCTCTCGTTATGCTGAGTGGACACAGACCTGTCATCCGTCCGCTACACTCATTGTGGCCCACGACCAGAGGCGTATCTAGTGAAAATGGCGCCTATGGCAAGTACTGAAACTGGGCCCTTGTCAAAACATTTCAAACCCATCTTTCAGATAACCAGGGACATGGTGGGGACAGAGAGGGACACTGAGGACCACTGGCGGCTGGTGCTGAACATTTTGGGGAGGGGGGGTGCAAACAAACTGAAAAAAAAAAAACATCAATTGCAGCCACTGTGCCCATCAAGCACAGCTACTGTGCCCATCAAACACAGCCATTACCCTATGTGGATCCGGTCTGGCCAGTCATCGGCCGTCTTGGGTGCACCTGTCACTCCCCTCCCCAGACAGAAGGAGAAATATTAGCAATTGCTTTGCCGGCGACTCGCTTAAGCAGGGCAGGCGCTGGGCAGGGAGCTACATTAGTGCAGGCGGCAGCAGCGGGGGAGAACAGGTGGGGTATTTTCATGCAGGGAGGTGGCTTTTTGCCGCCCCCTCCCCATGGCGCCCATGGTACTTGCCATGGCTGCCATACCCTAGATACGCCACTGCCCACGACCAGTTACCAAGTCACTTAAGTGGCCCTCGCTCTTCAAAAGATTGGGCACCCCTGATTTAAACAAACCTCTTCTTCACCGGGGAATGCTTTCTCATACATTCACACTGCTTTTAGTGGTTCTTTGTAAAACAAATGTATTATAAACAAGAAGGACAGTTTAGAAACATATAAACCAAAAATAAATGAAAATAATAGTAGCTCAATATTATTAAAATTCCCCTTTAAAATTCTGAATACAGACAATTATGGACTATTATGGAGAAGGAACTGAGCAGCAAGAACAACATAGGTTGTTTGCATGCTATACATATTTTCCTAATAGGCAATCACTGGATATACAAAGAGGGCATAATTAAGATATACAAAGTATAGACATTGCGCCGCCACACGCAAACACAGATTTGTCACAGGAACGATAAAGTGCACACATGTTGTACTCATACAGAGCTCTCATTCAGCCCAGGGTCTGTTACGTAGCACACATGCATAGCACATGTCTGCAGAGCACTGAAAGGTAACAGTAATTTCTATTGGGAGGGAGGAAACCTACAGGAAGAACGAGAGAACGGGATAGAGAGGAGGTGGAAATAACATGAGAAGAGGGAGAGTGAGGAGAGGAATAAAGTAAAAGTTCAGTGAGGTCTGTCTCCACTATGGATGGAGGAGCAATGGAGGCACCCTTGGACAGAAGCATTGTCAATCTGAAGAGAGGGCATTGTTATTAGTGATGAGCGGAATACGCCATATTCGATTTCGCGATATTTCGCGAATATTTCGAAGAATATTCGCGAATATTCGTTAATATCGAATATTCGTGATATTTTATAAAAAAAAAAATTGCGAATTTTCGCCAATGCGAATTTTCGCTAATGTGAAATTTCGCGATTTTTTTTTTTTTTTTTATAAAATATCACGAATATTTGATATGTACGAATATTCGGTATATTTTATATAAAAAAAAGCGAAATTTCACATATGCGGTTGCGAATATTCGTTAATATCGAATATTCGTGATATTTGATAAAAAAAAAAATTGCGCATTTTCGCTATTGCGAATTTTATTGCGAATTTTTTTGCGAAATTTGAAAAATAGCGAATATTCGAAATAGCGAATATTCGCCGCGATATTCGAGATATTCGCGAATACTCGAATATGCAATATTCGTAGCGAATATTCGCAATGCGAATATTCGTGAGCAACACTAATTGTTATGTCTCATGCCGCGTACACACAACCGTTTTTCGGGTTGTAAGAAATTACGTTTTCAATGGTCTAGAAAAAACAATGGGGCAGATTCACAGAGCGATTACGCCGGCGTAACAGGAGATGCGCGGCATAAGTCTAAATTTGCGCATGCGTTTCGATACTCCGCATCCCCAAAACGAGATACGCAAGAAATCTACTTTTTTTTGTCCAGCGTAATTTAGATAGACAGGCGCATCCGTCTGCGCAAAACTGCGCTAGACACACCATTGATTTGCTATTCAAATATGCTAATGAGGGAGTTACGGGGATCCACAAAAGAACGTTGGTGCAGCGCAGGCTACGCGCTGTGCGCAACAGCTGCACGGCCTGTCTAAAATTAGACCATATAAAAGGTGGTATAAAATTAGACAATTCGTCTACATGTCAGAGAAAGCAACACTGTTAGTGAGGAGCTGAGCAGTCACACTTGCTGCCCAACATTCTGTATGCCAACATGCCAGTGGCATCCATGCTCATAGCTATACTACTGACTTTAGATGAGCAAAGAAGGAGGAGGGCACGGAGGAGGGCACGGGAGAGGTTTTTTTTTTTTTTTACCAAAAAAATTTCTTTGCTTTAACCACTTAAGGACCCCCGCACGCACATTTACGGCCACAACATGGCTCGTACAGGCACATGGGCGTAAATTTACGTCCTCGACTTCGTGCGGTTCAGGGCTCCGCGGCGTGCGGCGGTCCCCCTGGCTCTGGGAGCGATCGCCGACGAGCGGGCGGATGTCCGTGTTTTCCGCCCCCCCGCGATCGCTCCCAGCCAATGGGAGCGCTCCCCCTTCGTGTCAGTTCCTCCTCCTGTGTTTACACAGGAAGGAGGAAATGATGTCACCTCTCATCGCAGCGGTGTTTCCCACCGCTGCTGATGAGAGAAGACATCCACAGTAAGTGTGCACCAACACAACACTGACACACACACACATAGGCACATTAACCCCTTGTGATCGCCCCCCCCACCCCCCCTGTCACAGTGTCACTGAATGCAGTGATCTAATCACTGCATTTAGTGTCAGTGTGACAGGCAGTGTAAAAGTCAGTTAGTGTTAGGTCCAGGATAGCCCCCCCACCCCCCCTAATAAAGTTTTAACCCCCTGATCACTGCCCTAGTTAACCCTTTCACTCCCTATTGCCAGCATCACTAAGCGATAATTTTTCTGATCGCTGTTTTAGTGTCGCTGTTCCCGCTAGGTAGCTATTTTTTTTATTGCGATTTTTTTTTTTTACTAAAGACATGTGGCTGAATTAATTTTGGCCTAAATGTTTTACTAAAATTTAGTTTATTTAATTTTTTTTATAACAAAAAGTAAAAAAATAGTGTTTTTTTTCAAAATTGTCGCTCTATTTTAGTTTATAGTGCAAAAAATAAAAATCGCAGAGGCGATCAAATACCACCAAAAGAAAGCTCTATTTGTGGGAAGAAAAGGACGCAAATTTTGTTTGGGAGCCACGTCGCACGACCGCGCAATTGTCTGTTAAAGCGACGCAGCGCCGAATTGTAAAAACACCTTGGGTCATTTAGCAGCGTATGTGTCCGGGTCTTAAGTGGTTAAAAAACATTTTTACAAAAAATATACATACATATATACATCAATACATAACATACATACAAATTACAAACACAGTCTCACTATCTTTCAATAGCCGTTTAAAACCTTGATGGATATAATAATCTAATCTGATACAAGCCCCTCACTCTTCACTTAATATCACACACGCATAGACATCTTTGGCATGAGTGATTCTGAGGTGTCTCACATCTTCAGATTCACCCCTCATGCCATCATGGAATTAACCACAACCCTACAGGAGCCCAACACATGACACCACCCATGACACCCATGACAGCTACATATACAATCAGAGCCCCATCCCCACAGATTTCGAACAGAACATGTATGGGGACAGCTGGCTGGTTGGTGAGTGACATGGGTGGCAGGCATGACTGTCCCCCCCATGATGCTGAAATCACAAGGGGCACATGCACTACTAACATCCTCCTGTCTTATCACTTCAGGGTGACTCTGCATATGCACTGGGACCCCATCTCATGACTCCTATACGGAACCCCCCTAACCAAGGCTACCCCGTCTTCTGAGGGAAGAGCAGCCAGGAGCCAGCTCACATTAGGCATCTTTGCACGTTAAACACACACATTAATCATGGCACAATGAGAATGCATGCATGCACACCACTGTGGTCCCTAGCACAGACACATCACATCCTCATCACATTGGATTGGCACAAGCCCACCATGCAGGACTTGTGAGCAGCAACGCCACGCCACGGCTACAATTATGTCACTGTACATTCATACACCATTCACACGGACTTGGGGATCACTTCTCCCTGGTCCTGGGGAACCCTTCTCCACCAAAACTGAGGGTGACACCCCTTTTCCGGCAGGAATATCACCCCCACATTCCAAAAACATTCACAACACAAAAAAAAAAATGTCCAGCAAAAAAAAAAAATTGCCCAGCAAAAAATTTTTTTTAAAGAAAACACAGAAAAGACAAAAATCACTCTGCAAAACAGTCACCAAATATCTCAAAGACACGTCACAAACAAACAAACAAACGCTAATAAACAACAGAACAAAAGCACCTTGCTGTATAGGGAGGGATACAAAGGGATGTACTTTTGCAAAGGAAGTGCGTTTGTGTCTGTCTATTTATGCTGTCTGCGTAGTTCACGATTTTGCCCTAGTCCACTTCCAATTTCACTGATTGCGCCGTTCCCGAGTTGTGAGCATGCGCACAGAGGTGCTGACCATGGTCTGCTTCAAACGCGCATGCGCGAGACGGCCGGCCCTTCATTTGCATGGGGTCACGGCTCATTTCAATGTAACACGCCCACGTCCTTCCCAATTTGTATTACTCCGCAATGCGCCTCAGAAATAACGTTGCGCAGGCGCAAATTTCTGCGCAAAACCAACGAGAATAGGGTGATTGCGCCGCTACATTGCGCCAGTCTAACGTAAAGGCGGTGTGCTACGCCGGTCCAATAATGCGCAGATTACGTGAATCTGGGCCAATGTTTTTTTCAACCCGATCATTAAAACGGCCTACACACGATCGTGAAAAAAAATGCTCTAGCAAAGCGTGGTGACGTACAACACGTACGACGACACTATAAAGGGGAAGTTCCATTCGGATGGCGCCACCCTTTTGCTGATTTTGTGTTAGTAAAATACGATTCGTGCTTTTCAGTCTGTTACAGCGTGATGAATGTTCTTACTCCATTACGAACGCTCGTTCTACCAGAACGAGTGCTCCCGTCTCATAACTTGCTTTTGAGCAAATGCACAGTTTTTCACGTCGTTAAAGCCCACACACGACCATTTTTTACGACGTTAAAAACGACAATGTTAAATATTAGAGCATGTTCGAAATTTTTAATGCCCATTTTTTACATCACGAAAAATGCTCTGGAGCCCACACACGGTCGTTTTTAATGACATAAAAAAAAAATATATATATTTTTTACAACATGAAAAACGGTTGTGTGTACGCGGCATCATACACACGATCGGAATTTCCGATAAAAAAGGTCAGATGGAATTTTTTCATCGGATATTGCGACTGTGTGTATGCCCCATCGGACTTTTTCCATCGGAATTATGCTGTGTACACACGACCATTTTTCATGACGTGAAATTATTATTTATTTTTTTATGTCATTAAAAACGATCGTTTGTAGGCTCCAGAGCATTTTCATGACATCAAAAAATGGGCATTAAAAATTTAGAACATATTTTTTTTTTTGCGTCGTTTTTCACGTTGTCGTTTTTCACTGCGCATGCTCAGAAGCAAGTCATGAGATGGGAGCACTCGTTCTGGTAAAACTAGTGTTTGTAATGGAGATAGCACATTCGTCACGCTGTAACAGACTGGAAAGCACGAAGACTGAAAAGCACGAATCGTCTCTCACCAAACTTTTACTAACACAAAATCAGCAAAAGCAGTCCAAAGGGTGGCGCCATCCATTTTTTTTTACGAGGCAGGCTTGACAAGAATCGGGTTAAAAAAAGTTTTTTTTCTAGAACATTAAAAATGGTCGTGTGTACGCGGCATTAGTACATGTTCTCTTTTTTTCCGACAGAAAGAAATTCTATTGAAAATCCTGTTCGTCTGTATGGAACTCTGATAGAGAAAAAAAACACACGTATGCTTGGAAACAAGTAGACGCATCCTCGGCAGCATTGAATTTAATTTTTCTAGGCGTAGTGATGTATGTCAAAATCGCAGATTTTTTTGGGATATTTATATTTATAGCAATAGATATTGCATTTTTTTTTAAATTGTCGCTCTATTTTTGTTTGTAGCACAAAAAAATAAAAACCGCAGAGGTGATCAAATACCACCAAAAGAAAGCTCTATTTGTGGGGAAAAAAGGACACCAATTTTGTTTGGGAGCCACGTCGCATGACCGCGCAATTGTCTGTTAAAAACGACACAGTGCCGAAACGCAAAAAGTGCTCTGTTCTTTGGTTAGACAAATGGTCCGGGGCTTAAGTGGTTAAGACCCCTTTCACACTGAAGGCCCTTTACAGTAATTTTGGTGCTAAAAATAGCGCCTGTAAACTGCCTCTAATGCCTCCCCAGTGTGAAAGCCGGAGTGCTTTCACACTGGGGCGGTGCGCTTGCAGAATGGCAAAAAAAGTCCTACAAGCAGCATCTTTGGGAGCGGTGCAAGAACGCTGTATACGCCTTGTTAACCCCTTGTTAACCCCTTCTTTGGGGCTAAAGGCGCCCCGCTCCCACCCGCACCGCTAAATTGGGCGGCTCTTTACTGTCTTCAGTGTGAAAGGGGTCTTAGAGAGTTGTGGAAGAAGACAGAAGAGAGGGAGAGATTGAAGATGTGAGTTATTGCCATAGCACATAATAATACAAAACCAGAAACTGCAAACAACCAGGTATTATAATTTTTTTTTTTTTTTTTCTACCCTGGTTGTAGTTCTCCTTTAAAGCTTAAAAATGTACATTTACTTTCTAAGTTACTTGTAGGAAATGAGCTTGTCTATGCTAATTACAACAAACGCACTATTATTCAAAGAACAGAAGACTTTCAATGCAAGAATGTATAAACAAGCAAAGTCATTTCTACAAATGAAGAAAACAGAAGCGCAAAAGTGATCACAGAAGAGAACATCTGCGCCCCCTGGTGGAAGATTGGGGAAAAAACAGTTAAGCAACAGGTAAATGCAGAACACACATCATCAAAAAGGAAAAACTTTAGTCAAACACTTATCAATGGGGTGTATTTACAGTGGCGGCTGGTGCCCAAAACAAACTGAAAAAAAACAATTGCAGCCACTGTGCCCATCAAACGCAGCTACTCTGCCCATCAATTGCAGCCACTGTGCCCATCAAATACAGCCACTGTGCCCATCAAACGTAGCCACTGTGTCTATCAAGCGCAGCCAGTGTGCCCATCAAGCGCAGCCACTGTCCCCTTAATTTGCAGCCACTGTGCCCATCAAATGCTGCAATTGTGCCCATCAAGCGCAGCCACTGTGCCCATTAATCGCAGCCACTGTGCCCATCAAATGCAGCCACTGTGCCCATCAAGCCCATCACTGTGCCCATCAAGCGCAGCCACTATGCCCATCAAATGCAGCTACTGTGCCCATCAAGCGCAGCCACTGTGCCCATCAAGCACAGCCACTGTCCCCATCAAGCGCAGCCACTGTGCCCATCAAATGCAGCCACTGTGCCCATCAAGCCCATCACTGTGTCATCGAGCGCAGCCACTTAGCCCATCAATTTCAGCCACTGTGCTCATCAATTGCAGCCACTTTGCCCATCAAATGATGCCACTGTGCCTATCAAGCGCATCCACTGTGCCCATCAACTGCTGCCATTGTGCCCATCAAATCCTGCCACTGTGCCCATCAAGAGCAGCCACTCTGCCCATCAATCGCAGCCACTGTGCCCATCAAATGCAGCCAATGTGCCCATCAAGCCCATCACTGTGCCCATCAAGCGCAGCCACTGTGCTCATCAATCGCAGCCACTTTTCCCATCAAGCGCAGCCACTGTGCCCATCAAGCGAAGCCACTGTTACCATCAATAGCAGCCACTGTGCCCATCAAACACAACCACTGTGCTCTAATCAGGTGCTTCCAAAAAATACCCCGCCACTGTAATTCAGGTGCCCAGCGCCCAACAAGGGGCCGGACACCTGAACAGGGGGCGGCAGCGGCGACCATAGATAGATTCATGCAATGCATGAATCTATCTATGGTGAGAGAGAGGTGGCAGGAGAGAGGGAGCGGCACCCTTACGGATGCCACAGCATATTTATAAAGCATTATAAAGCACCTTTACTATGTTTTTCCACAAACCTTCCTATGTATTACTATTTAATGGGCGCTTCATTAAAAATGTGGGCGGGTGCTACCACTAAGCTGGTCACCAGAGTCGCCGACCCCGCCCCCTGCACCCCCCCCCCCACATTCCCCATTGATGATTGCTACACTTTTACCACTTTTAACTGGAATATATATATGTGCTTTACATAACTGTCTTATGTATATATAATACACTCGTCAAATGTGCTTGAGCCCAGGTTCACATTGGGTACGATTTAGTTCGATTTGAGATGCGATTTCACATGTGAAATCGCATCTCAAATCGGCGGCAATTGCCGGCAATGACACCGTCCTAATCGGTGCGACTCCGCATCTGCGGCGCTGCACCGATTTCAAAAAGTAGTTCCTGTACTACTTTTTGAGATTTCAGGACGCAATTTACATTGACATCTGTGCAGAACCCTGCACAAATGTCTCCTAAATCGTGCCGAAATCGGAACTGCCAGAGGGAGTGAAATCGCGCGAGTTCAGCTGAAATCGCGCGATTTCACTCCCGCAGCCCAGTGTGAACCAGGGCTTAGACCCCATTCACACCTGGGCTTGAAGCCTGAAGCTATAAAACGCTGGAGGGGAAAAAATCTATTTTTCAAAATGATTAAAAATAGATAAAAATCAATCATATAATGTGCCTGCAGGTTAGTTTCACTTTTGAACTGACTTCATGTTTCTGTGAAGTAGAAATAGACACACAGAACAAAAACAAACAAATCCAGGGCAGAGTTTTGTTTTTAAAATTAATCAATATCGTTTAGATCTACCAACAAATATGTATTGACTGTCTGATTAGAAGCAGATTGGATACTTTAGGTAGGTCTTCATTATGTATAGCTTTGGTAGGTTTAAAGTTGATTGTTCAGAAATTGTATAGTCAAATTGTAACGTGAGCCTTGGGGTCCTTTCAGATGAGAGCTCCAATCAAATCCACCTGTCAGTTTTACAGTAGCTCAATGTTACTCCAACTAAGGCTCCTTTCACACGGAGCGGACCGTTTTTCGGTCCGCTCCGTGTGTCCGTCAGCTCAGTGGGGGGGTCTCCGCTCAGCTGTCGGCGGACGGGGCGGTCCCCGCACACTGTGCAGGGACCGCCCCGTCTCTCCTCCGCTCTCCCCTATGGGGAGTCGGATGGAAACGGACCGTCTGTCCGTTTGCATCCGATCCGTTTGGGCGGACGGAAGAAAAATAGGACATTCTTCCGTCCGCAAAAACGGATGCGGATCTGGCGGATGTTAGCGGATGCATCATCTGCTAACGGATCCGCTCCCATAGGGAAGCATTGAGGTCCGTTACCGGACGTCCAAAAAACGGACGAACGGAACGGACCTGTGAAAGGACCCTAAGGCCCAAAGAAAAAAAAAAAAACAAGACTGCCTAGGGTGTCCGGCCACTGGTGTTCCTACTCTCTTCTCTCTGCAGCAAGCAGCTAAGTCTCAGCATCAACAGGCAGGCGCCGCTCCATTTGCACATAGTGTTGTAGACGTATCGGCAGCGGAAGGACTGTGTCTGTGTCCCGACTCCTGAATCAATGGAAGCAAGCAAACATTCATTGATGGGCACTGGTAGTAGAGGTCGATCGATATGGGCTTTTCTCTGGCCGATACCGATGCTGATATTTAGAAATCGGGGCGGCCGATGGGCGATATATGATGCCGATTTTTGCGGCCGATATTTTAGGCCGATTTTTATTTTTTGGCAGGTGGTGCTAATTGGCACTGGCAGGTTACACTGGATGGAAACAATAGGCAATAGCAGATGGCACTGATTGGCAGGTGGCACTGGCAGGTGGCACTGAATGGCACGTGACACTAAGGTGACGCTGGCAAGTGGCACTAATTGGCACTGGCACGTGGCACTAATTGGCATTGGCAAGTGGCACTGGATGGCATTGGCAGGTGGAACTGGTTGGTACTGGCAGGTGGCATTAATTGGCAATAGTTAGCACTGGCAGATGGCACTGGTTGGCACTGGCAGGTGGCACTGGATGGCAATAGTTAGCACTGGCAGGTGGCACTGGTTGGCCCTGGCAGGTAGCACTGGATGGCCTTGGCAGGTGGCACTAGTTGGCACTGGCATGTGGCACTGGATAGCATTAGTTGGCACTGGCAGGTGGCACTGGATGGCACTAGTTGGCACTGGATGGCATTGGCAGGTGGCACTGGATGGCATTGGCAGGTGGCACTGGATGGCATTGGATTACATTAACAGATGGCACTAGTTGGCAGGTGGCACTGGATGGCACTGGCTGGTTGGCATTAGCAGATGGCACTGGCGGGTTTCACAGCACATAATGTAGCTGATAATGTGTGAAACTCTCCATACAGTTTCACATGGTGCTGCAGAGAGGAGAGAGAGAGAGGAGCTCAGATTCCTCGTGATGTTGAAGGTGGGCGGGACCCGGGGTTGGCGGGACTCAGCTGTCCAACACCAGCCAATGGGATGAGATCATTGGCTGGATAGCTGCTGGGGCCTGCCCACCCCGGGTCCCGTCCACCTCCAACATCATGATAAATCTGAGCTCTTCTCTCTCTCTCTCTCCTCTCTGCAGCACCATGTGAAACTGTATGGAGAGAGAGTTTCACACATTATCAGCTACATTATGTGCTGTGAAACTGTGAGAGCAGAGAGAGAAGCTCAGATTCATTGTGATGTTGGAGGTGGGCGGGACCTGCGGTGGGCAGCTTTCCAGCCAATGATCTCATCCCATTGGCTGGTGTTGGACAGCTGAGTCCCGCCCACCCCGGGTCCCGCCCACCCCGACATCAGACCGTGCTAGTGACAGCTCCATTCTCTATCTCCTTAGTGTTTCACACACATGGCGCTGCTCTGCAGACAGTGTGGAGAAGGGAGGAGGAACTCCATGTTCCTCCTTCCTTCTCCACACTCTGCTGATGCAGATGTGCTAAATATCGGCCACAT
Organism: Rana kukunoris; assembly: GCA_029574335.1. Taxonomy (NCBI): domain Eukaryota; kingdom Metazoa; phylum Chordata; class Amphibia; order Anura; family Ranidae; genus Rana; species Rana kukunoris. The sequence goes on from CM056060.1 coordinate 129,312,708, forward strand.
TTGGATAATAATCGGCCGATGCTGATTTCTCCAAAATGACCGAATATCGGCCCGATATATCGGCTGACCGATATATATCGGTCGACCTCTAACTGGTAGGCTGCATTGATGGGCTCTGGTGGGCTGCATTGATGGGTGCTGGTAGGCTGCATTTGATATGATCATACAAATGTTGTCAGAAATTCGGGAACGTCAAGAACGCAGTGACGCGGTGATCAAATACCACCAAAAGAAAGCTCTATTTGTGGGAAAAAAGCTCATCAATTTTATTTGGGTACAGAATCACACGACCGCGCAATCATCAGGTAAAGAAAATGGCCTGTAGTCATGAAGGGGGGTATTATTATTATTTATTTTATTTTTACACCATCTCTTTCATTTATTTATTTTTATCACTTGTATTCCTATTACAAGAATTGTAAACATCCCTTGTAATTGGAATAAGGCGTGACAGGTCCTCTTTATGGAGACATCTGGGTTCAATAAGACCTCAGATAGCCGTACCCCCGTAGGAGCTGCTGAGTGTAGTGGTCCGTCTGTCACAGGGGCGGATCCAGAGTCTATTCTTGGGAGGGGCCCTGCCAGAAAATACGTTTTTTGCTGGCAATTTATCAGGGAAATGGCTGGTGTTGGCGCTTCAATCACCATGGCACCATGGTTGTTATGGTGTCAGGATGATTGAAGCGCATTATTTATATTATTGCATTGTAATATAAAATTAAATAATTCAATTCTCCATAATGCAGAATCAGTGGGAGCTCCGAGTGTGTCACTGTCCCCTGCCACCAGATGTGGATTGTCACTTGCCATGTTGCCTGCCACCAGATGCGGATTGTCACTTGCCACGTCACCTGACACAAGTTGCGGATTGTCACTTGCCACGTCACCTGACACAAGTTGCGGATTGTCACTTGCCATGTTGCCTGCCACCAGATGCGGATTGTCACTTGCCACGTCACCTGACACAAGTTGCGGATTGTCACTTGCCACGTCACCTGACACAAGTTGCGGATTGTCACTTGCCACATGTTGCAGATAGTCACTTGCCTGCTGCCATTGTCACCTTCCTGCTAAGGTGGGGATTGTCACTTCCTGTGTCCTAGAGTGAAGTTAGGCAGAAGAGAGATGAAGTACAGTGAGAGCGAAACTGCAGGGATGCAGGGCCGGTGCCAGGTGGTAAGAGATGATGTCATCTCTCTGCTCCCCTGTTTGCTGGCCCGCTGATTGGCCAGCCAAATGCTCACCTGCCCACTGGTCCACCTTCTCACACTTACTGAGCCGCCTGCCCAATCATCCACTGAGCCACCCACCCGCTCACTTACCCACCTGCCGAGCCGCCCACTCACTCACCCACCCGCTGAGCTGCCTGTCCACCAAGCCACCCGTTCGCTCACCTTCTGACCTCTGCGGAACACCTGGAGACTTGCCCGACAGTGTTCTCCCACTGTCCACTCTTGCTCCTCCTGTGCCTCTTGGTTAGAACACCTTTGAGGGTTGTAAGAGTGTCCCGTCCGCACCTGAGCACAGGCCCAAGGTCACCCCCCCCTCCCCCCAGGCTGGGGAGCTCCCACAAAGGCCCAACAGCCTAACACTCCATCTCCATCTTCCACTCGATCAACTCCTCCCCAGCTTGGCTGACCCTAGTTATTTAAGGAGGCCTGCCCCTGCCAATCCAAGTTGGGGATTGGTCAGAGCTCCTTAGAATACCCCAGGAGGCTCCACATCTCTTTCTAGAAAGCACTAGAAGATTCTGGAAAGAAGTGGGAGGTCCTAGTGACACCACCTATGAGTCACCCAGCCCTAATGCTAATCTACATGCAGAGCGCTTGGATTCCAATGTTTTTTTGTATTATTTGAAGCACATGATTAGAGCCTAAGACTATAAAAGTTGTGTGACATTAGCAAATTAATATTCGCTAATGTCTTCCTGCTTCTCTTTCTGCCAATCAGGAAGTGCATCCCAAGACCCGATTGGCCGCGAGTCCTAAGCCCTGATTTGCTTGCAGAAAAAGCAACTGCTGAGACCTTGGAGGAGACGCAGGAGTGACCTGGCAGGGGGTCTGACAGGCAAGAGAAGCATCGATCGAGTGATGGGGGGGAAGGGGAGCAGCAATCGATCAAGTGACGGGGAGGAGGGCCGCACCCCCCCCCCCCCCAAGAAAATTGAGCACCTGCCGCCATTGGTTATAACTCTCCATTACTCTATCCAAAATGAAAAAAAAAGTTTTGCCTATAGCAGAGGTCACGCGGAAAAAAAAATATTAAAAGCCAGCAGGTACAAATTCTGCAGCTGCTGTCTTTTAATAAATGGACACTTACCTGTCCGGCGCGCCCGCGAAGTCGGCAGCAGAAGACGAGCAATCGCTCGTCTCTCTGCTGCCCCCACAGCCATCTTCGCGAGTAGCGCGGCTAGTTCCCAGTGGTCCCTGCTGTCTCCTGGGACCAGTGTGTTTCCCAGAAGGCAGCGGGGGGGGGGGGGGGGGGGGGGGGACAAGTGGAGTGACTCCCATGGGAGCCTCTCCTGGAAGTGGGTGCAAATACCTGTATTATACAGGTATTTGCACCCCCCTGAAAAATGCCAAATGTGACACCGGAGGGGGGATGGTTCCAAAAAGCGGAAGTTCCATATTTGTTCCATATTTAGTTCCATCAGTGCCCAATAGCAAAAACTGGCCTGGTCGGAAGGGGGTAAAATCTTCCAGAGCTGAATTGGTTAATATGTGACCACATCTCTACATTTTGAGATGGGAAGAAGGGACACCTATTAACAAAAGTATGTAGGACACACCCCCCTGCCACGCCCTCTTGAAGGAGAATTATAAAAAAAAAAAAATATTAGTTGAAGTGATACTAAAGATTTTTTTTTTTAAATAACAAACATGTCAAACTTACCTCCACTGTGCAATTTGTTTTGCACAGAGTGGCTTTTGGGGTCCCCCGACGGCTCTCGAGGCTCCTCCCTGCATCAAATAACCCCCTAGGACATGGGTGCCCAACCTTTTGAAGGCCAAGGGCCACTTAAGTGACTTGGTAACCAGTCTCGGGCCACAATGAGTGGAGTGGGCAGATGACAGGTCTGTGTCCAGTCTGCATATGCAAAGCAGACATAGACACAGCTCAATCTACTCTATGGGCCCTCCGATCCAATCAGATAGATGGGGGCAGATCCACTTCTGTTTTTTAACAGATCGGATTGGAGCTAGGCAGGTGTAAATGGACAAAAGTCTGTTTACATCTGCCGCTCCATAGAGGTGAATGGAGGGTTCGATTGGGTCGGACCGATCGCGTGAAAGGGGCCTAAGGCTGCTTTTACACTGATGGTCTGTGGTCTATTGTGGCGCAGTGTATGGTTTTCCCGCCGGTTAGCTGCACTTTGCCATAGACGGCTATTATATCCTGCAGGTGTGGTACACTTTCTGAAAAGCCGCTTGCTTCCTTTACCGCCGGCTTCATTTACAACACTGATGCTTTTGGATGGCAGGTCGACAATCTGGGCTTGCCAACCAGCCATCTCAGAGCAGGAGGTCGCAGGCCACATCAAAGGACTCCGCGGGCCACATCAGAGGGCTCTGCGGGCCACTGGTTGGGCACCCCTGCCCAAGGAGAAGCACTCTCCCGGGGGGTTACCTTGCAGGGCATGCTCCCGAGTCCAGCATTAGGCATCCATAGCCCCCATTGAATTTGATTGACAGTAGTGGGAGCCAATGGCTGCTATCAATCTATCCAATCAAAAGCCGAGAACCCGGGGCAGACAGACAGCGTGTCCTCGCAGTGGGACATTCCAGGGCTCAGGGGAATAAAAAGGGGGGCTGGTGACTGACATAGGATTCATTAACCACTTCCTTACTGGGCATCTATACCCCCTTCCTGACCAGGTGAAATTTCAGCTTGTGGCACTGCGTCGCTTTAACTGACAATTGTGCGGTCGTGCGACGTGGCTCCCAAACAAAATTGACGTCCTTTTTTCCCCACAGATTTCTTTTGGTGGTATTTGATCACCTCTGCGGTTTTTATTTTTTGCGCTATAAACAAAAATAGAGCGTCAATTTTGAAAATAAAACAATATTTTTTACTTGTTGCTATAATAAATAGCCCAATTTTTTTTAAAAAAAACATTTTTTTTCCTCAGTCTAGGCGATACGTATTCTTCTACATTTTTTTGTTAAAAAAAAAAAAATCGCAATAAGCGTCTGGTTTGCGCAAAAGTTATTGCGCTTACAAAATAGGGGACAGAATTATTTATTTATTTTTTTATTTATTTTTTACTACTAATGGCGGCGATCAGCGTTTTTTTCGTGACTGCGACATTATGGTGGAGACATCGGACACTTTTGACACATTTTTGCCGCTATTCACATTTATACAGCGATCAGTGCTATAAATATGCACTAATTACTGTATAAATGTGACTGGCATTGAATGGGTTAACACTAGGGGGTGAGGAAGGGGTTAAATGTGTACCCTGAATTGTGTTCTAACTGTGGGGGGAGGGGGGTGACTGGGGTAGGTGACCGATACTGTGTCCCTATGAACAAGGGACACAGATCGGTCTCCTCTCTCCCCTGAAAGGATATGGATCTGTGTGTTTACACACAGAGATCCACGTCTTGTCCCTGTTGTCCCTATCCCGAGTGCCTGGCGGACATCGCGCCCACCAGGCACGCGCATCGGCATCTCAGCGATGCGGCGGGCACGTGCGCCCCGCCAACGGCCGCGCTCGCGCCGCCAACGGCCCCCCAGTGGCCTGGCGGAGCGGAGGCCGTAAAGACACGTCCTGTTGGAGAAGTAGAACCACCCTGCGGCCGTACAAAGTCGTACGGCCGTCAGGTAGTGGTTAAGGTGAAAGAACAGGAGGGTTTACAATCCATTTGAACTCACAAGTGCTTTTTTTTTTAACACTACTATTCTTTTATATTATATTTTAGAATTTATAAATGCAGCAATTTATTATTTGGATGAAAGGTTTAGCTCTGGGAAACACTTTTTGTAAGATAAATAGTGTATTTTATACAACTATATGGATCAGACCAAAATGAGGAGGAAAGTGGGACACAGGAAACGGGTTCTAAATCAGGGACAGTTGGAAGCACTGCTTTACTTTCAAAAACTCCACCATCTCCTACTCTCTCCCTCCCCATAGAACTTGTTTCTGATAGAAGTTACAGAGGGAACCCAGTCAGGCTCCAACACGTCACCCTATTGGTCAGCACACCTGTCAATGACTCGCCCCAGGTGCCAACACGTCACCCCATTGGTCAGTACACCTTCCAATGCCTCCCATCAGGTCACCTTATTGGTCAGCACACCTGCCAGTCAACTCCCATCTGGCGCGAACATCCCACCTCCCCAACCTGAGCGGGTTGACGCTCCTGTGGTGACGAGGACAACATTAATCCCCGCCCCCTGTCTCGGATTGTCAGCCGATTGCACCAATCACACACAGACACATGCACGTCGAGCCCCGCCTTTATTTGGCGCCGACCATTCCCTGATATGCACAGGGGGGGTGCCTAGTGGGATAGATCGCACACAGCGGCGTCATCTCAGTTTCTCTGGGCTGTAATATAATAAAATTACATCAAATAAGGGATAGTATTTGTAGTTTGTGTATCTGGCGCCTGAACGTGTTTCATTATAAGTAAAGCTTTATTCAGTCTTGGTGTCACCCCCATCCCGCCCAGTCTGTGTGTCCGTCCCCGGCGAGCACCGGAAACCGTGTGAGGAGGGGGCGGAGGACGCTGTGAGGGGGAGCGGACAACATGGCAGCGAGTGAGTAGCTGAGTGTATGGGGGGTACAATGAATTGGGGGTGGCGGAGGGGGCTTTATAGAGTGTGGGGCGGCCAGCTGCTGCTGAACTACAGGTCCCAGCATTCCCTGCTGGCTGATAGCTGTGTGGGCAGCCTTCTCCCGGTGTGTATGTGAGGCCTGGCTTGTCACATTGTCATAGACTTGCATGGGTGCTCGACCTGTGGCCCTCCAGTTGTTGTGAAACTACAAGCCCCATAAGCATTGCAAGGCTCACAGTTCCAAGCATGACTCCTACAGACAGAGGCATGAAGGAATTTGTAGTTCCACAACAGCTGGAGGGCCCCAGGTTGAGCACCCATGTGTCATAAAGACTCATACAGGCAGGAGGGTCAGTCATTGTACAGAGAAGGCCTCACAATTCTACTCTATAGAACAGACAAGGGGAGTCCTCCTGAAGGGAAAGAGACAGATACATGCAAAGTGTTCTCTGATTGGCCAAGGCCTAGAGTGTGATGTCACTGCCCTCCACCTCATCCAATCAGACAACGGCTTGCATTTGTTTAAAAAAAAAATGCGCAGCATTATCAGAATGGTGTCTGTGCTGAGCGGCCTGACCTCCCGTGTTCAAAGTTGGGCAAGGAGTGTTCCCAAGGATCCACACGAGAAACTAGGAGGGGGAAACTTAAAGTAGAACTAAAGGCAAAACTTTATTTTTATTTTGGATAGAGTAAGGGAGGGATATAACCCATGTCAGATTTTTTTAGGACCCACTTCCTGATTGGCCGGAAGGAGAAGCAGGAAGACATTAGCTAATGTCACACAGCTGGGTGGGCTCGGGGCGCAGTGGTCTGCGCCCTGACCCCACCCTTTTTTAAGCCAATTAGAGCCTCAGGCTCTGATCACGTGCTTCAAATAATAAAAAAAACACCTTTGGAATCCATGCGCCCTGCATGTAGGTTAGGGGCCCGGTGCAGGGATTGGGGGGGGGTGCCCCTAATGGAGAGGCCGCCACTGGTTATAACCCCCTGACAGATTTTTTTTTTTCCCGCCATAGCGGAGATTTCTATTCACTTCCTGTCCCACACTAAAACAGGAAGTGAAATATAATCCCTGAAAATACCTGTCACGTAATTACTTTCACAGTTGCTTGAGCTCTCAGCTGAACTGTTAAGCCATCATTGGCTGGTGTCCTAGCTTCTCACATGTGCAGGGCCATGACACCTGCAGATCAGAGGATAAGATGACTGCTTTCTGAACTGTGAAGAATTGCTGGGTTTAGCTGTACTGTAAGGCCTCGTACACACGAGCGGATATGTCCGCTGAAAACGGTCCGATGGACCGTTTCAGCAGACATCTCCGATCGTGTGTATGGGCTAGCGGACAGATTTGTCCACCCGACAGATTTCAAAGCATGCTTTGAAATCTATCGGGTGGGAATGTGTCCGCCCGACATGTCTGCTTTTTAGTACACTTACCAGCAGACATGTTGTCCCGCACCGCCCTCGCCGAATGGATTCGGCGGATGCGCGGAAGTGTTTTACTTCCTGGTGCGGTGACGTGGCGGCGTCACCGCGCCGTCCGCCGGCGGGGAATTTGATCCGATGGTGTGTACACGCCATCGGACCAAACTCCAGATCGGACATATCCGATGGAAACGGTCCGCGGACCGTTTTCATCGGATATGTCCGATCGTGTGTACAAGGCCTAAGACGTTTTGATACTTTTATGCAGTGATTGTCAACTTGGAAGAGATACAAAGTCTCAAGTTTAGCCCCTGACACCTCTGGAGGGCGGCACAATGGCAGCACATTTTTGTACTTTAACGCTCAAAAACTCTGGCCTTGCTCAATTTTCTATTTTATCCCAATGCACAGAAAAAGTTGGAGTACAATAACCTCCATCATGGGTGTCAGCAGACGCAGTAATGACCCCCCCCCCCCATCATGGGTGTCAGCAGACGCAGTAATGACCCCCCCCCCCCCCCCCCCATCATGGGTGTCAGCAGACGCAGTAATGACCCCCCCCCCATCATGGGTGTCAGCGGACGCAGTAATGACACCCCCCCCATCATGGGTGTGAGCGGACGCAGTAATACCCCCCCCCATCATGGGTGCGAGCGGACGCAGTATTGACCCCCCATCGTTGGAGCGAGCATAGTAAAGAGCCTCCGTCGTTGGAGCGGGCGCAGTAATAACCCCCCCCCCCCCCCCCCCCCCGTCGTTGGTGCAAGCAGGCGCAGTAATGACCCCCCACCCCCCCGTCGTTGGTGCGAGCGGGCGCAGTAATGACCCCCCCCCCCCCCCCCACCGTCGTTGGTGCGAGCGGGCGCAGTAATTTGAAAAATCTATGAGGCCCCATTCACACCTGTGCTTTGCGCTAACGTGCACTCTTTTTGGGTGATTTTCTTGCAGAAGCATTGGGCAGTCCAGTTATCTTAATGAGCTGCCCTACGTGTGACAAACGCACCAAAGAAGCTCCTGCATATTTCCAAGGGTGAGCCATGAGTGTTTTTTGAGGGCCTCAAAAACATGAACTGTGTTTCAAACCATTTGGGACCAATAAATATGCAGCACTGGTGGAGACCAGCCAATAGGAGGGTGAGGTGGAGTCAAGACATGCGTGTGGGCTCTTGTGGCAACAGTTCATGTGATCTGGTGTGATGGCGGATCAGAGTTTAGGTGGAAATACACCATGGTTGGGCGATAATGATTTTTCTCTAAGCCCCTTTAACTGCATGTATGAAGGACATCGTATGCATCTGTTGAATGTTTGTTTACTTTGAATGAAAATTATGGTTTTGAGTTGTTTTTTTTTTTATTATTATTTTTTTTTTTTTTTTTATTATTATTTTTTTCTGTTTTAAAGTAGTTTAAAGTGTCACTAAACTCACATAATAAAAACGATCAATAAATGGTGTATTAAATGCTGTTCATACTCACTCTGGGATTTGTTTTCTATATTTGGGAAAAAAATGGTTGATCCTGCTGTTCTCTATCTCCATCTTCTGTTCATGTCCCCAATTCAGCTAGGGATTTTTGCCACTGTGGTGGCAACTCTGCACATGCTCAGTTTTCTGTGAGTTTCTATGCTGAGCGTTTCCTCCCTATGACATCTGAGCAGCCCATATGACTATAGAATCACACATGTTTGTGTATACACAGTGGTAAATGACAGCCCACTCCCTCCATGTCCACTAACCAGCTAGACACAATGGGGCCACAATGTTGCATGTAGCTTGATAAAGGCTTCTCCTCCCTCTATTAAGACACCACCTGTGACTGACAGAAGTCCACCCACAGCATGTTATTTCCACAAAATAATAAAGATTTGATTTTTTTAATTTATATTTTTATGACTGTTTATTTGTTTTTACTCTGTTCCAAAGGCTTTTTTTTTTTTTTAACATTCGACCATTAGCATAAGACTAGAAGCTCCTGCTGCTTATGTTTCCCTGCAGACAGGCTAGGAAAGATCTGGGTCATGTGACAGCTGTATATCGATTTAGGAAAACGGTGCTTAGATGTGTTTTTATTTAATTATTAAAATAATTGCAGTGTCATCAATATACAGAATAGACAATGTACACTAAACAGTGTGTGTTTATCACTTTAAGCTTCACCGTACCCCATTTTTTAAATTCTGCCCTTCTAACATTTTAGAATAAACTGTCATTTTTAAACAAATGATTTCCTCCTTCTTCTATATGGTTACATGACTGCAAAGCTCCTTCTCCCCTGTGTAAGTTGTAGCTGGTGGGAGGGAACTCTCACCCCCTCCGACAACGCCTCGAGCAATGGACACCCACCCAGCAGTGGGTGATGTCACCAGGCTACATAATTCAGACCCGTTATCAGCCCCCCACAATAAAAAGGTGGGGTATAGACAATGTCTACATTAGGATAAAGCAAACTGAAACGCTTGCTTATATTGACATTTCTTTTAATGATTGATCTTCCTTCTTTTTTTTTTTTTTCTACAGATCCACGTTTAGTTTTCTTCCAGGCATTTGCCCTTCTTGCCAGTGTCCAGGCCTTGACTCCAAGCCACTACCTGAGCAAGACAGATGTGGAAAGGCTTAAAGGGGTTCTAGAACATCCATTGTCTAACCTGGAGAACGCTTATTATTACATTGTGGGATTTGAGCACCTGGGTGGCAGCATCTCCGATGAAAAGGTGAGTGTGCTGAGGAAGCTGTGGCTTTGATTACAAAGCGTTTGTCCTGATTGTTTGTTTCATACTTTAGGTTAGTTTTTAAAGTGACTGACCTGTGAAGTTTGGTCCACATTACTTTATCACAGTGGTCTCCAAACTGCAGCCCGAGGGCCGGATGTGGCCCTTTGCTTGCCTTTATCCGGCCCTTGGAGCACTATCCCTCCCAATGATATGAGACACTATTCTGCCATCTAACTCCAACAATGGAGCACCATTTCTCCCACTGACACAACTAATGTGGCTCTATTCCTCCCTATGATACCAGCAATGGGGCACTATTCCTCCCAATAATACTAGATGTCAAAGTCCGGCCCTCCAAGGGTCTAAAGGACAATAAACCGGCCCTTTGTTTAGAATGTTTGGAGACCCCTGCTTTATCAGTTCACTTTAAAGGTGTTGCAAAGGTACATTTTTTATTTTTCCCTGAATAGCTTCCTGTACCTTAGTGCAGTCCTCCTTCACTTACCTCATCCTTCCATTTTGCTTTTAAATGTCCTTATTTCTTCTGAGAAATCCTCACATCCTGTTCTTCTGTCTGTAACTCCACACAGTAATGCAAGGCTTTCTCCCTGGTGTGGAGTGTCGTGCTCACCCCCTCCCTGGGACAATGGGAGAGTCAGGATGCCCCCTAACACACAGCTCCTTTCTTTATCTGCAACGTAGAGAGCGTCCTGACTCTCCTGTAGTCCAAGGGAGGTTTTTTTTTTTTTTACCTTGATGCATTAAGGTGAAAAAACACAAAGCTTTACAACCCCTTTAATGATTTTTTCGATCTGTATACTTCTTTGGGTCAATGGCTTAGAGTATTAGTCTAAGGCAGGGGTCTCCAAACATTCTAAACAAAGGGCCGTTTTTTTGTCCTTCAGACTCTTGGAGGGCCAGACTTTGGCCAGCGGGGGTGGAAATTTTCCTGGCATCAGTGGAACTAAACATATGGTATTAGGGGGAGAAATAGTGCCCCATCATTGGTATCATAGGGAGGAATAGTGCCCCATTAGTGGTGTCAGTGGGAGAAATGGTGCTCCACTGTGTGTCAGATGTCAGAATAGTGTCTCATATCACTGGGAGGGATACTGCCCTAAGAGCCGGATGAAGGCAAGCAAAGGGCCACATCTGGCCCTCGGGCCGCAGTTTGGAGACCACTGGTCTAAGGGTATAAAAAAAATGTGTGATGTGTGTTTTTTAGGTGCAATTTATTTAAAAAAAAAAAAATCCCGCTTGCTGCGTATTTGGTGCGCTGATTGTAAAAATTTTCATGTAGAGTTCAGTGGGAATGTATGTAAAACACGCCACAGAGATTGACTGTTCCTTTCTCCTATATTGTACCTATCAGACTATAAATGATCTAATTGGTATATTGTAAGCATTGCATCTGCTCTTCTCCACAGGCTGCCTGTGATTTCATCCGCTCAAATGTAGATACCAGTAACGTGGATTCGCTGTTCTATGCCGCTCAGTCCAGCCAAGGCCTGAACAACTGTGAGGTGGGTAGCATGGTAGAATCAGTTGATTTACATATATTTCTATTGCTTGATAGTCTGATATAAAATGTGCAATATGTCCTCTAACTCTCTCTTTCATAGGTACCAATCTCCAATGAAACCCGTGATTTGATTCTCGGTGCCATCAATGAGGACTCCTCAGTCACCCAGATATACCATGCAGTGGGTGCCCTCGCTGGCTTTGGCCTCCCATTGGCTTCACAGGAAGTGGTTGGTGCCCTCACCACCAGACTGAGCAAGGAAGAGAATGTCTTGGCGTAAGTAACTCTGTAACATGCATTGTGCTAATTGGAGAGCGCTTTAGTTTTTCTGCCTAATGTAGAAAACACCTGAAATGTGGCTGATCTTGGTAGTATTTACACCTTTACCTACAAATATTACGGGGGATCAGGTAAGCCCACTGTTTCAGAAGGTTAGGTTTTCTCATTGTTGGACTGAATTTCATGTAGTTGGAAAGCCCTTTTTTTTTTTTTTTTTTTTTTTTAACATTAAAATAAAAGAGGGTGAACTTACCTGCTCTGCGCACATAGCCGTCTTTTGCTTCCTCTTCTGACTCCCCACCAGCGTTATCCGCTCCTGCTCTACAACCAGTGCCCCCCTCAGCAAGCCATGTGCTGAGGGGGCACATGTATGCGCTTGCTCCCGAGCCAGGGCTGTGTTCCCTGCTTTCCCTTCACAGGATTTGTCTGACAGATAATGGCTTCCGCTGCTCTCGGAGCCTCCTGTGAGTAAGAGGGAACAGTGCTGCTGCAGAAGGGACAGTGCTGGGTCGAGAGAGGACTCGGTTAGAGGGGTTGTGTTTCCCAGAATACAGCAGGGACCAGTGAGCATGGTGCAGCGTGACTCGTGCATGCGCCGTATGGTACCGGGCAGTGAAGCCGCAATGATTCACTTCCTGGTTCTCTCACGAGGATGGCGCTGGGGGCAGAAGAGTGACGAGCGATCGCTCATCTTCTGCTGCCAACGTCGCTGGACTCCAGGACAGGTAAGTGTCCATATATTAAAAGTCAGCTGCTGCTGTATTTGCAGCTGCTAGCTTTTAAAATTGTTTTTTTTTTTTTTTGTACGGCTGAGCTCCGCTTTAGGGTGAAAAATCTTCCGACAGTGACCTGTCGCCCTAGAGAACCCCTCACCTGAGCCCGTTTGTTTCCTCAGCGGAGACACGCTGTACCTCTCTGCCTGGGGTTCTCGGCTCTTGATTGGATAGATTGATAGCAGCCATTGGCTCCTGCTGCTGTCCATTAAATCCAATGGCGCGAGTCAAGTCCGGCATTTTGTGTCTACGGACACAAATGCTGGATTCAGGAACGCGCCCGCAAGGTAACCACCGGGGCGGCTTCTCCTAGGGGGTTTACCAATGCAAGGAGGAGCCGCGAGCGCTGATGGGGGAACCCAGAAGATGAGTTTCGGGGCAAAACTAACTGCACAGTAGAGATCGGTATGTTTGTTGTTTAAAAAAAAAAAAAAATTGGGGGTTACAACCCCTTTAAGGGCTGGTTAACACTAGGCACTAATATGTGAATCAGGGGAACGCTGTGTGGATTGTCTGATTCACATACAGTTGTGCTCTTCAAAAAAAAATGTTGTGCAAAACCAGTGTTATTGGTGATCCGTTTTTGAAGCCTTGAAACACACACTAGGGATTATTTACTAAAGGCAAATCCACTTTGCACTGTGTAAGAGCACTGGGAGTGCTGTCGCTGTCGATCAGAGGGGGACATTCAAGGAATATATAAAAAAAAATGAATTTTTCCTTGCATGCGATTGGATGATAGGAATCGGCAGAGCTTTCCCCTTAGCTCTACAGCGACTGCACTTCCAGGTGCACTTGCAGTGCACAGTGGATTTGCCTTTAGTAAATTGACCCCATTGTGTGTAAAGGCAGTAGAATGCCTTGCTGCCTTTTCCTTTAGATCAGTCTGGTTTTTCCTATTTAGCCGGCCCCCACTTATTGGTGCTTTTTTCAATGCATCTTGCCTCAGTCACATCAGCCCTGATGGAGGGGGTGTATTATATGAAACGTGAATTGTAGCAAAATTGTATAATATATATATATATATATATATATATATATATATATATATATATATATATATATATACACAGGGCTCAAAATGTCAAGTCCTGAGCTACTAGCCAGGCCTCAAGTGTTACTCGCCACCAGTTGCCCCACCTAATTCATACACTGCCCTGCGCCTAATTGCACCCGTAAACACACCCTCGTAGATTATCTCATGGAATGACACTGTTATATGCAGAATCAAGTTACAAAATTAAATATTACCAACAACAATTTTAACAAAATGGGACAGGGCACTGGGGGCAGACCAGAGGGACAGGGCACTGGGGGCAGACCAGAGGGACAGGGCACTAGAACTGGGTCTCTTCCCCATTCTCTTGCTGTCTCCTCTGCAACTCCCATCCATCCTCTCTCTCCCATTCATCTCATCATCAGGAGCCTGTGTGTGCGGCTCCACGCTTGCATGTCCCCACTTCCCCCTTTTATTCAGGCTGGCGGAGAGGATCTGCAGCACAGCGGGAGGGAGTACAATCCAGCGCCGAGATCCACACAACTGCACAGCCATTCACACCATAGCACAGCGCACACTGACCCCGCACAGCACATGTTGAGACCAGTCTGTTCACAGTGCTTAGGCTGAACTGTTGGACACCCGGAGTGGTAATTTTCGCAATCCTCCACCTTACTTCCTGCTCTCTGCTCTTCAGCTACATTGGTTGGGGGGAGGGGGCAGGCTCAGAGAGGTCATACTGTTAGGTCCCATGGCTTAATGAGAATTGTAAGGAGAGCACCTGTGTACTGCTCTGCCTGTGCGCGGCTCACCAGACTACTTTTCCCGAGCATGCACCTTTCCTCTTCGGCCGCCAATCTCATCGGGACTCTAAGGCCGCGTACACACCATCGGACATATCCGATGAAAACGGTCCGCGGACCATTTCCATCGGATATGTCCGATCGGGAGTTTGATCCGATGGCGTGTACACACCATCGGATCAAATTCCCCGCCGCCGGACGGCGCGGTGACGCGGCGGTGACGTTGACGCCGCCGCGTCACCGCACCAGGAAGTAAAACACTTCCGCGCATGCGCCGAATCCATTCGGCGGCGGCGCGGCGGCGGTGGGGGACGACATGTCTGCTGGTAAGTGTACTAACCAGCAGACATGTCGGGCGGACAGATTCCCACCGGATAGATTTCAAAGCATGCTGCTGAGATGCTGCTGAGATGTCTGCTGAAACGGTCCATCGGACCGTTTTCAGCGGACATATCCCCTCGTGTGTACGAGGCCTAAGTGTAGGCACAGATTGGAGGGAGATTGGTCATGCAGCCCTGTCATCACTCGCCCCCAGCTTAAATCCACTCACCAAATGCTAGTAGGCGAGTGAAAATTTCGAGGGCTGATATATATAAATTATTTTAATTTTTTATATATACTGTAGAGTGCAGCAGAATGGAATGCATGGAAGACCTCTGCAAACTGATCTGGGGGTGTCATTAACTTTTTACTGACAGTCCCAGCAGTTCGCATAGGGGAAACATGCGATGCGGAAAGCCACAGTGGATTCGCAGGGTTCCCGCATTGCAGCCGTGTGAACTGGCCATTAATGTCCATGCTTTGAGACTGCAAAGACATTAGCTAAAAAGCATAGAATGATTTGTAGCTGTTAGAGATTTAGGTGTAAAAATGTAATAGCTGGATGGTTCACTTTTAACCGCTTCAATACCGGGGCTATTTTGGCACTTCTCGTACATGCATAAATCATAATTTTTTTGTTAGAAAATTACTCAGAACCCCCAAACACTATATATTTTTTTTTAGCAGACACCCTAGGGAATAAAATTCCGGCCATTGCAACTTTTTATCTCGCACATTATTTGCGCAATCATTTTTCAAACGCCTTTTTTTTGGGGAAAAAATGGTTTTGTGAATTAAAAAATAACAAAACAGTAAAGTTAGGCCAATTTTTTGGTATAATGTGAAAGATTAAGTTACGCCGAGTAAATAGATACCTAACATGTCACGCTTTAAAACTGCGCACACTCATGGAATGGCGCCAAACGTCAGTACTTAAAAATCTCCATACGCAACGCTTATTTTTTTTTTTACAAGTTACAAATTTAGAGTTCCAGAGGAGGTCTAGTGCTAGAATTGTTGCTGGCGCTCTAACGCACGCGGCGATACCTCACATGTGTGATTTGAACGGCGTTTACATATGTGGGCGGGACTTACGCGTGCGTTCGCTTCTGAGCGCGAGCTACCGGGGATAGGGGCGTTTAAAAAATGTTTTTTTATTTTACACAATTTCTTTTATTTTTAAACTTTTTTTGACTTTTTTTTTTTTTTTTTTGATCACTTTTATTCCTATTACAAGGAATGTAAACATCCCTTGTAATAGGAATGTGTGTGACAGGTACTCTTTATGGAGAGATGCAGGGTCAATAAGACCCAACATCTCTCCTCCAGGCTGGAAAGCATTAGATCGTGAAAAAAATTTCACAGATCTAATGCATTCAGCCGCTGTTGCGGCTGTTTTTACATTCCAGGACCCGGGCGTGACGTCATAACATCGCGCCCGGGCCTCCAACGATCATAGAGATGACTGGTGACCATCTGGTCACCAGTCTACTCTATGGTTTTCGACGGACGGCGGCGGATTGTTTCTCCGGGTCTCCGATGGCAAAGGAGAGCCCGGAGAAGCACCGGATGGCGGCGGGAGGGGGGGGCGTCCCCTCCCGCCGCCTAGAAGAACGATCAAGCGGCGGAACCGCCGCTATGATCGTTCTTATGGTGCGCAGATTCGCCGCCTGAAGAGATGGATATCTGAATGATGCCTGTGGCTGCAGGCATCATTCAGATATCCCCACTGAAAGCCAGGCCGTCAATTGACGGCCTAGGTATTGAAGTGGTTAAGAGGGTTGTAAAGGAAATGTTGTTGTTTTTTTTTTGTTTTTTCATAATGAGCATCCTTTACCTGCAGACATTCCTCTTTTTTAACTTCCTCATTGTTCGTTTTTGCTCAGAAGTTGCTCTATTTCTTCTCTGTTCTGTTCACTTCCTGCTTGTCTGATTGTTACTCACCACCGTGAAGGGAGGCTTTACTGCGGTGGTCAGTAACGTGCTCTCCCCCTCCTGGGAACTACATCTGTGCGGCAGGACGCTCTCTACGTGTTAGGCCGTGTACACACGATCGAACATGTCCGCTGAAACTGGTCCGCAGACAAGTTTTAGCGGACATGTTCGATCGTGTGTACAGCTTATCGGACCCTTTCCCATCGGACAAAAGTTTCTAAACATGCTTAGAAACTTGTCCGCTGGAAACCTGTCCATCGGACAGGTTCGATGGTTAGTACACCCAACCAAACGACCAAAATCCCGTGCACATCAGACCAAAAGACCACTTCAGACATGTCCGATAAAAACGGTCCGTCTGACCTGTTTCCACGGACATGTCTGTTCGTGTGTACGCGGCCTTAGAGACTTCAAGGACGTGTGAATTACTGGGTGTGCCGCAATGCATACTGGGAAATGTAGTTCTTACAACAACGCCGGAGGTGATATAGATGAAGGAATTTGAAGGATTTTAAAGGAATTTAATAGGTATTTACTTGTTTTTTTTAACAGAATCATTACACTATTCTGTCTGTCTACCTTGCAGACATTTATTTTAGGCAAAAATGTTTTCCTTTACAACTCCTCATTTAAACATTTCCTGGCTCTGTAGCATCACCTGGCAGTTCCATTGAGTAAGGTTGATGTATTACTACATGTATTGTTGTACATTGTGAAATTAGTGTTCTGCTCAGTATGAAAGTGTGTCCCTTGCTTTGTGATGAATGTGAACAGCTTGTATATGCAAATGAGATTTGAGTGGTGGCCCCAATTTAATATCATCATGTGTTCCACTTTGGCGTGACATTAATTATTGTGTAACGTGATAATTTTTTGTGTGCTGGCAGCTTGTTTGACTTAAATATGCCGGCATATTCTTGAATGCAGAATCGCTGCATCTAGATTTGCTGTCCTAAAACTTCTCAAGGGGTCAGAATTATATTAATGAGGTAGTTATTGTATTTATTTAAAAATTCCATAGGTTGACAGCTACATCCTTGAGGCAGGAAATCATTTTTCATTAACCTCTTTCCCTCTGACACCTGTTTTAGCAATTTTTACAATTCTGCTATAGACCTATTATGTGATGTTGTGTTTACTTAACCTCTTCAGGTCCGCGCTATTAACAAAATACGTGAACAGCGCGGACCTGAGGCGCCGGGGTCACGTCTTTGGACGTGATTTGCTTGTAATTCCCCGCGCGGCGGGGAAAAACAGTCCCGACGCATCACCGAGGATCCGATGCGTGTACCCGGCGGCCGTGATGTCCGTCAGGTACACGCGATTGTCGGTGAGACAGCAGGGACGTGGAGCTCTGAGTGTAAACACAGAGCTTCACGTCCTGTCAGTGAGGTGACAGATGCTGTTTCTCTTGTACATAGGGAGACAGCATCGGTCACCCCCCTCCCCCCACACAGTTAGAACACACCCAGGCAATACATTTAACCCCTTCCTCACCCCCTAGTGTTAACCCCTTCAATGCCAGTCACATTTATACAGTAATTAGTGCATTTTTATAGCACTGGTCGCTGTATAAATGTGAATGGCGCCAAAAATGTGTCAAAAGTGTCCGATGTGTCCGTCGCTATATCACAGTCCCAATAAAAATCGCAGATCGCTGCCATTACTAGTAAAAAAAAAAATATAAAAAAAAAAATCATAATTATGTCCCCTATTTTGTAGGTGCTATAACTTTTGCGCAAAGCAGTCACTTATTGTGATTTTTTTTTTTTTTTTTTTTTTTTTTTACAAAAATACGTAGAGGAATACGTATCGGCCTTAACTGAGAAAAAAAAATATAAAAAAAAAAATGGGATATTTATTATAGCAACAAGTAAAAAATATATATATATTTTTAAATTGTCGCTCTTTTTTTCATTATAACGCAAAAAATAAAAACCGCATGGGCGATCAAATACCACCAAAAGAAAGCTCTATTTGTGGGGAAAAAAAGGACGCCAATTTTGTTTGGGTGCCACGTCGCACGACCGCGCAATTGTCAGTTAAAGCGACGCAGTGCCGGAAGCTGAAATTTCGCCTGGGCACGAAGGGGGTTTATGTGCCCAGTAAGCAAGTGGTTAAACAAAAACACTTTTATTTTTTTATTGTCTTGCAACAAATGTTTCTTTTTGTTACATTTCATTTTGTTGTATTTTCTGTTCATATTTTTTTTGCAATCCTTAAACAATTAAATGTAACAAACAAAACGCAAATTTTTTTTGAACAGTGTTGGTTTAAAAATACTGTAAAGAGTGTCGGACCGCTTTCACACTGGGGTGGTTTGCAGGCTCTATTGTGCTAAAAATGGCGCCCTCAAACCGACCTGAAACAGCGGCTGCTGTTTCTCCAGTGTGAAAGCCCTCGGGCACTAGCAGTACCGCTCCAAAAGTCCTGCTAGCTGCATCTTTAGAGCAGTGAAGGAGCGTGGTGTTTACCACTCTTTCTCATTGAAAGCAATGGGAAACTGCGGCTATACTGCCGGCAATGCGCCTCTGCAGAGATGCATTGTGGGCGGTATTACCCCTTTTTCAGCAGCTTGCGTACCGCCACAATTCCAACGGTAATGCGCCGCTAGTTTTTGGGGGGTATAGTAGGCCCTATGCAGGAACTTTAATCTGAATAAACCTGTCCCTAGTTGCTATAAGTGACGGGATGAACGTGGAGACACACTCCTCCCACTTCTCATCATCCAGGTCAGGTATGTCAGCCTTCCACTTCTCAAAGGTGAGAGTCAAGCCAGAGTCATGCGCTACCCTCAGAGGTAAAGGGTGGAGAGAGGTCGCCCCATAGTATGTGAAGTCAAGAGCCGCTCAACCGAGTCGACTCCAATGTAAGCCTGTCTGGGAACTGGGCCCCAAAGGCGTGCCGGAGCTGCCAGTAACGGAATGTCCATTGTGGCGGCAATGAGTATCGGGCTCTCAAATCCTGGAAGGTCATGAGACCACCATTGCTGACAATGTGTTTAAGGGTAGTAATCCCCTTACCAGCCCACACCGAGGGGTCAGGGAGGGAGTGGAAATGAGGCAATAAGAGGATTGCCCCACAATGGCGTATGAGGGGAAATATGGGAGGGCCTAGCATATACGTTCCTAGCATCCTTCCAAGCCCTGATTGTGGTTTTCATGGGGACCGTGACCGAGGGAGCCGCTCGGCAACCTCGAAATGCAAGGTTGCTGAGGGCGGCGTACGAACCCAAGATAGCGGCTTCCAGCTTGACCGCCGGATTCTGTCTAGGTTGGGCAAACCACCACCGGACAGTGACCAAAACAGCCGCCCAGTAGTACAGCTGGAAGTTGGGGAGCGCCAAGCCACCGACAGAGAGGGGCAAATATAACGCTTTCTTGGAAATCCTGGGAGCCCTGCCAGCCCACACAAAGGTCCCCAACTGGCCCTCCAGCTTCTTGAAAAAATCCCATGGAAGATGAACCTGGGTGTTCCTAAAGTAATAAATTTAGGCTAGAGCACCATTTTCAGCAGGTTAATCCTACCTACCGGGGTCAGAGGGAGCAAACGCCGCGCCGCACACTTGGTGGTGACCTGTCGCATTAGAGGATGGAGGTTGCAAGCCACAAAGTCTCCCAACGTCGCAGTGACCTTGATCCCAAGATATTTTATTTCCTCCACCCATTTAAGCTGCGTCTGGAGGTTAGAATTAGTAGGGGAGGGATGGAGTGAAAAGGGTTCCGACTTGTCCCAGTTAATGCGGACTCCAGAGAATCCAGCAAAATGGTCAAATTGAGCCAAGGCCTTGCTGATGAGAAATAAGGACATTTAAAAGCAAAATGGAAGGATGAGGTAAGTGAAGGGGGACTGCACTAAGGTAAAGGAAGCTATTTAGGGGAAAAGATTTTTCCTTTACAACCCCTACCACGGTGTGAAAATATATATATATATATATATATATATATATATATATATTGTCACATTGGCAAAAGAAGCTCCTGCTGCTTTAAAACCCCAAACCTTACATGTCGATTTTTTTGCCACGATTTGGGTGCCATTTAGGAGTGATGGCATCGCAACAATGAATGGAGCCTTTCGTTTTTTGTTTTTTTTTGTTTGTTTTTTATATATATAATAAAAAGTAAGAAACCCAGTGGTGATCAAATACTTTTGGGTAGTGGAATCGCCCTTTAATTCTTAAGCACATACCAGGTCTTGCCATTGGTAATAATTGGCATGCCACGCATATGAGCTCAGGCTGAAAAGGACCTGGTGAATGTGCAGGACGAAGGCTGTGAATGTCGAAAGTGAAAAACTGTAATTATAAGATATACTGGTTTGGTGCATAGGAAGAGTTGCAGCTAGAACACTGCATACTCCTTAAATAACTGCCTTTAACACTACTACCCTTTCAGTTACGTCAAAGACAATGACACAAAAGCCCCCAAGGCCTCCTTACCAACAATTGTCATCAGAGCTTACAGTCCAAAATACTTCCGGCTCTCTGACTCAGTTGAGTTGCCGTACGTGGCTACATATTCACTCCTACAGGTTGATTCACCAAAATCTGCTAGCTCATTTAGATTGCTTAACATCTGAGTTTGTTTAATTTGTATAATGCACACATCTCATCTCCATATGAATGGAATCCCTAACGACGTGCTTATTTCTGAGAAGGAATGAAAATGCAATTTACAAGCGCACATGTTGCCGCTAAATATTCCCAAGTGACAGCAGAAGAGTGTACTTACCTTTCAGAGGGGGAACTGCCACCGTACATGGTAATGACTCTGAACTTCACGTCCCCCTCCACCTCCCCTGGGAAGCCCTGTGCATTTATCATGGAAATGAGGCTGTCACAAGTAGAGAAGGGAAAGTTTACTTTTGGGCAGATGCCTTCCCACGTAAGACATACATGTTACATGCATAGCAGATGTTTCGTACCGCTCAGAATTCTCATATGCATGAGAATGCACTTGTGATGGCAGGACTGGGGGGAGTGATGCTAATTGCCTCTCCTAATTGGTCCCACATACCGGTGTATCTTGGAGTATTAACCCTGCGCTGGTTAAAGAGAGCTGCGTTTTCACTCACTGATATTTGTTTCTGTCTTTGCAGTACAATTGAAGCTCTTTTAACTGCCTCCATGCTGTCCCAGCAAGCCGACCTGCGTGGCATTGTGGAAGAAATAGAGGTAAGGAAGTCTGTGTTAATGAGTGAAGATCAGATGGTGTTTTTTTAATTAGTTCTTTCCTGACTATATGGGTGAAGTGCTCATAATAAACCTGCCCTTCTTGGTACAGAACTCAACAAAAAAGCCAAATGTGTGTGTTAATATATTTCTAAAGTGCATTCGAAAAATGACAGCTGGAAATGCATTGGCGGCTCCTCAACGTCCTTATTAGTGACCGTGTGGTTTCAAAGCTTAACAGTAAAGTAGAATTAAGTGAAAAAATTATGAGCAGGTGGGCTCTTTATTGCCGAAGACGTGTACGTCTCTTCTAAATTGAGGCTGGGTATACACTGCAGGGCGTCCCTGTTCACAGCAGGGCTCCGGGGTGTCCCTGTTCACAGTTTTAAGGTTCGATTTCGTTGCACACTTTTGGCTGCGTTTGGACCTAAAATTGAGCCAAAGATTGGCGGGACTCCTGTGCAATTCGGTCCGCAGCCGTCCTGGAGCTGTGTGAACTGGCTCCATTGAGAACCGGTCTGTCTCCTGAAATGCAAATTGGATGCTGTAAAAGCAGCATCCAATTCACAATAGTGTGAACCCAGCCTAAAAGAGAAGTCTGGGATTCCTGAAGAAAAAACGAAATGATACTCCCCTAGGTGAATGCAGCATCTGCCCCCCACCTTGTCCAGACCAAGAACTGAGCGATCAAACACTGGTCTCGCCAAGAGGCTGAGCCAGGTGTTGGTTAAGGCACTCGGGTGGATCCCAACTTATAAGTCAGGATCTTCCCAAGCCTAGACCACCTGTTTGATGTCAGGCTGTTGTTGGCTGAAAATGGGCCACAGGAGTGCAGTTTGTTCTGCACTCCTGAGATCCAAAGACGTACAGCCAAAAGAGTTTTGGCGATACTTCTCCTTTAAAACAAACATATCCAAAGAATCAACAGTCAATTAAACAAAATCTTTCCAGTGTCATTTCATACTTTCTCTGTGAATGGATGACATGGCTGGGAGGGCTATGCAACCATGTTTTTATGTTCTATCCTAAATCGGTTTAACCGTAAACCTGGTCCAGAGATGGACTATGCTTTTAATAGTCCTTTTATTTTTTTAAGGAAGCTTATTAATATTTAAATTTTCTGTAAAAATTAACCTCTTTATAAAATAGTTTTGCTTGTTAAAAGCTTATCTTTGTTTTTGCTTCAGGATCTGGTGGCACGTTTGGATGACCTGGGCGGTCAGTATCTACAGTTTGAGGAAGGTCTTGAAGCCACGGCTCTGTTTGTGGCAGCTACTTACAGCCTGTCAGACCACGTTGGCGTGGAGCCCGCTCTGAAGGAGGTGGAAAACTGTTTAATTGTTCTGTGCTGCATGTTGATTGATGGGTCAAGAATGTTTGGTACTGAAATCTCTCACATTTCTATTTCTCAGGAACAGATAGTCCAGCTGGTGAATGCTATCTTTAGCAGGAAGAACTTTGATTCCCTCTCGGAAGCCTTCAGTGTGGCATTTGCAGCCTCTGCTCTATCCCACAATCGCTACCACCTTCCCCTCATAGTGGTGCCTGATGGACCTGCCGCTGTGTCTCACAAACAACCTCTCCTTAAGGTGCATAAAAGTGATACTTGAACACACAATGTTTCATTGTCATTCTCCCTTTTTATTTCTGTATGTGGATGATATCTTTTCCTAATCAATATACAACTGTCACATGACCCAGACCTTTTTACCAGCCTGTCTGCAGGGAAACATAAGCAGGAGGAGCTGCTCATGTTTCATGTTCAAAATTAAAGGGGTTGTAAAGGTACAATTTTTTTTTTTTTTTTTTTTTTTTTTTTCCTAAATAGCTTCCTTTACCTTAGTGCAGTCCTCCTTTACTTATCTCATCCTTCCATTTTGCTTTTAAATGTCTTTAGTTCTTCTGAGAAATCCTCACTTCCTGTTCTTCTGTTTGTGACTACACACCGTAATGCAAGGCTTGAACCCTGGTGTGGAGTGTCGTGCTTGCCCCCTCCCTTGAAGCTATTAAGGAAAAAGAAAAAAATGTACCCCTTACATCGCCTTTAAAATTTGGAATGGAGAGTAAAAAATTATTATCAATAAACTGTTTTAAATCTTTATACAAATAATATATATATATATATATTATCAAATCTTTATTTTTTTATAATTGAGCGGATTTCTGCTAGTCACAGGCTGTGTCATGCCCCTCCAGACTGTGTCTTGGAATAACCTGGAGGAGAAGCCTCCATTAATCCCCATTGTTTTTAGCTTGTTAGTAGGCATGGAGGAGGAGGAGCAAGGGAGTGGGCTGTCATTTACCACTGTGTATACACCCACATGTGTGACTCTATAGCCACATGAGCTGCTTAGATGTGATGGGGAGGAAATGCTCAGCATAGAAATTTACTGAAAACTGAGCATGTGCAGAACTGCCAACACTGCTCTGCAAAATCCTCAACTGCATTGGGAACATGGACAGGAGGGAAGGATCGAACAGCAGGATCAACCAGATTTTTTTCACAATGCATAAAACGAATCTCAAGTGGCTGGGATAAATTTGATGGGTAAGCTTATGTGATTCTTTTTATCTGAGAAAACGTATTCATGTCTCTTTCCTTCTGTTTAGTTGCTGGTTACAAACGTCCTTTCTCAGCCGTTGACGGAAGCCAAAGTAACGGTGAATCAAGCCAAGTCCAGCAGCACCAAAGCAACAGTATTGCAGCATGCTTCATTTGCAGTCGCTGGGTAAGAGATTTTTATTTTATTTTTTTCGACCGTTAAAAACATGAGTTTCATTGAAAACCATATAACCTACTATCCGTGTGTTTTTTGATGCAGAAATAAACGCACTGGACTGCATGTGGTGTGAATTGGTTCTAAGGATGGATTCTCACCTATGCAGTTTTAGTGCATTTTTGCATTTTGCAGATTTGCACTACAGTCCATTTAACATGGTTTCCTATGGAACACGTTCTGTAGTGGAAATCTGCAAAAAGCACTAAAAATGCATAGGTTGTGAATCCAGCCTAAAAGCAAGATTAAACCCTCCTATCCTTTACAGCCAATGAACTGCTTCGGTTTGATCTGCAACTGCCATGGTGCTGCACATGTGATCAGTTATGACTCCATATGTTTGATGGTTTGACAGTTTAGTTGAGGACAGAAGAAAATGTGCCTGTGACAACCCGGCATTCCAGCAATGTAAGGGCACTTTCACACAGGGCGGATCAGTAATGATCCGCCTCCGTGTGTCCGTAAGCTCAGCGGGGATCGCTCCGTAAATCCCCGCTCAGCCGTCGGATGACAGTGCGGTCCCCGCGCACTGTGCAGAGACCGCCCTGTTTTTTCTCCACTCTCCCCTATGGGGGAGCGGATGAACACGGACCGTGTGTCCATGTTCATCCGATCCGCTCTGCAGGCGGAAGAAAAAATAGGGTTTTCTTCCCTCTGCAAAAGCGGATCTTTGCGGAGGCGGACAATTACGGGTGTCAGCGGATGTTCATGTCCGTATTTCATCCGAAAACGGATAGATGAAATAAGGACATATGGTCCGTACGTGTGAAAGGGGCCTAACTGTTTTTTTTAAACCGTTAAATCAGTGTGTTCTACTTTTTATGGTTAGTAAAGTGGCACTAGACCCACTGATTTAACAGTAGCCTGGCAGCCTCCAGCATGAGGAGACGGGAGCAATGCTTGAGGCAATTTACAGCACATGGGTTTTTTTATTTTTATAGCATAATTTATTCACGTGGAGTGTATGTTCCTTGCAAAAGATTATATATATATATAAATTTAACTTTTTTTTTTTTTTATCTAATTGTTATGGGTGAAGTTCCGCTTTTAACAGGTTTCTGTAAAGGCAATAAAAATTTGTAAAAAAAATAATCCTTAGATTAGGAGTGAATGGCTCTGTTCCTAGAATTGCCATCTATACAGTATTATTGTACTGAGCCCACTAGCGTATCAAGAGGCCTGGTCATTTCCAAATCCATATTGTGTAAATGTATGTATACAATATCCTAGATTGGCTTAGGACCAGTAAAACCAAAACACGCTCTGTGTAAAAGAGGTGCTCCTAAAATAGGGGCATGGCTTTGGGTGCCGCAGGGTTTCTGCCCACAGATGCTTGTGATGGTAATCCATCCCGGGGTACACATGGTGGTTTTAACTTTTCCATACATTACTTTGTCTTCACTTCATCGCACCCATCTGATGCATGTTTAATCGCTTCTTAGCCAAGACCCTATGCCCCACTTGTTATTAAGTTGTGCCTTTTCTTTTATTAGAGACTTATTTGAATTGAATTTCATGGATTCCAAACCTGCTAGCGGGTACTACGACTTTGCTATAAGCGTGGAGGGTGACAGTCGTTACATGGCAAATCAGGTTGAGGTGAGTGTGACCTTAATTCCCTGTCTGACATGAAGACCTGCGATTTATCGTGTCAACTTGTCTATGTGAATGTGCTGCATTGTGTGATGTAGTGCGCTCCGAGACCCTTTCATTTCAAATGTACAGCCTAATTATCCTAATAACCCACTTAGAATGCCTGTCTGTGTAAGGCTCGAGCTGCGAATGATGTCACCCAAATTCTCACTTTCCCCGTTTCTCGGCCCCTTGAGATGAGCGAGAGACTCTTGAATGAAATTGTGTAACTCGGTAGGACACTCTGTCCTCATTCTGCTATTTTGAACATGTTTAGGATATAGAGAAAAGCCGTCTCTTTAGCTTAGAGTGATACAGATGACAAGCTGTGCATTCTCTCCCTTAGAGAAGTAAAATTTGTATATAGCTGGTAATAAAACCGTAGAAGGTTTTTAATGGAATAATCTTTATGGGCGTATTTAATAAGATTGGTTTAATAATTATACCCAATTTCCCTCCACTAGCCCTGTCTTACTAGTAATGTTGTTCCAGTTTATACAAGTAGAAAAGTAAACATTTTTGCTTTACAATTTTTTTTTATTGAGTTTTACAATCTGAAATGACAATGGGTATAAAAAGTAACGCACAAAGGGGTACAGTAAAATGAAAGGCATAGATAGCATTACAGAAAACAAAGTTTTGAAGTTTAAAAAAGAGGTAGAAAGTTTTTGGTACATTAATAGTAGAAGTAGGAAAACAAATGTGCTATCTTGAGACAAATTGCTGATCCACCTTCCAACATTTAGAATGGCCGAGGCTTGCTTTAGGGACCATACATCATTGATTAAACTTTTTTGCATAAGCGATACAATTTTCTTTATACATTGTCAGAGTAATCTGTAAAATTATTTTAAGCTGGATTGTCACTTTTGTGAAAATAGTTGACATTTTATTAGTTGCAGCTACCCAGTAAACATAAAGGGATCTGCTTTTTAATACTTTGGTACTCTTTAGCACAGGGGTGGCCAACCAGTGGCCCGGGGGCCACATGTGGCACGCGGAGCCCTCTGATGGGTCCCGCAACCTTCTGCTCTGGAATGGTGGGTTGGCAAGCCCAAATTGCCGGTTGCCCGCCCGCCATACAACAGCATCAGTGTTGTGAATTAAGCTGGTGGTAGAGGAAGAAAGCAGCTGCGGAGCAGAGCCCCATAAGTCGATGCTTCCTGTACAGTGCCGACTTTTGCCGCAGGCAGAGTCTATGGCAAAATTCAGCTAACCCTCAGGATAGACACAGATGCACTACGCTACACTCACGGTATTGGTAAACCACAGCACATCAGTGTGAAAGCAGCCTTGGGCTCTTTTCACACAATCAAGATCAAATGGGACCCTCAATTCACCTCCTATAGAGCAACAGATGTATGTTTACGCCCACCTACCCCCAATCCGAAAAACAGAAGGGAGTTCGTCCCCTTTTGTCTGGCGGATCAGAGGGCCTATAGAGTAGCCGTGACCTGTAATCCGCCCGCTCCGCTCATTGTGGCCCTCGACTGGTTACCAAGTTGCTTAAGTGGCCCTCGCTCTTTAAAAGTTTGGGCACCCCTGCTTTAGCACAAGGCTTGACAAATTTGCTTTGAATCTAGTAGCCTAATGCTGCGTACGCACAATCGGATTTCCGATGGAATAAAATCCGATAGAATATTCTGTCTGAATTCCGAAGAAGCTGACTTTCGTCAGTCTTGCATACACACTATCGGACTAAATACTGACTGTCCAAAACGCAGCGATGTAAAACACGACGAGCCGAGAATTTATTTTAATGCTTCCGAACATGCGTCGACTTGATTCTGAGCATGCATGGATTTTTCTCTGGAGTTCCACACAGACGATCGGAATTTCCCCCCCCCCCCTTTTTTTTTTTTCCTTAGGAAAAAATTAAAACATGTTTCGGGGGGGGGGGGGGTGGCAAAGTCCGGTGGGGCCACACAACTTTTTTTTTTTTTTTTATTGGAAAACCCGAATGAGTGTACACGGCATAACATGTTGGCAGTTGCCTTACTTACTTGGTAATAATTGAATAAAGAGGTTGGATGGATCCCAGGGTGCTCAGGCTCTTTCTATATATCCTTAAACATCAAGAATTGAATGTATTGTTGATTGGGGAATTGCAATTGGGCATGTATGATGCATACTTAACAAACATACCTATAACAAGGATGTTCAAAATTCCAAATGAAATGACTTATTGAGGATTGCAGAAAAAGATAATATAGAAAGGTGTCAAAAAATGGACGTATGAAGGCATTATATGTCTCAGTAAAATACAGTATTGTAATGTAACTTATACCAAGTGGTCCAGGTTTTCCAAAGTCTATCAAACATTTGTATTGTAGTAGGCTAAAGTGTTTTTTTCTTCAAAAGTCAGATGTTAATGCACTAAGTTGAATACTTCTGAGATGGAAGAGCCCACGTCCTGTTTCCAGTGTCTGGTAACTGTTAAACGGAACCGTTTTTCAATGGTAGCTTTAAAAAATAAATAAAAAGCCCCTTTAGAGATTTTTTTATTTTTTTTGTTCTTTTAATAATCTTATTGCGGAGTAGTAATTATAATGTTCTGTTTGCAGCTGAAGGTAAAAGTATCCACAGAGGTCGGAATCAGCAATGTTGACCTGTCGGTTGTAGACAAAGACCAGAGTATCTCTCCTAAAACTTCCAGGTAATTTAAGAAACAAAAAATGTGTTTCCTAAAGATTCATGAGAAACTGCTAGTAAACTTTTTTTCTTCTCTGTAGGGTTTTGTTCCCCTCCAAAGCCAAGGGACCTTTCACTGCTGATGGCCACCAGAATTTTGCTTTGTCTTTCCTGCTTGCTGATGTGAACACAGGGGCCAGTCTAACACCACATCAGGTACATATGTTCTAGTAACCCAAAAGCACACCAATCGCAGCCCTGAGTAATTTAGATTGTTTAATAAAAAACATAAGCGGAGGAAGCCTTCAGTGAAAAATGCATGTCAAAACTGTTGGTAAATCCAATGATACAAGCAGCACGAATGATATGTCTCTTCCTTGTAAAAAGTCAACTTTAGCTTGGCCCCTTCTTGCTTTCCTTATTGGTCATCTCAGTGGTGGACAAGTATGTCTGAATGCGAGGGGGGAAAAAATATATTTTTATGTACAAGAGAAGATGAAAATATTTTGGCAGTAGGTTTTACAGTACAAGAAAGTTTCATATGCGGATACCAAAATAGATGATGCAGTCCTAGATCTTGCATGGTCGGGTAGGGTGTAAGAGTTCCCTTTTCCCAAATGAATTATAGTTCCTTCGAAATAGAGGGGAGGTGTTTCCACATAACACCACTTTAGTCCCAGCCTTGTGTTAAAACTTGCTTGGATCAGGTGATTTTAAAACACACTTCTGGCTGCTGTACTGGCCAGGAGTGTTTATACAACTGTGGGCTTTCAGGTGGAAGTGATAAGAATGGCTATGAAGCCACTTGATCACTTCCATAACTGCCTTGAAACTTTTTTTTTTATCAAATGGAGTAAACGCAAATACAAGCCATCTCCACAGATTTTTCAACAGCCATTAAGTCCAGCTGAGCTAGTTAGGCTGGTCTTCCCCTCTGGGTCACAAGAGAGCAGTTAATTTTGCACTCCAGGGACCCGTTTTCAGCAGAGAGCAGTCTGTAGTCCATTTTCTGCTGACCTCACACAGATCAGTTCAGGCACCGCGTCATCTCGACTCTGGGAGTCTGGATCCGCCAGGTGCCTGGACTGATGGCCCTCTCTGCGAGCTGCCGAGACTCTCGCTCCTAGCCTCTCCCACAGCTCAACGCTCCAGTGAATGTGCAGGAGCAGAGCTGCTGACTGGCGAGTGAGTTCATGCGTGTTCGTATGCGCATGTGCAAAGCCCGCCAGGAAGTCGGCGCTGTGCTAATCACAGGCAGTAAGACATATTTCCCGATCCATGGCTGCACATTATGGGAATTGCCTAACTGCATGTGATTAGCGCATCGCTGTGCCGACTTCCTGGTGGGCTTTGCACATGTGGCTGCAAACACGCCTGAGCTCATCCTTGGGAAGCTGTGAGAACGGAGCCATCTGCGTTATTTGATGGCTTGGTTGTCGGCTTGGAAATCTGTCATCTCTCAGTGGTACTTTCTTACATCAGTAGAATTACAAGTTGCCTCTCTTGATATCCCCATCTTCCTTGCACAACAATGCTTTTATTCTTTGCTGGGGGAAACCAGCACTCCATAATTATATCATTACTATTACTAATCGGGTTCTCCTCTGTATCCCAAGTGTAATGCCTCGTTTCCACTGATCGGTTTGGTACGGTTCGCTATTTTGGGTGTTTCCATTATGAAAGCGTGCCATAAAAGCGAACCGTACCGCACCAGCAAGGGTCCTGCTTCTCATGTGGGTCCAGAGAAAGTGGAACGGTTCCATTAGGGCGGACCTACAAATACATCTCACTAATTGGTGGACGTGCTAGGAATTTTTTTCTAAAACCTGAATGGTCCCTGATGGTCCGATTTGCAGTGGAAACACTCACGAGAATAGACCGGCCCCATCCTAACCGCTCCAAATTTACTGACCCGAACCGTTCCGTGCAGTGGAAACAAGGCATTAGAAAAGGTTACCCTCTTACCCCTCCCCCTCTCCCCTTATCTCCCTGCCTCTGCAGACCCCCCCTTTTTTTCTTTCTTTTTTTCCCCTTTTCTTTCTTTTCTCTTTTTTCTTGTTCTTCCTTCACTCCTCTTCTGACCCCCTCCTCTCTTCTTAATCTTGCTGTGTTGTATGTCCCTGTTACGCAGGAGTTTCTTATGAGTGCTATGCTCTAACATATGGCAGAATGTGTCTGTGGCTTGGTCGCTTATGTGAGGAGCCATCGAGCCTCCCCTGATATCTGCCTTGTAACGTGCTGAAATATGCTATGCACTGTATTTTCTGCTGTCCTGCTGAAGTTTTTGTACAATTTTCTCTGCGGCACAGGGGTTACACTGTGTGTAATAAAAACTGTTAATTGAAAAAAAAGAAAAGGTTCTTGTTCTTCTGCTTGACCCATGGCAATCATGCAATGTATCCTCACATGGATGACTTTCTACTGTGACTTTTGTCAGTACACGTCCATAGGACTATTCAGTTCCTTCAAATCTTATCTAATTAATCAACTTTCCAAAGTCTGCTCTCCAGCCCTCACACGGTTAGGAGTACCTGAACCTATTTTGGACACAGCCCAAGCCAAAATCCTTTTTTATTTATTTGTATTTTTTTTAAATGATTGCCTTTTTAAAGTGAAGGAAAGCTTTGTGTTTTATTTTATTAAAATAACAAACCTGTTGTGCAAACCTGTGCATGCTATGGGGGCACTCGTGCATGCTTGCTCCCAAGCTCTGCTCTGTTTGTCACTGGGTCTGATTGACAGCAGTGGAAGCCAATGGCTCCTGCTGCTGTATCTGAGCCAGTGACTAGCAAAAGAACCAGTTTCTTAAACCTGTCCTTGGCAACTGATGCCAGCCTTACTGGTCGGTGGGGAGTGTACAGCACTGCCCCTTTTTTTTGTAAAAAAAAAAAAAGCCACAGCCGTGGTCCACATAAGCCATGTGGCAGAACCAAAAGTCAAGCCTTGGTTGCCCTCTTGGTGGCCACTGCTTCTGTTACACAAGTTTCTGAGGTGATGTCTGAGCTTTCTTGTAAGGAGCCTTTTCTTGTGTTGCACAGGGACCAGGTGGTCTTGAGACCAAAACCTGCTTTTCTCCCCAAGGTGTTTTTATATTTCTACTTTAATGAGGGTGAATTGTCCTTCCCTATGTCCTGTTTCGAAACATATCCAAAGAACTTTCCCAACCGTGCATGAATGTTATTAGCATCTACTTGGCAAGCAATGGTTTCTGTAAGCAAATCTGATTCCGTGTTTTGTTCTCCCTGGGGGCTCTCGTAGAGGCCATCTTGCTTCCTGCTCCAGCGTTGCCAGGTGGAACAGATCACTTATTTCCAGGGCCTTTTATATAAATGCCTCCTTTCACCCATCAGCTTTGTTGGTGTCTCTTAGGCTTTCCAGCATGGATAGGATCCCAGGTAGATGCGAGATTCGGCTGAAAGATGTTTTAAGCTGTCGTCTAAGTAAGGCTGAATTCACACCTATGCAGTTTTAGTGCTTTTTGCATTTTGCAGATTTTCACTACAGAATGTGTTTCATAGGAAACCATATTAAATTGACTGTAGTGCAAATATGCAAAAAGCACTGAAACTGCATAGGTGTGAATCCAGCCGTACTTTGGGTTTTTCGTGGGCCTGTTGGCAGTTCTTTTGCTTTGTTGCTGGCCACACCTGATCTTATTGCTCTGGATAGTTTCATGATCCAGTTTCCTGTACTGTACAATTAAGATTAAAACATTTTTGGACTTAATGCTAAAAAAAAAAAAAAAAAGGATTCTCAAAGCATTGGTGATTAATTTGAGAGTAAACTAGTGGGCAGTGTCCAATCACCTGAAGGTAGCCAACATACAGTATAACCCATGGTCTATGATTACAAACCCTGTGTCCTGTGGAATTTTACAGGCAAGTCAAATTTCCCTTTTTTTTCTTTGCATTCGTATGTGTCCTGAACAGTTTCTGGTGATGGTTTGTTTATTCATATAAACTCTTCACACTTTTTATGATCAGATATTAAGTATTTTTTGTTTATTCTTCTTAGACATTCGTTCGGCTACACAACCAAAAAACAGGCCAGGAAGTTGTGTTTGTAGCTGAGCCAGACACCAAGGGAACCTACCGGTTTGAGCTGGACCCAACTGAAAGAAAGTCTGAGTTTGACTCTGCATCTGGAACCTATACTCTGTACCTGATGGTGGGAGACGCTACGCTGGAGAATCCAATACTTTGGAATATGGTATGCGGTGTTTACTAATGGTTTTCCAGCTTCAGTGATAAACATGAAATTACTGGTGCTGACACGAGATCTTGCACCTTTATCTTTCAGAAACTTATTTTAACGTTTTGTTTTGGAATAGAATAATTTATGATTGCAGATTATATAGGCCTACTTTTTGGGATGGGAGGTTACATATGAAGCCTCGTACACACGCTCGGTTTTCTTCCCGAGTATACCGTGCGTGTATACGAGCATTTCAGGTCTCTATTCAAGAAAACTGCCCAGAATCTCGACGATTAAAATAGAGAACCTGCTCTCTATTTTTTCGTTGTGATTATCGGCTGTGTTTTTCTGCCGAGAAACCCGAGCGTGTGTATACTTGCCTGTCACGGTGGAAACCTGCGCATGGTCGAAATGACTTTGACGCATGTGCTTCCTAGGCATAGGTAGGGTGCAGTAAGATGGCGGCAACGGCATCGAATGTGACCACGGTTCTTTTGAAAGGAGTGTCTGTACTCTCAGGCGGCAAGAGATTCTTGCCAAGAATCTTGTCAGAAAAAACGTTTTTTTTCCTGACGAGATTCTGGCCCGTGTGTACAGGGCTTCAGCCTATGGCTAGATAAGTAATTGCATTTCATTGCTAGATTTAACTACTTGCTGGCAGCAAATTGATACAAAGAAAATAAAACAAATAAGGATACTGTAAACAAGAAGTCAAGTTTACGGTTGGCAAAAATAAAGTGACACTAAACTATATCGCTATTCTCCAAAAATCATTCATACACATCCACTACTTCTTGATTCTAACAGGCTTTTTTTTTTTGCAGAATCTTGCTGCTGGAATAACCAGGCTTTGCGATTAATAGCTGCTGATGGCATATAGCCGCATACAGACCAATTAACTGCGGTTTGTGACACATGCCAGAGCCTGAATGCAGTCATCTACCTGGTTATTCCAGCAGCAAGGATCGGAAGATTCTTGGTACAAGTATCCTGAGGCTTTAACAAACTGGCTGGGTAGAAGGGGACTAATTGGCATCCTATACAGATCAAGGGTCAATCCTTTGATCTGCTATTAATGAACCAAGATTGTCACAAAGAAGCAGTAATAACATTGCTAAATTTTAGGGAGAAGTATGGCCAAAGCTTTTATTGCCCATGCTTCCCCTATGGATCACAAGAGTGCAGTTCGTTCTGCACTCTTGTTATGCATTTCAGCCGATGGTGAGCTAAAGCCCACTGTCAGCTGACATCACTTATCCGGTCCATGTTTAGGGAAGATCCTGACCTTATGATTGGGATCCACCCAGATGCCTGGACGGGCACCTGGCTCAGCCTCTTGGTGATCTGCTGAGAGCTCAGAGCAGAGGGGGAGAACTGATTAAACAATTAGTCTTTGATCACTCTGTTCTCACTGCAGAGTCAGCGGGGGACAGATGCAGCATTGGATCGCTGCTGCATCCATCTAGGTCGGACATCACTAAATGGCGGACCGCGGGCCAAATGCGGACCGCTGCACTCTCCTATGCGGCCCGCCGCGGTACCGCCATTTAGCAGCCTTTTCTTCCCCCTGCCGTCTCTGTAATCCTCACACAGAGCCGACAGCAGGAGGCGGGACAGTTCTGGATGGAGGGCGGAGATGCCGGAGGTAAACAAGCAGGTGATTGGCTGCTAGGGTGAAGGGCGTTCTTAGCAACCAATCACTATCTTACAACACCCGCCCTCCATCTGAGATATGCCGTGCCTCCCTTCGATCTTCGGTTTATGCAAGGTGTCTGAGGGAGGGGGCAGAGTTGTAGTGGCCCTGTAGTTCCCTTGCTGTGGGAGGACCCCAAAAGCCCGGGATATCACTCCATTGTTGCTGGCTGCAGTTATGAGCAGAGAGCGTCTACTCTCTGTCACACTGCCCAGACCCTGCACTGACAGCCCACCCCCCTCCTCCTACGGACACCAAGACATGAGAGGAGATAGAGAGAGCAGGAGCTTCTCCTGTGTGTAGCAGCAGCCCTGCCCACATTCCAATCCCTGGCAGCTCCGTGCCTCGCAAGGGGAAAGTTCAACAGCCTGCAGCTAGATAGATCGTGGATGAAAGATCAGGGGGTGTGTAGTTGTACCATGATGATGCAAGTTTGCAACCCTCCACAATAGGGG
Organism: Rana kukunoris; assembly: GCA_029574335.1. Classification (NCBI taxonomy): domain Eukaryota; kingdom Metazoa; phylum Chordata; class Amphibia; order Anura; family Ranidae; genus Rana; species Rana kukunoris. The sequence goes on from CM056060.1 coordinate 129,347,815, forward strand.
ATCCACAGCTCTCCAGGATAGACTTTCTTCCTTCCTTCAAACTTCTCAGTGATTGAAAAGAAAGCAGCACACAGGTGGGTCAGTCATGAAGAGAGAGTTTGTTGTCACCTCCAGTGCCCCTCTACCAACACAGCAGCCTGCTGGGATTTTCCTGGTATGGTGCACTACAAGCCCCAGCATGCTCTGTCAGCCTATGTGTATGTACAGTACAGGTGAGTAAGCCTGCTTGCTGACCACAGTGGCAGAACTCCAAACAACTGGCAAACAAACTGAAAAAAAAAAAAACATCAATTGCAGCCTTACTGTACCCCATCAATCGCAGCCACTGTGCCCCATCAATCGCAGCCACTGTGCCCCATCAATCGCAGCCACTGTGCCCCATCAATCGCAGCCACTGTGCCCCATCAATCGCAGCCACTGTGCCCCATCAATCGCAGCCACTGTGCCCCATCAATCGCAGCCACTGTGCCCCATCAATCGCAGCCACTGTGCCCCATCAATCGCAGCCACTGTGCCCCATCAATCGCAGCCACTGTGCCCCATCAATCGCAGCCACTGTGCCCCATCAATCGCAGCCACTGTGCCCCATCGAATGCTGACATTGTGCCCCCCCCGCCCACTGTCTTACCCTGTCTCAGTAGGGCAGATGGCGGGCGGGGGGGCACAATGTCCCCCGCCTTTTCTTCCCCCTGCCGTCTCTGTAATCCTCACACAGAGCCGACAGCATGAGGCGGGACAGTTCTAGATGGAGGGCAGACAGCAGTGTTTTTCTCCATGCTCCCTTATATTCATTCTCTTTTCTAACACACCTGGGTGAACTGCGAGCTCCAAGAATAGGGGGTGTCAGCAGCGGCCATTGATAGCTTCATGCAATGCATGAATCTATCTATTGGTGATAGAGGGGGGGTGGCTGGAGAGAGTTGGCGGTGACCCTGCACCCTTTATAGACGCACCACCACTGCCCCAAGCCTCCATCTATGATGGAGGCTTTCTCTTATCTCGCCAGCCTCTGAACACATCAATGTAAGGGAGAGCTCCGTGGACTGTAATGTAAAGGGGGATTCTGATATAAGTGGGGGCTTTGGTGAGTAGAGACCCCCTCATATCGGTTCCCAGAGCATCAGAGTTCCCCTTTATATTACAATCCACAGAGCTTCCCCTTAGGGCCCTTTCACATGGGCCCTAATAGGACAAAAAGGACCCCATGATCATTGGAAAGGGCCCCGAGACCAGAGATCAGGGGGGCCCTTTATGGTTCCCTTCACTAGATGGTTCTAGTTACGACTCTGAGTTACAGGGAGTGAGGACACTAGTCTGGAAAGCAGAAAAAGCTAACTCGCTGAAGACATTAAAGTGGAGTTGTTGAGGGCTGTCATGTGGTGGGCTGAGGACATCAGGGTGGGGGGGGGGGGCTGAGCGGACTGTGATGTATGGGGGGGAGATGTGGACATTACAGGGGGGGGAAATGTGGACATTACACAATAGGAGGCTGAGGACTGTGATGTGGGGGCAATGAGAACAGTAATGTGAAGGGGGCTGAAGATAATAATGAGGGGGAATAATGTAAATTGGGGCAAAGGACAGTACTGGCGGGGGGTTGGTGTCAAGGAAGTGTGACATTACTGTGGAGGGGGGTGATATAAAGGAGGACCCGAGGACACTCCTCAAGAGGGAGAGGACTCTGATGTGCACTGGGGACTGAGCATGCTGATGTAAGAATGGGTTCAGATCTGTACATGTGCATGAGGTGCACATGGTCGTGGGTAGGTTAGCCCTTTTTAATGGGCTGCACTGCCTGCAGAAAACACAGAGAAAGACGTCTTTGATGTCTTTTTCAAAATAGTGCGGCAGCAACATGCGGTTTGGCACATGCGAAAAGGCGCCACGGGTAACGACCTGTTGTTCGGACCTCTGCTGGAAGAAAATTTTGCTTACCGGACCTCCAGTGAATTTTAATTCATTACCCCTGATCTAGGTGAATGTAATTATTATTATAATTTTTTAATTCTACCAAACTTCTCTTTTAAAGTGGAGCTCTGCTTGTTTGCACCCTCCAATGCCACATTTGGCACTTTTGAGGGGGGGAGAAGGTACCTGTTTTTTACAGGTACCAGCTCCCACTTTTGGCACAGACTGGCGTGGGTCCCAGAAGACTACAGGACAAGGCGTAGTAGGAAACTGGCTGTGAAGCCACAAGGCTTCACTTCCGGTTTCCCTTACTTGCTATCCTGACACCTGCACACAAAGCCAATTAAAGAATCGGTTTGGGTGAGGACATTGCGGGCTCCTTGGACAGGTAAGTGTCCTTATATTAATAATCAGCAGCTGCAGTATTTGTAGCTGCTAATTTTTAATTTGGGGGGAGCTTGGAGTAAATTTGTAACTTTCATTGACACTATAGATGCGGTTCTGCATATGTCTGTTTATTTAATAGTAGAAATATCGGCTCCTGTGATAAAAATATATAAAATCAGCCGAGCGTCCTCAGGAAGAGGCCAGAGGGTTGCGGGGAAGGTGGAGGAGCTGAACTTATTACACATATGTGTTATGCCCAAAGTCTACAACTGGTTATTGTTGGTTAAAAATGTAATAATGTTGTAGTAATGTTTTGTGTTGGTCTGTTTCAGGCTGATGTGGTGATTAAGTTTCCTGAGGAAGACGCTCCAACCCCTATGCAGAGCAAGAGCCTGTTCACTCCTAAACCAGACATACAGGTAACCAGAGCTCCAGAAACTCTGGAAATATGAATGTTGTAATGAAATGGGAAGTACAGTCTGGAATCATGACTTGTGGATGATGGACGTGTACATCAATCATTTGACATCTGATGTTTGACATACATTGCGCTCAGAGTGTGTTTTAAAGGGGAAGAAACCCCAGAAGCTGTTTATAATTGAGTTGGGAGTTCCTGATTACCCCATATATTGGTTGTTTGGTTTGCAGCAACATTGAGCTTGAAGGGCTTTCAAAGGGGTAGACACCATGTAGCTGCCACAGTCCCAGGATTACAAGGTGCAGCTTTTATTCTTGCCATGTATGATATTTACATCCACATACATTTTTGGTAACTTTGTATGACAATGGCATAGCCCAGAATGTGGATATAACAGATAGAGAGCAATGCATAAGACTTCACAAACTGCACATAGCATTGAGCACCTGAGAAATATATACAGTGGGGGAGATTTACTAAAACTGGAGCATTCAGAATCTGGTGCAGCTCTGAAAAGTAGCCAATCGTTTTTTAACTTCAGCTTGTTTAATTAAAGGGGGGGAAAAAGTTGCCCTATATAGCTTCCTTTACCTTAGTGCAGTCCTCCTTCACTCACCTCATCCTTCCATTTTGCTTTTAAAATGTCCTTATTCCTTCTAAAAAATCCTCACTTCCTGTTATTCTGTCTGTAACGCCACACAGTAATGCAAGGCTTTCTCCCTGGTGTGGAGAAAGCCTCTTGAGGGGGAGGGGGCGAGCAGGAGTGTCAGGCGCCCACTAACACACAGCTCCTTTCTCTATCTTCAAAGTAGAGAGTGTCCTGACTTGCCTGCTCGCCCCCTCCCCCCTCAAGAGGCTTTCTCCACACCAGGGAGAAAGCCTTGCATTACTGTGTGTAGTTAGACAGAAGAACAGGAAGTGAGGATTTCTCGGAAGAAATAAGGACATTTAAAAGCAAAATGGAAGGAGGACTGCACTAAGGTAAAGGAAGCTATTTAGGGAAAAAAAAATGTTCCTTTACAACCCCTTTAAGCTTTGACAATAAAACCGGAGAGCTGATTGGTTTCTATGCAGAGCGTCAACACATTTTGTATTCTTCAGTTTTAATCTCCCCAATATGCCTTTTTAGAAGGATTGATCTGAGCAACTTTAAAAATTATATTAACTTGTTCTTTCTGAAGAGAAAGTTATAGATAGTTGGCTGCAAGTTGAGTACTGCAAAAAAATATACACTTTTACACTATATATGTTTGTGTATAGGCAAGCACTTTTGCTGGCATCTATGGCTTATACCTATTTTTCAGCACACTAGATAAATGCCATAGAGAGCTGCCAGTCAAAACCTGCAGTGTGGCTGTTCCTGTGGTAGCAGGTGATGGCTGAATGGAGCGGGTCAGCGCTTCCCACGTGTAGTAAACAAAGAAGCGTGCCACACGCTCATGAGATCGGCTTCAACAACTTAATTGTTCCCGACAAACGCCTTCAGATATCTGCCAAGACCATGCAAAGAGTGCTTCATTTTACCCAAAGGGGTGTAATTGTAGGGACTTCTCTATAATTGAGCCCTTTTGGGTAATGGCATGGCCTGAGTGGGTGTTTGGTGATTTTTTTATTTTTTATTGAGAACAATAAATTTGTTGACGCTGATGTCATCGGTGTGTGTCTGGCTGACGTATTTTTTTAATACACTAGGTGGCATATTTGAGGTTGAACTATGTAGGACAGCATGAAGCAGTTAATAAGAGGATTTACATTGTTTTGTTTTTTTTCTATGCCTTATACAAGTTGATAACATAATAAAATATGTGGAATTGAGATGACATAAGCAGACCCAGTATGTGTAGAGAGATTTATATGGATAAATGATAAAAAGTTTTTCTAATTCCATACTAAGGGTGTATTCACTCTGGTATCACGTAAGGCAAGTCTGGAAAGTACCAATAAAAAAACAAGTTGGGCCCCTTTCACACTGCCGCGACTTTATCATGATTTTGTGGCTGCATTTTTTATGTGATTTTAGGAAAAGCCTGGGAAAAAACTTGAGGTCTATGGACCTTAACTCGCATGAAAGGCGGACCAAAGTAGTACAGGCATTACTTTGCAGTTGACACGACTTGAAGTCGCACATCTGTGAATGGTTATTATTGGAAATCATGGGGAGCGACTTTGCAGTCCTAAGTCACAGAACAAGTCGCACAAGTGTGAAACGGGCCTTAAAGTGGATTTTTTTTTATTTTTTAATGTCACAATGTAGAGTATAAGATTTCCTATCATCTGTGCACAGTCTTGCCACACAGAGTTAATCCAGATCTGAGAAATCCTCTTTTAATGTTCAGTGAAAATGAACAGCCTTCCAGATAAAACCCTGCCTAAATAAAGTCAGTTTTCTCTCTTCTTGCTTTGAGTGACAGGTTATTTACATATCTAGCTTGTACATGTTTATCATAACATGAGGTGATCAGAAGTCTATTGTATATTACCAGGATGTGTTATGTGGGGGAGGGGTGGATTTCTTTCTCGTACATCACGGGACACAGAGCGGCATATTCATTACTATATGGGTTATATGGAGTACCTTCAGGTGTGGACACTGGCAATCTCAAACAAACAGGAAGTCCCTCCCTATATAACCCCCTCCCCTAGAGGGAGTCCCTCAGTTTTTTCGCCAGTGTCTTAGGTGTTGGTCACGGAATAGCTTTGCTCCACATCCTTGGGATTAAGGGCGGGCTAACCGGATCTGTCCAAGGAGCCTCAGTGCCAAAGTGGACAGTACCCGGGCCCCAAACCGTGGGGTTTTGCCTATAATGCTCCTCTTTGGAGGGCTGGGCCCAGGACTTGGAGTTTGTAAAAACCATAAGTTCCTGTTTGCCAGGGTGCTATATAGGTCCAGGACAGTGGGTACCTTCATAGGACCCCAGGGCCTGAAGGTCTACTACGCTACCCACGGAGATGGGAGAAGATTGGACCGTTTTTGCAAAACGTCCTGCTGCATGGAGCAGGTAAGTGGGGAGCCTGCGGGACTTGGTTCGACAGCAGGCTCTCCAGCGGGATCTTAAGGGGGGTAGCCTGAGTATGCTCTGCATTGGCACCATGGTCGCTATGTCTGATAGACAGGATGCCCTGAAATGTTTCCCCCCATAACTTGATCCCCCTACCTATCTATGTATGTTTGCTAGCTACCTGCTGCTCGCTGGTTGAAGATCTTTTAAAAAAAAAAAAAAAAATATCTCTAGGCTAAAGGGACTCCTTAGGGGCCTGTGTTAGCCTTACCTTGCCGGGATTCAAATCTGCCGCCTGATGCGTCCTCCATCCTGCATTCCTGGGCTCCAGAGTGCGTCTCCTCCTGGGCTCTCCTCCCCTGACAGTCGCGCGCGCGCGCGCATGCATATAGAAAATTTTCGCGCCGTTCGGGAGGGGGGGGGAGGGGCGGGAGTGTGACTGCAGTGTAGAGTGGGCGCGCCTTTAATTGCTGTTATACACAGCAGGCGCGTTCTTAGCTCAGTGCAGAGCTGAGCTGGAGAGAGAGAGGACGTAGAACTGGCAGCACAGTGACTCCCGATGGCGAGAAGGGGTACTACATACTGGAGTCAGCTCCAATACTTTTTGTTAAGCCAAAATCCCCTTGGCAACAGGTTGAATGCTGGCAAACATGTTGGGGGTGGGGCTGTATGTGGTGAATAACATATAAAAGAGAAACATACTGAGCCCCACCGGTTTTGGGGCATTGGTGATCCTATTGTCCCCTAAACCTTATTTTTTTGTACTCCTGGCTATAACAGTCTGTTGTTGTAAGCGGAGTCCTTCGCTTTTGTATTATGGCTTCCAAGGGTTCAGGATCAAAAAAAAAAAAAGAAAAAAGAGAAAAGGCAAAGACAAAGGGGTTCCTCCTCTGGTTCCGATAATATGCCAATACTTTCCCCACAGGTTATTCCTATAGGGGGTCACCCTGGATAAGCCATTAAGGCCCCATGCACACGAAAAGCAAAAGCAAACACTTTCTAAACTCAAGTTTTCAAACGCAAAAACCGGCGTTCAAAACGCCCGTTTTTGCCGCGAATTTCGCGGCGTTTTGCCGCGTTTAGCGGCGTTTTACCGCGATTGCGGCTATCAGCGTTCAGAACCACTGAATTGTAGACCCTCCCAAAGCTTATATATTTAACCATTTCTGCAATTTTCAACAGAGAGAGCAGCAGCAGCAGAGAGAGCACTTGCATACATTCATTATTCTCCTTTGTGAAATGGATCCCATAATGAATATATGCCAAGAAAGTTCTTACTTTGCACTTGATGAGGCTTCAACACCGTCGCAAACTACATGGACGACCCGTTCGCAGAGCTCGTCGTCGCTATTGGACCCATCCGTTGATGGCACAGAGATTTTCAGTTGGGTATTTTACATATCGAATTTTCAAAATTTCGAATTTTTAACATTTCGAATTTTCAAAATTCGAATTTTTCAAAATTAGAATTTTCGAAAATTAGAATTTAAAAAAATTAGAATTTTCGAAAATGCGAATTTTAAAAAATTCTAATTTTAAAAAATTCTAATTTTCGAAAATTCTAATTTTGAAAAATTCGAAATATTAAAAAATTGGAATTTTGAAAAATTCGAAATTTTGAAAATTCGAATTTTGAAAATTCGAAATTTTGAAAATTCGAATTTTGAAAATTCGAATTGTTAAAAATTCGAATTTTTAAAAATTCGAATTTTGAAAAATTCGAAATTTTGGAAAATTCGAATTTTGAAAAATTCGAAATATTGAAAAATTCGAATTTGAAAAATTCTAAATTTTGAAAATTCGAATTTTGAAAATTCGAAATGTTAAAAATTCGAATTTTGAAAATTCGAAATTTTGAAAAATTCGAATTTTGAAAATTCGAAATTTTGAAAATTCGAATTTTGTAAATTCGAAATTGTGAAAATTCGAATTTTGTAAATTCGAAATTGTGAAAATTCGAATTTTGAAAATTCCGAAATGTTAAAAATTAGATTTTTAAAAATTCGAATTTTTAAAAATTCGAAATTTAGAAAAATTCGAAATTTTCAATATTGAATTATTGAATGAATATATATCATCTTTGAATTATCTGAATGATAGACATAATTTAAAACGATTTAAATAATTTTTTTAACATTTTTTAATGATATTCCCCTATTTTATTATGTTAAAAAAAGGGTTCCTTTAAAAACGCTTATAAACGCAAACGCGGCTAAACGCGGGTGCCGCGATTAGACGCGTTTAGACGCGTTTAGCGGCATTTAGCGTTTAAAACGCAAAAGCAAACGCTTCTGAACCCAAAATTTTGCGTTTGAAAAAACGGCCCTAAACCCAACTGCTTTTAACCGCCAAAAAACGTGATTGTGTGCATGGACACATAGGATAACATTAAATGGGTTCAGGGGCAATTGAAAAAAATGCCCAAACGCCTCTGAACTCGAGTTTACCAGCGTCTCGTGTGCATGGGGCCTAAGGGGGTCTGGTGCTGAGGCTGGCCCAGGTCGGCCCAACCCTGTGTTATCACAGAGGAGATGCTAGCCGTCACCCTAGGGGGGCTAGAGAAAAGAGGTTAACAGCTATGATCGCTGGCTCTTTTTCTGGCAAGAAGAGGACTAGATCCCCATCGCCAAAAAGGGACAGAACCTAGAGGATCTACCACTGTAGAATCGTTTTCAGCCTCCCAGGCGGAGAGTCTGTGGGTCCAGTCTTTGACAGACATGGCCCGCTTGGCATTCAATTTGCCATTTCCAGAGCCTCAGGTTCCTGCGGTATCCTCTTTGGGTTCTTTTAAAAACGCCTTTAAGCAACGCAGCGTTTCTGGCCCATCCTCTGTTAGAGGAATTGGTTTTTCCAGGATTGGGACGACCGGACAGAATTTTTTCTGCCGCCTAAAGCTGACGAGAGGGTAGTCTTTATGCACGTCTACCAGGAAATATTTGTGCTTGCAGGCACTCTTTCCCCTGACCAAGTGCTCTTTAAAAAGGGGGCCCGGATGGCTCAGTTGGTAGAGCATCGGACTTTTAATCTGAGGGTCCAGGGTTCAGGTCCCGGTTCGGGCACTGCTTTTCAACTACCCGTGAGGTCCTTGAGGCCGCATCTCCCGGAGAGCGCCCGATCTCGTCTGATCTCGGAGGCTAAGCAGGGTCGGGCCTGGTTAATGCCTGGATGGGAGACCACCTGGAAGGTTTTCTGTTATTTACCCTATGAAAAAAAAAAAAAAAAAAAACATTTTTTCTAAGAAAGGGGGCGCTCCCAACTGTGGACGCAGCCATCTCATGGGTGAATAAATCATTAACTGGCCTAAGGGGAAACATACAAATGTTTAAGGTCCCGGTCAATAAACGTTTAGAGACACTTTTTCCAGCATCCTTGGCTACAGCCAGCAGTGGCTGCAATTGGAGTTTTGTCAGGCGTTAAAGAACCAGACAAAACAGATGCTTAAGACATCCCTGCCCAATAGGCAGAGGAGTTATTGGATATTCCCAGAGCTCTGGGCTTTGCGGTAGAGGTTATAAAAAGACTCCATCCAGCAGGCGTCTCGTTGTCACTATTTTTAGTGCATATGAGAAGGCTCTTATGGTTGAAGAACTGGGCGGCCGAGCCCATGTAAAAGACTGCTGGCAGGTTTGCCCTTCCATGGAAAGATCTGGATAAATACATTCAGACTGTTTCAAGTGGCAAAAGTACCCTTTTACCAGTCAAAAGAAGTTCCGGGGTCCTGCGTTTAAAAGGCAGTCCCCCCCCCCCCTGTTCCGGGGCCCTCAAATTCCAGGCAGTACGGACCTCCTGCGCGATCAAACTTTTAAAATGGATCGCAAGGACAGGCCTCTGGGGATCGATCCCCAACAGAGGGGGTCCGATCATCTGTGGCCGCAGGCTACAGATTAGAATTTCTAAAAATTTCCTCCACAAGGAAGGCCTCAATGCGGGCGGCGTTGGTTCATCTGCTTACCAGGGCATAATGGTAGAGGTACCAGCCCAAGAACAGGGGCTAGGTTTCTATTCCAATCTGTTTGTCATACCAAGGCCCATCGGCGATGTCAGACCAATTTTGGACCTAAAAGGTTTAAATGCTTACCTAAGGGTTCGCTCTTTCCGGACAGAATCCGTTCGGTCAGCAGCCGCCACACTCTAGAAGGATCTAGCTTCTATAGACATAAAGGATGGTTACCTTCATGTACCAAGTCTTTCAGCCACATCAAATATTTTTGTTTTTACGCTTCGCAGTGATACAGCGTCACTTCCGATTCGTGGCGCCCCCCTTCGGGCTGGCTACGGCCCCCGGGTATTCACGAAGGTCCTTGCTCCAATTCTAGTCAGTCTAAAGGATCCAAGGGATCTCGGTCCTAGCATACCTGGACGACCTCTTAATCATAGATCACTCGCTTCCTTGGTGGAATGCGTAGTAACCCTCATGGTTCAGTACCTCGAGGGGTTTGGCTGAGTCCTAAACTGGGGAAAGATCAGCATTTCAACATACAAAGCAGTTGTAATATCTCGGCATGAGATTAGACACAGAACAGAAGATGGGTGTTCCTGCCCCTGGTAAAGGTCGAGGCTATCAAAAGATTAATTCAGTTGGTTCTAAGCAAAAGAGAACCAACTATTCGCCTATGTATGCGATTACTAGGCAAACTAATGGCCATGTTCGAGGCGATACCACACGCTTCCACACTCGGGTCCTACAGACAGCAATTCTAGCAGCCTTGGTTCTGCCCAGTGGTCTGGAAGGCTGGAGAGCGGTCTGGAACGGACATCCAGATTACAGGGGTCCTCGGTGAGAAGTCATTCAGACAATGCCACAGCGGTGGCATATATGTGAACTACCAAGGGGGAACCAAGAGTCAAGCCACTCAGAGTGAGAGGAACTTGGTTTTTCGGTGGGCAGAGGTTTAGGTACCTTGCATATCGGCGACATTCATTCCCGAGGTGAACAACCTGCAGGCGTACTTCCTAAGTCGCCAAACCCTGTCGCCGGGGGAGTGGTCCCTGCATCCACAAGTTTTTTTTTCAGACAATCTGCCAGAAGTGGGGAGTGCCAGACGTGGAGGTCATGGCATAAGGATTCAACAAGAAGCTAGACAGGTTCATGTCTCGAACGATTTCGCCGCGGAGACCGCCATTATCGGTTACCCGACCGCCCACAGAAGAGATGGATATCTCGGTTGTGGCAGCAGCTGCTGCCGTTACCGAGATATCCATCTCTAAAGTGCCGACGTATACCTGCGGTGGGCGGTCGGGAAGTGGTTAAGGTGGGTTTACATCCACTTTAAGGTGTGAAGTAGCAGCATTGTGAGCGTTGACAAATCCAAACTTCTACAAATGGGGGGGGGGGGGGGTTGTTTTTTATCTTTGTTTTTGTTTTGTTTTTTAAGATGGGATTGGGCAGGGATTTCCTTAGGTGTGTTTAGAACTGGCCTGTTTAACATTTTTTTATTTTTTTTTGCCTAGCATTTCTTCCTGAAGATTGCATACAAATAAAGACTTTTAGTAGGCATTTTCCTACCTTTTGCTAATTTGAAAAACCAATCTCTCTCATTTTCTGCAGCACTTATTCCGGGAGCCTGAGAAGAGACCCCCCACCGTTGTATCAACCACGTTCACTGCTCTGGTCTTGGCCCCACTGCTCCTGCTCTTCATCCTTGTAAGTAGCTGTTACTTTATTTTTTTTTATTTTTTAATCCGATAATTTTTATTGTAAGTTTTCAATTTTACAAGTTGTGACACCCAAACCTAAAGAAACACAACCAAGTCGGTCTCTCTTTATTGATGCATAGCTGGTATATCAGAGTCAGTTATTGACATATACAGTTTATATGAATATCGTGTTTACGGAACCTCATACAGGCAGCCCGAGATTAAGAACAAGGTTCCCATTGAAGTGAACAATCTCAGATGATACACAGGGATAAACCAAGTCTCCGTACATAGGTTTTACATGTATATCTGCTGTCTTCATTTATATACTGTTTAGAAAGTTCAGATCTGTTAGGAGATTTTCCCTTCCTGTATAACACAGTGTGATGTCTGGGCATACAGGCAAGATTGCTAAAATTGCTGATTGTAGGAAAGGCACACACCCCCTCATCATAGGCAGACACTCTCAGAGGTGTTTTGCAACAGGGCCAACTGCCTGCTAATTGATTTATAGCAACCTCCCCAAACAGAAATTTCAGGCTGCTTTTATCTGCGTCTTCCAAGAATTTGTCAGGAGTTATCAGGCTGATAACAGCAATGGTTCAGAAGAGAGCTAAGGGACAAAATACTGCAGATAGAGATAGTGAGATAGATAGGTATGTATGTGTGTGTCCAGCTTGTTTTTTTTGGATAGCATAGGGAAGGTTAACACCCCTGTAATGTTTGTTTTGCTGTCTGCCCGAGCCACCTAATTTTCTGTCCCTGTGACAATTGGATTATTAAAATTTTGGGTTGTCGTGGTAACAAGGATTGGTGATAAAGCTTCTGCGGAGACACCTCTTTTCCCCCTGATGTCTCTACAGGAGAGAATTTCCCTTCCTTGAGTAGATCTCCTCTCAAGTGCTGTTGTCTCCCTCCGTTCTTAAGTAGGGGTCGTTCTCAACATTGATTACTGCCTGTAGTCCCAAAAAAAAACACTTAAATGTGAATAAAGCAAAACATTTGATCCAAAATACACTACCATGTGTTTGATCACTGTGTTCAAAAAACACGTCTCGGTATGCTAATTCCCGCAGTTGAGTGTTACCTTTTAGGTTTAAACACTTAAGGACCGCCTAACGCCGATATACATCGGCAGAATGGCACGTACCTGTACGTCGTCTTTAAGAGCCCAGCCGTGGGTCGCTCGCAACCCGGTCTGATGGCCGCCGGTGTCCCGCGATTGGGTCACAGGAGCTAAAGAACTGTGAGGTGTGTGTGTGTGTGTACGCACCTTCCCCATTCATCTGTGTGGCAGTGACAGTGATCGTCTATTCCCTGATATAGGAAACGGCGATCAGTGACGTCACGCCTACAGTAAGAATCACTCCCTTAGGGCACACTTAACCCCTTAGCGCCCCCCCTAGTGGTTAACCCCTTCACCGCCATTGTCATTTTCACAGTAATCAGTGCATTTTTATAGCACTTTTCAAAATGTGTCCGCCATAATGTCAGTCACGAACAAAAACGATGATCGCCACTATTACTAGTTAAAAAAAAATTATTAAAAATGCCATAAAACTATCCCCTATTTTGTAGACACTAGTGCAAACTTCTGTGCAAACCAATCAAAACGCTTATTGCAGGAAAGGGTGGTTTGGGGTTAAATTTCAGCAATGATTGGATGTACATTTTACACCAGTGTGGGAGTTTTTTTTTGTTTTTCATACTCGCATTGTGCACTTACTAATCCTGTGATTAATTCAGCTGTGATTGTACTTTGGAGCGATTAAGCCCTGTAAAATGTAAATTTTACCTATTTCCATGCAATTTTTTTATATTTACTTGGTTAAAACTGAATTTTTATTGTGTAGTACTCAACATAAAACAGTAATTATATGCATGACACACTACATCCCTTTTAAGAATATTTAAGATTCACTTTAGAGACTTGTAATGGAAGTAATCAGTGAATTCTAATACTATAATTTAAGCTAGGAGTTGCATTATCTCACAAAACTAGTTAGAGCAAAGTTGTTTTTTTCCCTGATATAATGGCATTTCAGTGATGGCATATTGTTTATAAAGGACAGTGATTGCATATATTCGTAGTAGCAGTATTTGTTTGTCATGCACCAGTGGACAAAGTTAGGACATGCACAGCTATAAAAGTAACATTTAACCACTTGCTTACTGGGAACATATACCCAGGCGAAATTTCAGCTTTTGGCACTGTCATGCTTTAAATGACAATTGCGCGGTCGTGTGACGTGGCTCCCAAACAATTGACGTCCCTTTTCCCACGAATAGAGCTGGTATTTGATCACCTCTGCGGTTTTAATTTTTTTGCGCTATAAACAAAAAAAAAAGAGCGACAATTTAAAAAAAACACTATTTTTTACTTTTTGCTATAATATCCCAATTATTTTTATTTATTTTTTAAAACTATTTTTTTTCTCAGTTTAGGCCGATACATATTCTTCTACATATTTTTGGTTAAAAAAAATGCAATAAGCATATAGTGATTGGTTTGCACAAAAGTTATAGCGGCTACAAAATAGGGGATAGAATTCTGTTTTTTGTTTTTTTTTTACTAGTAATGGCGGCGATTTTACGATTTTTGTCAGGACTGCGATATTATGGTGGACACTTTTGACACGTTTTTGGGACCATTCACATTTATACAGCGAACAATGCTATAAATATGCACTAATTACTGTAGAAATGTGACTGGCAGGGAAGGGGTTAACACTAGGGGTGAGGAAGGGGTTAAATGTGTTCCGTAGGAGTGAATCTAACTGTGGGGGAAGGGGACTGACTGATGCTGTGTTTCTATGTACAAGGGACACATCATCGGTCTCTTCTCCGTGACAGGATGTGGAGCTCTGTGTTTACACACAGAGCTCCACATCCCCGCTCTGTCACTGCCGATCGCAGGTACCTGGCGGACACTAGGCACGCACATCGGCATCTCGGTGCCCCTAGTGGCTGTAAAAATACGGCCTCCCGGTATTGTAGAGCCATCGTGTGGCCCTCTTTTTATTATGGCCCAGGTCTGAAGAAGTTAAATACAGGAAACCATAGGAATCATTTTCCTGACCAAAAATAAGTGTACTAAATAAATAGATTGAGGCTCCAGTTCGAGGAGGAGTCTATCCTACCTTACAACCTACAAGGACTCCTCTGGTCCAAAACCATCCCACCACAAAAAATAAGAGCATTAAACCGTATTGTCACCCACTCTCTCCAACTGTGGAACAGACAGACCCTAAAGTTTAAACTATCTTCTGATACTCCCCCCCTGGCATCATTCCTAGGTGACCCACGTTTTTCCCCCTTAGTCAGAACTCATAACCCAAACTTTCTTACGTTTTGGAAATCACATAACCTAACCCATTTGAAATCGCTCTCTCACCTTAACTCATTCTGCACTTTCTCCAACCTGCAATCAAAATATGACCTGTCTCTCGGGGAATTTGAAAATTATACAAAAATTAGAAAATTCTATCAGACATTCTACTCACTTACACTTCACCCCCCCTATACTCAATTTGAACAAATTTGCATCTCCTCCCCTCGTGATAGGGGCCTGATCTCCAGAATATACAAAAGCTTGAATGAAACAAACATGTCTGAGAAGTCACATCCCATGTTACAATGGGAATCGGATTTAGGCATTTCATTTACTCTGGAGCAATGGGATACCATTTTCACTAACCTCCACAGATGTACCAAAACAACATCTATCAGAGAATCAGCTATAAAACTGCTCTATAGATGGTATCTCACACCAGCTAAACTTAATTCATTTTACCCTTCACTGTCTCCACTCTGCTTCAGGGGATGCCCCGCCCATGGAACGCTATTGCATATATTTTGGGACTGCCCCCATTTAAGGGACACTTGGCACAAGGCCAGCATTGTAATTGATAAAATTGCCGACCGAAGTATCCATCTCACACCCCTAATCTGCCTCTTATTCGGCCCTATTAAGGATATTCCTACATCAAGCACAAGGCTCATCCACACATTTCTCACCTCCATTCATTGGGCCATAGCCTTTAATTGGCGCTCCACATTGGTACCCTGGCCACAAATTCTCAACCGTATGACAAACATTAAACTCTCAGAGAGAATTCACCATACACTATATGACTCTATGCCCCAGTATCAAAAAAAATGGACGCTCTGGGACGCCACACTTCTGGTTTAAATTTAAATATTACTAACCATAAACCCGTTTTTTCTACACAATGTTAATTATCAATGATACCTGTATACATTCATGTACCATCATTGTTATCTTTTTCTTCTTTTGTACTTTGACCTTTTCTACAATAAAATCGTTTATAAACAAAATAAATAAATAGATTGATGGCTCATAATGAGAAGTATGATATTGAATGTGGTGCTATAAATACTAAGATATTCTTGTACACATTTTCATTGTAGTGGATCAAGATTGGTGTGAATATCTCCAACTTCAGCTTTGCTCCCAGCACTCTAATCTTCCACCTGGGACATGCAGGTATGGATCAACACACTTGTTGGTGTTTTGATTGTTGTGATTGGCTGTCTGTATTTGTTCCGTATGCTAATCGTTACATTTTGTCTTCCAAGCTATGCTGGGCCTGATGTATGTCTACTGGACCCATCTGAACATGTTCCAGACCCTGAAATACCTGACCATACTTGGAATTGTCACTTTCCTTGCAGGAAACCGCATGCTTGCCCAAAAAGCAGTCAAGAGGTAATGTGGAAAAAAATAGGCTGACCGCTCTTGTAATGTGGTATGGTTCTACCCCGGTAATGGTGGACTCAGGCTTGGGCCACATCGGTGATAAAACAAGGGGAAGTGAACCCGAGATTGTAAACCTGTGCCCTTTCCCTGGACATTTTATAGATGGGCAACTCCTATCCTCATATTGATTAGTGGTTCCAAATCAATAATATCTACTGCAGTAGGGAACAGATACAAAAGATACACTTGGCTTCTTCCCAAATGACTGTTCTCCTTTATTATGATGTAATTGAAGGTTTTTATACACATGATTACGTAGGTATCACATTAATATTACAATTGTACGTTTATGGTAACATAGGCAGGCTAATTCTAATCAGGACTCAAAAAAATGCAAACATGTAATGAAAACATTATAGGTGCCGTGTGCACAGTGAGGGCAGTGTGCAATACATATAGAATACAATTATATACAGAACTTACATATAGAATACAATTATATACAGAACTTACAAATTTCCTTAACACCTGCATGAGGCAACATGCAGGATCACTTTAACTTAACAGGGCAAAACAGGTTCACTTTAACTTGGCCCTCCTGAGCCACTATGCTTTGCTCATTCGCCACTTCATTCAGCTGCCAGGAGCAATGGAAAGTCCTGTTTAAGCCACCAGGGCTATTTCCTTCCTGTGGGACAGTGCTTATTGGCCCAGAGCTTTCACATCAAATGAGTCACAAATTGAAAATTCATACCTGGGAGTATGCAAAGGATTAAGGAAAACTTTGCTTTAACATTCTTATTCTATTCATCAAGACTTTCTTACTGCTGTAACTTTTGTTGGAGACCCTGTTGCCAGACCATTTTATTTCAACAAAAAGCCTTCCCTCTGTAGACTTCTATAATCCCTGAGGCTGCGCCTGGGGGCTGCCATCTTGGATGTGATGTCAGCTGACTTGGCTCATGTGACACTGCAGTATTCTCCTTCACTTTTTTGAGTAAACAATTAGCTCTAGGACCCCTGTGGAGGTGGGAAGAATGATGGCTGACTGATTTTGCCTCATATACAAATTTAAATTGAAGCCGCCACACTTCTAAAAGTTACTATACAGTATATGACTTTTTTTGGAATGTGTAAAGCTGCAGCATTGTTCTAAAGCAAGCCTGCATGTATATGGCAGGTATGTAACTCACTTTCTAATAAATCAAGCCTATGGGTGATTGGCGCCCAAACCTGCGCCCTGAAAAAACATCAACAATGCAACTCTTTTTCTGACAGATTTTCTTTAGAGATCTTGTCACCAACTTAAAGCATTGTAAGTAAAAGCACAGAAGAATCGACTATTTAAAATTCCTACTTGCAGTTTCTTTCCATACAAATTTTTTTTTTGGGGGGGGCTTGCAAACTTCTAAACCTCTAAACTTGCTTTCTTTGTTTTTTGGCTTTTTCTGGTATAGAGATGATGGGGTAGATTCACATACACTTAATATTGCGCTGCGTAATCGAAATACTCTACGCTGCCGTATTTTACCAGGCTCTACACCGAATCCTGGTAGATTTTTGCCCGTACGCTACGGCGGCATAGTCTATTTCTCGCCGCGTAATCGAAATACACGATTAGGGGGCGTGAAGCATTTAAATTAAGCGCGTCCCCGCGGCGATCGAACTGCGCATGCTCCGTTCGTAATTTCGGGGATCGCCGGCAAAAGCTCATTTGCATACCCCGACGCGGAAAACTACGGGAAGTCCACCCAGTGGCCGCAATTTTATTGCAGCGTAGATCCGAAGGCGTACGAACACGTAATCCAGTCTAATTGAAGCCCGCAGCCGTCTATTCATGGTTTGAGGTTTTCGACTAGCTAGAAAACGCGCGTAATTTGAAATTACTCCAGTCTAACACCAGTTAGACAGGCGTAATGGCTCTCTGAATCTGGCCCGATATGTACTAAAGATTTGTAAGAATATCTACTATATGCTGTAAATATATGTTGATGGTCTTCACATATATATATATTTGTTTTGTATAGGTAAATCCATTTAATATCTCTTTAAAAATAATATTGTAAACTAGGGTTGTCCCGATACCACTTTTTTTAGGACCGAGTACAAGTACCGATACTTTTTTCCATGTACTCGCTGATACCGAATACCGATACTTTTTTTTTAAATGTCATGTGACAGGTTTCAAACCACAATACAGACTAAGGATATTTTCTTTAGAATTATGAAAAACTCTAACTCAAGACATTATAAAAGAATAAAAATGAGTAAACTTGAATAAAAAAATGTATTTGCTTGTCACGCAGTAGTAAAAAACTCAAAGAATTTTCACAGAACATGTTGATAAATACAAAAAAAGTATTCAGCCAGGCATCGGGAGCCTTTGCGCGAGTACATGTAGTCCGGCAAATACTTGGTATCGGTCCCGATACCGATACTTGTATCGGGACAACCCTATTGTAAACTTGCTAGCAGGAAGAGTCAATTCCCTAGTACAGCCTCTCCCCTCCATGGCTGTCACAGCCCACTCCTCTGTATTGTCTGTGCTGGCCCAGCTTCTCCACCCTCACTCTCTCTATACAGGCGAGGAGCGAAGGGGAATACTGTGCAGGGGCCGCCATCAGGGGGGTACAGGCAGTACACCTGTAAGGGGTCCGGAGATGGCAACCCCCTCTTATATTTTATAAAAAAAAAAATGTAATATTTTTATTAAAGGGACAATTTTTTGTCTTTTTTTTTTTTTTTTTTTAAGAGGTCCACAGGGGCCCGAAGGCCCCCAGGGCCCTGGATGGCAACCCCCCCCTTTTTTTATTTATTTTTTATAAAAAAAATATATATTTGTTTTTAATATATTTTTATTAAAGGGCCATATTAATTTATTTTTTTTAGGGGTCCGGAGATCCCCAGGGCCCCAGATGACAACGCCCCCTTTTTTATAAATATATATATATATTTTTTTTATTATTATTTCTTTTTTATTAAAGCGCCCAGAGGTTTATTTTTATTAAAGGGCCCAGTGGTACCGGATGGAAAGCCACCTTTTCTTTGTAATTTCCTTCTCATAAAAAATAAATAAATGCGCTACCCCTTTTTTAAGTTCAATTTGCGGCAGCAGCCAACCCCCCCCCCCCCCCCCCCCCCCCGCTTTCATGCGGCAGCAACCACACCCCCCCCCCCCCCAGTTATTTGCTCCAGGGGGCCCATGCCTGAAGCTGTGTAAGGGGGCCCAACATTCCTGATGGCGGCCCTGATACTAAGAGCGCCCTAGTTGGCTGAGGCTTCTGATATCGCTCAGGACTTTGGCATGTCTACTCAAGGGAAGCTTTTACAGTTAAAGACCATGCCTAAAATGCATGCAGTGGACATATAATCTCATGGGAAGTATGCTGTTGAAATGAATGGACTGGCGACAAAGTCTCTTTAAAATAAAAAAATAAATAAAAATGCAGTCCATGAACACTATTCCAAAATTTTAAATGAATCTGAATTTCAAAATATCCATTTATGCTCCTCCCAAACATGTAGACCATTTGTGCACACAGTGAAGCCTACCCCAAATGGTTCTGGTGAACTGACCCATTAAAGTCATTAGCTGAAAACTTTGCAAATGCTTTGTAAGTGCTTGCTGTACACACTGCTCTATCACCTACTGAAAGTGACGAATTGACACACAGAATGGGGCTCAGCCCTGTCCCCCCACTTGTTGGCGGAAGGAGCCATTAGCTCCCACTGCAATGTTTGAGCCAGTGAGGGGGCAGAGAGCTGGGAGAGCAGCTACTCTCATGCACATCATTTGGATCAAGATCGGGCTCGGGTAAGTATTATGGGGGAGCTGCACACAGAAGATTTTCTTCTTTTACAGCCATTTAAAGCCATGTATGCAAAAACCAACATAGGGTAACCGGGGCGTTTGTATGTACGATTCGACAACATGTAATTTATCTTGTAATGTCAGATTTGTCAAACCTGCAAATAAAAGGCACATCTGCTAGTTAAAATTTTGCTTAATAGATATCAGTCTTCTGATCCTTATTTGCTAACCTGTTCTTGTATTGCCCTTTCTAAGTGAGGCAGACAGAAGCAGATTAGTATCTAAAGTCATCAGACTCCTTTGCATTTAGTACAAGGAGTGTCTTAATTTCCAGCCTTCACCTCTACTTTGAGCCGTCTCACTGCTCCGCTTCTCTCTTTTTTCTCCTCCTTCTTTCTCTCAGGACTGCAGCTGAACAAAGCAGTAGGTTGGCAAAGTATAGAACGCTTCGGTAATCTGGGTACTCCCCATGAAGTAAGGCTGCCTTTGCTCTTCATTGTTCCTCTTGGTCAACATGCATGCTGACCACCCTCCATGTCACCATACCCTTGTGTCCAATCTTCCACCCATGCTCACCACTCATTACTAAACACCAGGCGTTGGGCTTTTGTAGACTGACTTGTAGTGAGTGCTGTAACAATGGCAAATATTGTCTCAACCTCAGAAGAGGGTCACTGCTCTATTTTCAGTGCCTTTAATCTCCTCTGAGGTAGGAAGAACAAGCTATGTGCTTTTTGTGTGTTGAAGAGGTGCCCTTTGACCCCTCATTGCTAACATCCGTGCACCTCCATCTGGTGTGTTATTAATATCACCACTGACTCCGCTTCAAACCAATGTCAGACCTGTGGAATCGCATGGGACCCCTGTACAAATCTAAGGAAAATTTAAAATTATTCTAATTCACCTTTGCAGTGTCTGCATGTTGTATTTAGCAAGTCACAGTCACAAATAAGAGCAGTGCATGTTGTAACCCCCTTCTTGCATGTTTAACATTTTAGTTTGGTGTGGGAAGAGTTTATTTTTATTTTCTATTTTTTTTTGGGGGGGGGGGGGGGGGGTCCTGTCTCCATCTCCTATAAGACAAAACCAGGGGAAATATCTTCTTAGACAGGACTCCAGGTTTATCCTGGTCCAATCAGAGAGCCGAGAACATCTGCTTGTGAACCTTCCATTCTAATATAAGGAGGAGATGGTACAAAGGGTAATGGCTGCGGGGGATGAATCTGATGGAGGTGGCTTGCTTGGGTACAGTTCTTGGGCCAAATTCAGATACAATTATGTATCTATCTGGCGGTGTAGCGTATGCTCTTTACGCTACGCCTCCGCGTTTTATGGGCAAGTGCCTTATTCAGAAAGCACTTGCTCCGTAATTTGCGGCGGTGTAGCGTAAAGTGTCCGGCGTAAGGGCGCCTAATTCAAATAAGTAATGTGGGGCGTGATTCATGTAAATGAATCATGACCCCACGCAATTTACGTATTTACTGAGCGGCACATGCGCCGTCTGTGAACGTATACCAGTGCGCATGCATGAAATCACGTCGCTAGTAGTCAATATAAACGACGTGAACGTAACTTACGTACAGCCTCATTCCCGAACGATTTACGTAAACGACGTATAATTCAACGCTGTCCGACGTCCATACTTAACATTGGCTACGCCTCCTATAGCAGGGGGGTAACTTTACGCCGGAAAAAGCCTTACATAAACTACGACGCCCGGCCGCAAGTACGTTCGTGAATCGCCGTATCTAGCTCATTTGCATATTTTACGCGTAAAACAACGGAAGCGCCACCTAGCGGCCAGCGTAAATTTGCAACTAATATTCGACGGTGTAACAGACTTGCGCCGCTAGTATCTTTAGCAGAATTCCGGCGTATCTTGTTTTCTGAATACAGAAAAAAAGATACACCGGCTCAGAATAGACTTTATGCGGCATATCTATAGATACGCCGACATAAAGGCTATCTGAATCTGGCCCCTTGGGTGTATGTGGGATAGGCTTCCCTGAATAAATGCGTTTTCAGGACAGACAGAGTAGGGAGTTCCAGAGGATGGAAGAGGCTCTGGAGAAGTCTTGGAGGCGAGAATCAAAGGCGATAACAAGGCAGCTAGAGAGCAGGGGTCTTGGGAGGAGCGGAGAGGATGATTTGGGCGATATCTACAGATGAGGGTGCTGGTGTAACTGGGGGCGATATTGTGGATGGCCTTGTATGTTGTGGTTAGTATTTTGAATTTTATACAGTAGGGGAAGCCAGTGGAGGGATTGGCAGAGATGAGTGGCTATTGAGTGTTTCGATCTTCCCCTAGGTGTAGCTGTCGGTGGCCCCAGCATTGGATTGTGGGCAGGATCAGCAGTTTTATCTATAAGTTTCAGGTGCTATGTATACATTTCCATTGTGTATCTCTCATGCACTTGTATTCATCTCTATGAATGAAGCCAATTCAGTAGCCCTTTGACATGACCATCATCAATTTTTACCAAACCCAAAAGGAATAATTTATTATATTGCAGCTTACCAATTTCTAGATGTGATGGCTTCATTTTGTTTTCTCTTTTTTAGTGTTTCTTTCGTTTAGTTTTATCTGGTGATCCAGCTAGTAAGTCTGATGGTTTTTCAACAGAACAAGCACTTCTGTAAATGTAATTTAGGGCTCTTTCACACGGGCGGACCGTATGTCTGCTTTTTCACCCATCCGTGTACGGATAAAAAAGGGATATACATTGATCCCTATGAGATTGCCGATCTCGCCCAGTTCCGCAAACCTCCGATTCTGCAGATGAAGGAAAGCCATATTTTTCCATCTGTCATCGGATCGGGTGAACACGGACATACGGTCTGTGTTCATCAGATCCCCCCCATAGGGGACAGCTGAGAGCTGACAGAGACCGCCCTGTCATCCAGCGGGTCAGCAGGGATCAGCAGAGCAAGCAGAGGTTCACGGGGCGGATCATCACCAATCAGTCCTGTGTGAAAGGGGGCTTAATGACATTTGGAAGAAGGAAACTGGTTTTAAAATGATAGATATAGATCTTGATCTAGAGAGATATATATTTAGAGATATATATATATATATAGATAGAGATTTTTTTATCTATCTATTTCTACAGAGTTGAGTCTGTACCTGCTTATACTAAAAGATCTAGCAACAACTAATGACTAATATGTAGAAGTTTTAATGTAGTAAAAGTTTGTGTGTGTGTTTGTGTGTGTGTGTGTGTATGTATGTATGTATATATGTGTGTATATATATATATATATAATATATATATATATATATATATATATATATAATTATTTTATTTTTTTCTTAACCTTTTAATATGTTGTCATTTTTTTCTATTTCTTCAGAACACCCACAAGCGGAGAAAAGGACACAAAGAAAACACATTAAAATGCCAGCGTTCATTTGTACAAGTTCAAACTGCAGTCCCTATTGAGTTGTTTTTTTGTTTTGTTTTTTAATGTGCCCGAATTTGTGTCTTTTGCACTGATCGTACTGTGACAGTCCCTCCATACTATTGTTGCCCTTCTACATTGAAACCACTGCGAGATCCATTCCAGATATTTCATAAGCGGACATCGTCCTCTGCCTGAGGAGGCCGTGATCCAGACGTTGGCTTGAGTCGGTCACCTGAGCAGCTTCATCATTGACATCAGGTGGTTGGGGACTGGCACTTTTTTTTTTTTTTGTTTTGTTTGGGGCACGAGAAGTGAAAGGGGAGGAGAGGAATTGGGACTTTAATATGTTCTTCTCCAGAAAATAAATTGGAAGGTGAGAGGGACTTGATTGCCTTGTGATTCTTTTTAATCTCACTACTACACCTTACACTTTTTTTTAACTTGAGATATTAATATGGCAGTTTGTTTCAATGTAAAGTGAACCTGGCAGAAAAGCTGTATGATAGAACTACCGTATTTACTCGAGTATAAGCTGAGGCACCTAATTTTTACCACAAAATACTGGGAAAACGTATTGACTCAAGTATAAGCCTAGGGTGAGAAATGCAGCAGCTACTGGTACGGTAAATAAATAAAAAGTTACCCGTCAGTGTTTTATTAGTTTCCCCATCAATGTTTTATCAAACGCTGACGGCGACACTCTGATAAAACACTGAGGGAGACACTCTGATGAGAGTGTCCCATCAATGTCCAATCATTATCTGTGTATTACTGTATTAAGCTTGCCCTATTAGAGCAGACCACTCTTTCATATCCCACTCGCTACAGTAGGATCTTGAATACAGACAACGGGCGGGTAGCAGCGAGGTGCTGCGCCAATGATATCATTGGCTGCTAGGACATGGCAGTCCAGCAGCCAATCGTAGAGCACAGCATCATGGCATGGGCGGGAGTTGCGGCAGCGGATCTTCTACAGACACGAGCGAGCGGGAATAATACACAGGTGGGTGGGATGGATGGTAGCTGAGGGCCGAGATACGGAGACCCCGCACACCCCGGGATGACTGCCACACACACACCGGAGACACCTTAGACAAGTAAGTGGCAACATGACTCTAGTATAAGCCGAGGGGGGGCATTTTCAGCCTAAAAATAAAGGAGTGGAAAAAACTCTGCTTATACTTGTGTATATACGGGCTGCATATTTCATAGCTACCAACCCTTTTTTTTGTTTTACTATTTAACCACTTAAGCCCCGGACCAATATGCTGCCAAATGACCAAAGGGGATTTTGCGATTCGGCACTGCGTCGCTTTAACAGACAATTGGGCGGTCGTGCGACGTGGCTCCCAAACAAAATTTGCGTCCTTTTCTTCCCACAAATAGAGCTTTCTTTTGGTGGTATTTGATCGCCTCTGCGATTTTATTTTTATTTTTTGCGCTATATACAAAAATAGAGCGACATTTTTGAAAAAAAATCAATATTTTTTACTTTTTGTTATAAGAAAAATCAATAAACTAAATTTTAGTCAAACATTTAGGCCAACATTTATTTAGCCACATGTCTTTAGTAAAAAAAATCGCAACAAAAAAAAAAAAATAGCTACCTAGCGGGAACAGTGACACTAATACAGCGATCAGAAAAATGATCTCTTAGGGACACTGGCAATAGGGAGTGAAAGGGTTATCTAGGGCAGTGATCAAGGGGTTAAAACTTTATTAGGGGGGGGGGGGTACAGGGCTACCCTGAACCTAATATTAACTGCCTGTCACACTGACACTAAATACAGTAATCATACATGTATGACTACTGCATTCAGTGACACTGTGACAGGGGGAAGGGGGGCGGGGGCGCGATCGCGGGGGTTAAATGTGTTTGTGAAGTGGTAGTGTAGTGTAGTGTAGTGTTAGTGCAGACTTACTGTGTTGTGATCTCTCCTCAGCGGTGGTTGAAAAAAACGCCGAGGGAGAGATCACGTCGCTTCCTCCTTCCTGTGTTTACACAGGAGGAGGAAGTGACAGGGCGGGCGCGCGCATTGGCTGAGAGCCATGCGGAGGGGGCGGACAAAAACAAATAGCCGCCCCACTTGTCGGACCGCTCCTGCAGCCGCGCGGACCGCCGCATGTACAGGGGGGGGTCCGATCGGACCCCCAATTCCCCCCCAAGGCACCAACGTATATATACGTTAATGTGCCTGTCGGTGCCATTCTGCCGACGTAAATGTACATGCGGCGGTCCTTAAGTGGTTAAAGTGGAACGGTCGTCCCCTTACACACATTGGGCCTGCTCGGATTCGCCTGCCCGTTTTTCAGGTGTCACCCTTTGACTTGTATGGGCAGGCGAATGTCAGTGGAGATGTGTCTGCTGACACCCGTATGGCGATACGTTCACCATCTGTCCATTGGACAAAAAAGCGTCGCCTATGGAGATTTTTAAGTACTGAAGTTTGGCACCATTCCATGAGTGGGCGCAATATTAAAGCGTGAAAAGTTAGGTATCTATTTAGTCGGCATAACTTCATCTTTCACTTTAAACAAAAAAATTGGGCTAGCTTTACTGTTTTGTTTTTTAATTCATGAAATCGTTTTCTTCCCAAAAAAAAAAAAGCGTTTCAAAAATGATTGCGCAAATACCGTGCGAGATGAAAAGTTGCAATGACCGCTATTTTTTTTCCTAGGGCAGGGGTGGCCCGGGGGCCACATGTGGCCCGCGGAGCCCTCTGATGTGGCCCGCGACCTCCTGCTCTGGAATGGCAAGCCCAGATTGCAGGTTGCCGACGTGCCATACCCCAACATCAGTGTTGTGAATGAAGCTGGTGGTAAAGTAAGTGGCTGCGGAGCAGAGCCCCATAAGCCAATGCATCCTCTACAGCGCCAGCTTTTGCCACAGGTGGAGTCTATGGCAACGTTCAGCTAACCCGCAGGATAGACACAGGTACACTACGCTGCACTCTTGGTGTGGGTAAATGGCAGCACATCAGTGTGAAAACAGTCTTGGGCCCGTTTCACATGATCAGCCCTCAATTCCCCTCTATAGAGCGACAGATGTCCATCTACCTCCAATCCGAAAACAGAAGGGAATTCCTCCCCTTCCATCTGTGTGGATCAGAGGGCCTATAGAGAAGCCGTGACCTGTCATCCGCCCACTTCGCTCATTGTGGCCCACGACTCGTTACCAAGGTGCTTAAGTGGCCCTCGCTCTTCAAAAGGTTGGGCACCCCTGCCCTAGGGTGTCTGCTAAAAAAACATATATATACTGTTTGGGGGTTCTGAGTAATTATGATTTTTGCATGTAGGATAGGAGTGCCAAAATAGGCCCGGTATGGAAGTGGTTAAAACCTCCCCCCCCCCCCCCCCCGAAACTTCCTTCTTAAAATTAGGGTGCACGTTATACGCCAATAAATACGGTATATTTTTGGGAAGAAAATGTACACAGAATATAAAAAATGAAACTATTGAGAATTAAAACGTTAAGTGAGTTTTTTAACTTTAGTGGCCAGTATTTCTGTAAAACTAAAGAGAAATCAGGGATTAGGTTGCTACAGCCCTGTGTATAATACATAATTGGCTTTTATTTATTTTTTTAAATGCAATATTGTGTTCACTGTTTTTGCATCTTGGTTCTGCTGATCTCCTCCAGGCTCTCTCATCTACTCAAGATGGCATTTGCCTTGTCTGAGATCAGAGTATCGGCAGTAGAGAAGTCGTCAGGTAGCCAGTGTCTACCTATATTGAGCTTCATCCATCAACCACTTTATAAATGATATTGGGTCTGAGATCAAAAGTACCATTTCTGTCTTTGCAGATGAGACACCAAGCTATGCAGTGGAATAACGTCCTTGCAGGATGTCTCCAATTTACAAGCCGACCTCAATGCTCTGTCTAATTGGGCGACTAAGTGGCAGATGAGGTTTAATGTTGATAAATGTAAAGTTATGCACTTAGGGGCTAAGAATTTGCATGCCTCGTACATACTAGGTGGAGTACAACTGGGGAGATCTGTAGTGGAGAGGGATCTGGGGTTTTTGGTAGATCATAAGCTCAATAATGGCATATTGTATTAAGAGAGGTATCATTTTGCCCCCCCCCGCCCCCGTACAAATCATTAGTAAGACCTCCTCTGGAATATGCAGTTCAGTTTTGGGCCCCAGTTCTCAAAGAATATCGGGGAACTGGAGAAAGTGCAGAGAAGGGCAACCAAACTGATAAGAGGCATGGAGGAGCTCAGCTATGATGAAAGATTAGAGGAACTGAATTTATTCTCTTGAGAAGAGGAGAATAAGGGGGGGATAGGACCAACATGTACAAATATATAAGAGGTCCATACAGTGAACTTGGTGTTGAGTTATTCACTTTACAGTCAACACTGAGGACAAGGGGGTGCTCTTTACGTCTGGAGGAAAAGAGATTTCACCTCCAAATACGGAAAGGTTTCTTCACAGTAAGAGCTGTGAAAATGTGGAACAGGCTCCCTCCGGACGTGGTTCTGGCCAGCTCAGTAGATTGTTTTAAGAAAGGCCTGGATACTTTCCTAAATGTACATAATATAACTGAGTACTAAAATTTGTAGGTAAAGTTGATCCGGTGAAAATCCGATTGCCTCTCGGGGGATCAGGAAGGAATTTTTTTCCCCTGCTGTAGCAAATTGGATCAACTGTGGGTATGGAGTTGGGTATATGGGATTGTACTGTGTTTTTTTTTTTTTGTGGTTGAACTGGATGGACTTGTGTCTTTTTTCAACCTGACTAACTATGTAACCAACCCCACGAAGGCCAGAAACGGACTGCTTCATAAAACATTTTCTTTTTATTTAACAAAACTAATAATTTACATTTTCAACAAAACAAATAAGGAGGAACCATTGTTGACACGATGTTCACCATTTCAGACGCCATAAAAGCTTGAATTGTGCTTGCCACGTTGATGGGTGATATATTTTTCAACACTTTCATTTTACAACATCCTCCTCTTGGGGGGGGGGGGGGAACAAAAAGTCTTCTGTACAAAGAATGTGCTAATGTAAGTCTACGGCTGCTATGACTGATCTACTCTCCAGTCTGGGTTCTCCCTGTGGACAAATAAAATGTGGTAAAACAGTACATTGGTGGTAAAATGCATATGTACTAAGTGCAAAAAATGAAGAAAAAAAAAATCCAATCCAATTAATGTGCCCATTCTTGGAATGTTTGCAGGAATCTGGATAAGTCACTGGAGTGGTATAGCCCAGACATTGCATGCTGCATTTAGGCGAATTCGGACGAATTGTTCATTATTCGGATGCATATGAATTTACCGATTCCGAATCGAAAAACCACGGACGGAATTCGAAAAAACAAATTATATTCGAATTGAATTCGAAAAAAAATCAATGCGAAAAGAGACTATTTGTTTTCTAATCTGGTCGAATATTTTCGATTTTTAGAAATTCGGACGAAAACGAACGAATTCCGAAAACGGTCGAAATATTTTCGCTTTCGACCAGATTTTTCAAAATTCGGTCAAACGAACGAATTTTGAAAACTGATTTAACACATGTAACGAACCTAACTTAACGAAATTAATTAAATGACGAATTAAAACAAAACCAATTTTTGCCTAATTTAGGCCAGGTTCACACTATTGCAAAGTGACTGTGAGAGTGCAATCTGGGATGGGTGCAGAGCCAGTGGAGTGGACTCTGGTGGTACGGGCAGTGGAGAGAGGCAGCTGCAGCCAGGTGGGCTGGCAGGGCCTGAAGATGTGGTGCTGGGATCAGTAGCCACGTGGACATCTAGCACTAGGACTACCTACATTTTTGCTACACCAAAAGGGGCCTATAGTCCCTGCCTGCAAAGGGCATTTGCTAAGGCCTTGCAGAGCCAGTGTCAGATCTAATCTAAAGTGCTAGCTGGTCCTGGAAGTGAGGTGCTTGAGCGGGGGTGTCAAACTCTATTTCATCGTGGGTCACATCAGCATTATGATTGCCCTCAGAAGGGCCGGTTGTGTCTAAGATTAGATGTCCAGCGCATCCCCTCCCCTTACATTAGAAGTTAAGTCCCCCACTCTGCCTTACATCATCCAATATGCAATAGCTGGAGACTGTGAATGGCTCTCTATGGAGCCGGATCACATATCTCCGATGCGGCTCCGGTGCAAATTTGCACAGGGCCCTGTGTGGCTTTTGCTCCATTTTAGGTCCAAATTCAGCCAAAAATTCGGCCTTGAATCGGACCTGAAACGGTGAACAAGGATGCACTGGACCCCTGCTGGGAGCCGCATCAGCATTAGGTGTGAACGGAACCTTAGTTAAGCAGAGGACATTAAGCTCAACAAAAATAGACGAGTGAACTGAACCAACCTAGTAAATGCGGACTAATTGACCATGGTCAGGAACTTTTTTCCAACCTCCACTTTCTAATATATGGACAGTTAGTCATAACCTAAGCTTTAAAAGCAGGCATGATCTGATGCCTACAGACCATAAGCAATGTGCCCCAAGTTCTATGGAATCTTTGATTTATCAAAAACTCATGTAGAACCATGCACTCGCCACATTCCTAGTGTGATGCAGTCTACTCCGGTTGCCAAAACGTCTGTGTAAGATGCGGTGTCTAGAAAAAAAATGGGGCTCTTGGGATGGAGTAGAAACTTCACTATAGTAGAGGATGGGGTGCCTACCATCAAGAGATAAGTCATCCCTATACAGAATTCAGTTAAAATGCTGCATGCAATGCCTCTTGCCCTCCTATCTGTGCCTAGAGGCTGGTATAAATCTCTTTATAATCCTTTAAAGAGGCTGTAAACCTTTGTGTGCATAGGATGCATTAAGGTGAAAAAACACCTTGCACTGTCCGGCCCCCCAGCCCCCCTGTTTTACTTACCTGAGCCATTCATTTCAGTGGGTGCCATCCCGCGTCGCTCTCTCCACTACTTCTCGGCTCTTCATTGGATAGATTGATAGCAGCACAGCCATTGGCTCCCGCTGCTGTCAATCAAATCCAATGGCAGCGGGGGCAGAGCCAAGTCATACACTCGGCAGCTATGGACGCCGACTGTATGACACGGGAGCGTGCCCGCAAGGTAACCCCCTCGGGAGAGAGCTTCCCAAAACGGGGGTCATCAAGTGCAGGGGAGGAGCTGTGGGACCTTAGAACAGGAGGACCGGGGCCACTCTGTGCAAAATGAAACTGCACAGTGGAGGTAAGTATGTTTTTTTTTTTTTTTGTAATAAAGTGAACCTTGAGGCTGGATTCACACTTGTGCTGTGCGAATTACAGCTCTCTTATCTCTGCAAAGAGATAAGAGAGCTGATCAGCAGATCATCTCCATTTTAGCTGCAAATTTGAAGACAGGAGAGGGGGGAGTGTATTGAGGAGAAGAAGAGAAATCCTGATGAGAACTGAACACATCTGCGAATCAGATGCGTGCCCATAGAAGATGATGGGCCTGAATTCGCACCTGAGCCGCCCTGCAATGCCTAGAAAACGCATGCGTTTTTTGGGCAATGCGTAGTGCAAATGCATCGCACATATGTGAACCAGTCTCATTGAAATCAATGTATTTTATAATTTTTTAGAACCCGAAAAACAATGAATTGGTTGCGGCTTAAACCGCATTCCAATTTGCATAGGTGTGAACCCGGCCTTATGCTGCGTTTTTTGGGTTCTAAAAAATTTTTTTTTTTTAATGTCATTAAAAACGACCGTGTGTGGGCTCCAGAGCATTTTTCACGATCTAAAAAAATGGGCATTAAAAATTTCGAACATGCTCTATTTTTTCACAATGTTTTTAACGTTGTCGTTTTTAAGGTTGTAAAAACTGGACGTGTGTGGGCTTTAACGACATGAAAAACCCGCGCATGCTCAGAAGCAAGTTATGAGACGGGAGCGCTCGTTCTGGTAAAACTACCGCTCATAATGGAGTAAGCACATTCATCACGCTGTAACAGACAGAAAAGCGTGAATCGTCTTTTACGTGTTGTACGTCACCGTGTTTTGCTAGAGCATTTTTTTTTCACGATTGTGTGTAGGCAAGGCCGTTTTAATGATCATTGTTTTTTCTAGACCCTGAAAAACGTCATTAGTGTCACTTTAACCACTTCAGGTCGGCGCTATCGTCAAAAGACGTCCACAGCGCCGACCTGAGGTGCCAGGTGGACGGCTTTTGTTTGCATTACCCGCGCGCGCCGCTGGGGGGCGCGCAGCGGGTAAACACTGTGCCGTCGCATCGCTGGGAAGCCGATGCGTGTGCCTGGTGGCGGCGATGTCCGCGGGTACACGCGTTTCGGCAGTCCCAGCAGGTGACAGTAGGGACGTGGAGCTCTGTGTGTAAACACAGAGCTCCACGTCCTGTCAGAGGAGAGGAGACCGATCTGTGTCTCTTGTACATAGGGACACAGCGTCGGTCACCTCCCCCAGTCACCCCCCTACCCCCACACAGTTAGAACACACCCAGGATACACATTTAACCCCTTCCTCACCCCCCTAGTGTTAACCCCTTCCCTGCCATTCACATTTATACAGTAATTAGTGAATTTTTATAGCACTGATCGCTGTATAAATGTGAATGGTCCCAAAATTGTGTCAAAAGTGTCCGATATGTCCGCCGCAATATCGCAGGCCTGACAAAAAAAAAAAAAAAATCGCAGATCTCCGCCATTACTAGTAAAAAATTAAAAATAAATCATAAATCTATCCCCTATTTTGTAGGCGCTATAACTTTTGCGCAAACCAATCAATAAACGCTTATTGCGATTATTTTTAACAAAAATATGTAGAAGAATACGTATCGGCTTAAACTGAGGGAAAAATATAATTTTTTTTTATTTAAAAATTGGGATATTATAACAAAAAGTAAAAAATATTGTGGTTTTTTTCCAAATTTTCTGTCTTTTTCTGTTTATAGCGCAAAAAATAAAAATCGTAGAGATGATCAAATACCACCAAAAGAAAGCTCTATTTGTGGGGAAAAAATGATAAAAAATATAATTTGGGTACAGCGTTGTATGACCGCGCAATTGTCATTCAAAACGCGTCAGCACTGAAAGCTGAAAATTGGTCTGGGCATGAAGGGGGTTTAAGTGCCCAGTAATGAAGTGGTTAAGGACCTTTTCACATGAATGGACTGATCAGGTCCATTTATGTGAAATGGTCCTTAAAGTGAGACTAATGACGTTTTTCATTGACTGTCAAATTTTCATTCAGACCATCCATTGCCCTCTATGGAGCGGCAAGTGCCATCCGCCGACATCCGATCCGCTAAAAACAGACAGATGGGGATCTGGTCGCAATCTGTAGATTGGCCGGCAGTCAGGTGTAAAAGGACCGTCGGTCTGTTTACATCCAACCTCCTATAGAGGAGAGTGGGCTGTGTCTGTGTCCGCTCTGCGCAACATGGACCTGCCATCCGCCTGCTCAGCAGATTGGTTTCCCTCCTGAGGAGGCGGAGTCTTCCCCATGGAAGGGGCCTTAAAAACAAGAAGAATAATTGGCATATTTTAAAGGAAAAAGTGTCTTACAGGCCAACCAGAACCGATGCGATGGTTTCCCTTAATATCCTAGGATTCCGTTTACTTTCCTCTTGGTATTGGCTTTCCAAGTAATCCTGCCTGTAATCAGAAAGCGGTGTGAGGTGTCATTTTAAAAAGCAAAACTTCCATAATCCCAAACGTATATTTATACTTACCCCAATCGTTTTCCCATCATGTTCTGCAGGTAGCGCCTGGCTGAGATTTGGCTCAGGAATTTTCGGTATGTGTTGGTGAATATCGCATCCACATGTCTCGCCATCCTAGAGTAAGTTTAAAGCTAGAGCTGTAACATACGTCGGCTAAGAGATGGTCGTAGCTTTACAACGCGAATACGACATTTTAGGAGCCTTTGACACCCACCTTTTCTCTGAGAGTCCTCGAATAAATCTCTGCTCCTCATCAAGTGACCAGTCGGGATTCTGCATGGGATTTCTTTCCAGCATTGGTGGATTAACATACCTACTGGATTGAGATGACTGGCCTGGACTGCAAAATTAAGCACAAGTACAGTAAAACCTTGGTTTGAGAGCGTTTTGGAAGATAAGCAAAATGTTTTAATCAATTTTGCCTTGATATACAAGCGATGTCTTGATATAAGAGTCGAGTCATGTCACAACTGAGTATAAAAAAGAAGAGAGGAGCCTCTAAGTCAGGGATCCTCAAACTACGGCCCTCCAGATGTTGTAGAACTACACATCCCATGAGGCATTGTAACACACTGACATTCACAGACATGACTAGGCATTATGGGAATTGTAGTTCCTGAACAACTGGAGGGCCGTAGTTTGAAGACCCATGCTCTAAGTATAGCAATATGGTTACATTTAACCGGTTAAGACCCGGACCAATATGCAGGTTAAGGACCTGGCCCCTTTTTGCGATTCAGCACTGCGCGTCACTTTAACTGACAATTGCGCGGTCGTGAGAAGTGGCTCCCAAACAAAATTGGCGTCCTATTTTTACTACAAATAGAGCTTTCTTTTGGTGGTATTTGATCACCTCTGCGTTTTTTATTTTTTGCGCTATAAACAAAAATAGAGCGCCAATTTGAAAAAAAAAAAACAATATTTTTTACATTTTGCTATAATAAATATCCCCCAAAAATATATAAAAAAAAACATATTTTTCCCTCAGTTTAGGCCGATACGTATTCTTCTACCGATTTTTGGAAAAAAAAAAAAATCACAATAAGCGTTTATTGATTGGTTTGTGCAAAAGTATAGCATTTACAAAATAGGGGATAGTTTTATGGCATTTTTTTTTTTTTTTTTTTACTAGTAATGACATCGATCAGCGATTTTTTTTTGTGACTGTGACATTACGGCGGACACATCGGTCACTTTTGACACATTTTTGGGACTATTGTCATTTTCACAGCGAAAAGTGCTATAAAAATGCACTGATTACTGTGAAAATGGCAGCGGCAGTGAAGGGGTTAACCAGGAGGGGAGCTAAAGGGTTAATTGTGTACTAATGTGTTTTTTCTAACTGTAGGGGGCGTGGCTGGACGTGTGACGCCACTGATCTGGGCTCTTAAAGGGGTCGTATATGTACCTGTACGTCCCCGTGCCCAGCCGTGGCATTCTGTTGACGTACATCGTCGTTCGGCGGTCCTTAACCACTTGCCTACTGTGCACCTACACCCCCTTCCTGCCCAGACAAAATATAAGCTTCCGGCACTGCGTCGCTTTAACTGACAATTGCGCGGTCGTGCGACGTGGCTCCCAAACAAAATTGGCGTCCTTTTTTTCCCACAAATAGAGCTTTCTTTTGGTGGTATTTGATCACCTCTGCGGTTTTTATTTTTTGCGCTATAAACAAAAATAGAGCGTAAATTTTTAAAAAAATTCAATATTTTTTCCTTTTTGCTATAATAAATAACCCAAAAAATATATAAAAAAAATATGTTTTCCCTCAGTTTAGGCCGATACGTATTCTTCTACATATTTTTGGTAAAAAAAAATGCAATAAGCGTTTATCGATTGGTTTGCGCAAAATTTATAGCGTTTACAAAATAGGGGATAGTTTATGGCATTTTTTTTTTTTTTTTTTTACTATTAATGGCGGCAATCTGCGATTTTTTTATTGGAACTGCGACGTTATGGCGGACATTTCGGACACTTTTCTGACATTTTTGGGACCATTTACATTTATACAGTGAAAAATGCTATAAATATGCATTGATTACTGTATAAATGTGACTGGCAGTGAAGGGGTTAACCACTAGGGGGCGGGGGAGGGGTTAAATGTGTGTCCTATGAGTGTTCTAACTGTGGGGGGAGGGGGGGGTGACTGGGGGAGGTGACCGATTGTGTCCCTATGTACAAGGGACACAACCGCTCTCCTCTCTCCCTGACAGGGATGTGCAGCTCTGTGTTTACACACAGAGCTGCACGTCCCAGCTCAGTTACTGAGCAATCGCGTGTGCCCGGCGGCGATCGTTGCCGCCGGGCACTCGCACGGGATCCCCGCAGAGCGGCGGGTGCGCGCGCGCCGCCGGCGACGCCCGCGCGCCCTCCCGCGGCTTTAAAGGGACATCACGTCATATGACGTGATGTCAGAACAATGGAGTCGTCTGCCCGCCGTCATTTGATGGTGGGCAGATGACAAGTGGTTAAGGACCGCCTCCTGCACATATATGTCGGCAGAATGGCACGGCTGGGCACATGCACGTACAGGTACGTGCTGTGCTAGTACCCAGCGGGATTCGCGGACCCGATCGCCGATGGAGTGCGGCGATCGGCCCCCGGAGCTCAAGAATGGGGAGAGCTGTGTGTTAATATGGCTTCCCGTTCTTCACTGTGGCGGCGTCATCGATTGCGTGATCCCTTTTATAGGGAGACACAATCGATGACGTCACACCTACAGCCACACCCTCCTACAGCTGTAAAAACACAGGTCACACATAACACCTTCAGCGCCCCCTTGTGGTTAACTCCCAAACTGCAAATGTCATTTTCACAATAAACAATGCAATTTAAATGCATTTTTTGCTGTGAAAATGACAATTGTCCCAAAAATGTGTCAAAATTGTCCGATGTGTCCGCCATAATGTCGCAGTCACGAGAAAAATCGCTGATCGCCGCCATTAGTAGTAAAAAAAAAAATGTATAGAAATGCAATTAAACTATCCCCTATTTTGTAAACGCTATAAATTTTGCGCAAACCAACCGATAAACGCTTATTGCGATTTTTTTTACCAAAAATAAGTAGAAGAATACGTATCGGCCTAAACTGAGGAAAACAATTTTTTTATATCTTTTTGGGGGATATTTATTATAGCACAAATATTGCATTTTTTTCAAAATTGTCGCTCTATTTTTGTTTATACCGCAAAAAATAAAAGCCGCAGAGGTGATCAAATACCACCAAAAGAAAGCTCTATTTGCGGGGAAAAAAAGAATGCTAACTTTGTTTGGAAGCCACGTCGCACGACCGCGCAATTGTCAGTTAAAGTGACACAGTGCCGAATCGCAAAAAGGGGCAAGGTCCTTAAGCTGCATTTTGGTTCGGGTCTTAAGTGGTTAATGAAGGTACAACATTTAGCAACTTATTGCTACACTTAGAGGTGCCTCTCCTCTCTTTTATATCCTGTAAAAAAATGCTTTGATATACAAGTGCTTTGGATTACAGGCATGTTTCTGGAATAAATTATGCTCGCAATCCAAGGTTTTACTGTATACAAATTTCAATAGGACAATATTTATATACTATGGAGAACCTTTCCTGCCTTTAGGTACAAGTCCAGCAAAAGTCGTTTTTTTTTTTTTTTTTTAAGGGGTGGCTAGTGGCAAGGGATTAGAACCCTTGTGCCAAACACATAGCCAGAGAACTGCATGTAACCCTATGCTACTTGTTGAACAGCCTTCAGCCCCCCGCAGAGTAGTGGGATTTTAAACATTGATTTGTAAAGGGACTGTGGTGGCAGTGACACTTGATGGGATTATCGGACGAATGATTGTCCGTTTTTTTTGTAAGCTAGTCTCCATATCAAAAATTAAGAGGTTGCTAAAGCATCAAAATTCTTAATAGCCTCGGCTTCCCCCACTGCTATCCTCGGTAAGGGAATCAGGAAGTGAAGCGCTGCGGCTTCACTGCCCGGTTCCCTACTGCGCATGCGCGAGTCGCGCTGTTCAGTTCCCAGTGGTCCCTGTTGTGTTCTGGGAGCTGAGTGTTTCCCAGAACACAACGGGGGGGGGGGGGTGACATGGAGGGGCCGGACTCCTGTGGGAGTCAATACCCGGAAGTGGTGCAAATACCTGTCTTATACAGGTATCTGCGCCCCCTCCCCCTGAAAGGTGTCAAATGTGACACCGGAGGGGGGGAGGATTCTGAAAAGCGGAGATTCACTTTTGGGTGAATCTCCGCTTTAAAATAAAATTATACAATCTGGTATCATATGAGAAAAATGTTCATGTTTGTCCATTTGGGTAATTTCGAAAGCTGTGTAACGATCAAATTATGCTACGTTCACTTTGAAAGCAGCATTTTTTGTATGATTTTCTGATCGTGTGTACGGACCTTAAAGGGGAAGTCCAGACTGAGCTTGTTTGGCTGGGCTTCTCCTATGGGTCACAGGAGTGCAATTCGTTTTGCACTCCTGTGACCTGTTTTCAGCAGAGATCGGTCTGAAGTCCGCTCTCCACTGACGTCACCGCCATCAGCAGGGGCATCGCGTCATCCTGACTTCCATGGCGGGATCCGACAGCTGCCCTGATTGATGGCAGTCTCAGCGAGCCGCCCTCTCTCCACCCCCCAACTGCTTTTTTGCTGTCTATCCCTGTGGTTTTTTTTTATTTTTTTTTTATATCTGTATCTTATATATGTTCAATGGGTGTCAGACAGAACAGGAATTGTGGGTAAGACATCCCAAAAGGGATTTTTCAGCTTTCAGCGCTGTCACACTTTGAATGACAATTGCACGGTCATGCAACACTGTGCCCAATTGAAATTTATATCATTTTTTCTCCACAAATAAAGCTTTCTTTTGGTGGTATTTTTATCACCTCTGTGGTTTTTTATTTCTTGCGTTATAAACAAAAATAGAGCGACAATTTTGAAAAAAAAAAACACAATATTTTTTACTTTTTGCTATAATAAACATCAATTTTTTTTAAAAACAAATTTTTTTCCTCAGTTTAGGCCGATACGTATTCTTCTACATATTTTTGGTAAAAAAAAAAAAAAAAAATCGCAATAAGCGTATATTGATTGGTTTGCGCAACATTTATAGCAGCTACAAAATAGGGGATAGATTCATAGCAATTTTTACTATTATTTTTTTTTTTTTTTTTTACTATTCATGGCGGCGATCAGCAATTTTTATCATGACTGCGATATTGCGGTGGACACATCGGACACTTTTGACACATTTTTGTGATCATTCACATTTATACAGCGATCCCTGCTATAAAAATGCATTGATTACTGTAAAAATATGACTGGCAGGGAAGGTGTTAACACTAGGGGGCGATCAAGAGGTTAATGTGTTCCCTGGGAGTGATATTTACTGTGGGGGGAGGGGACTGACTGGTGGAGGTTACCGATGGTGTGTCCCTATGTACAAGGGACACACCATAGGTCTCCTCTCCCTGACAGGACATGGATCTGTGTGTTTACACACACAGATCCACGGTCCTGCTCAGTTACTGGGCAATCGCAGGTGCCCGGCCATCAGGTCCCCAGTGACGGGGCGGGCGCGCGCGCACGCCCCCCCCCCCAGTGGCTTCGGAAGGCACAACGTCACATGACGTCCGCCCAGAACAATAGGGTCTTCCTCCCACCGTCATTTGATGGCGGGTGGTGGACAAGAGGTTAAAGTGAATATTATTTATTTATTTATTATTGTTTATTATTTAAAAAAAATGTAGGCAGTCTTTGGTGGGAGTTAAAGTGATACTAAACACAAACTGTTTCATTTACATTGACCCTTTTATTTCTGTATGTGGATGACGGCACTGTAATTTTTTTAGTTGAAAAAAACATCAGTACCTTTTTTCCCACTCGATATACAGCTGTCACATGACTCAGATCTTTCCCAGCCTGTCTGCAGGGAAACATAAGCAGGAGGAGCCTCTAGTCCTCTACTGCTGGTCACGTGTTTAAAATAAACAACAACAAAAAACCTTTGGAATACAGAGTATTCTTCCACATGTTTGCCCCCCCCCCCCCCCCCATGGCTTCTCACAACCTGAAAACAGGACTTCTTATGGCTTTCTTTCAAAAAAGGCTTTGTTCTTGCCACTCTTCCATAAAGGCCAGATTTGTGGAGCGCGCGACTAATGCCATGTACAAACGGATTTTTCGTTGGAAAAAAAAAATCGGATGGTTTTTCAGAAGGAATTCTGCTCAAGCTTGGCTTATATACACATGGTCACACAAACTTCCGACCATCAAGAACACGGTATCAGTTTTAGTCAGTATTAGTTGGGAGTATCAGAGTAAAAAGGGGCTGAATACAAATTCACGGCACACTTTTCACTTTTTTTTTTTTTATTTTTTTTTTTTATTATGTGCCACTTTGTGTTGGTTTATCGCATGAAATCCCGATAAAATACATTTACATTTTTGGTTGTAACATGACTAAATGTGGAACATTTCAATGGGTATGCATACTTTTTCAAGGCACTGTATGTGCAGTCTGGAAGAAAGATGGGAAATGGGAGACGTGATTGAAACCTTCAAAGCATTAGTTCACTTTTTTGGAAAAAAAATTATAAATGCACATTTTTTTGCAGGTAAAAAACGTACATTTTATTTTTTGTTTGGATCCTGTAAACTAAAGCATTGCAGTGATCATCAGCTTGATGGTGCCATGCAGGTTTCCAGCAGATCTGCCAGTGTATGTGCTTGCCTGTACATCCTGTATGGGAAAACAGATACAATCTGACAGGAAGCATGAATAAACTATCATGGCGCTCCACAGCGCCGTCGTAATTAATTGAAAACTAACAGCCAACAGCCGCAAAGGCTGCCTCACCTTGTAGTTTTCCCCTGCACAGAGCCCTGTCAATCAGTAACGCATGTTTTTTTTTTACATTGTGACAGCTAGTGGTTACACCCTGAATATCCCTTAACCACTTCAATACCGAGCACTTTCTCCCCTTCCTGCCCAAGCCAATTTTTAGCGTACCCAAACTATTTTTTTATAATTTTGTTCCCACAAATAGATCTTTATTTTGGTGCTATTTGATCACTGCTGGGGTTTTTTTTTATTTTTTGTGCAACAAATAAAAAAAGACCACATTTTATTTATTTTGTTCCTGTTATAAAATGTTGTAAATTAGTATCTTTTTTCTCCTTCACTGACGGGCACTGATGAGGTGGCACTAGTATGCGGAACAGATGGGCATTGAAAGGCTGTACTGATGGGTACTTATGGGTGACAATAATAGGTGGCACGTATGGGCACTGATAGGTGGCACTGCTGGGCATCACTGATGAGGAGACATCCGGCAGGCATTTGTAGTGGGCACTGACTGATACAATTTCTGGGAACTTCTTGGCATCTTTTAGGGCACTGTGTGGCATCCCTGGTGGCTATGGGGGGAATACCTGGTCATCCAGGTGTGCTGGCCTTCTTTAATGGCATCGCGGGTGGTCCTATGTGGGCATTCGTGGGGAAGGGGGGGCTGTGCTGTTAAACAATCAGCGCAGACCCCCCCCCCCCCCCCGTCAGGAGAGCCGCTGATCGGCTCTTCCTGTTTAGACTGTGATCAGCCGTGATTGGACACAGCTGATCAGGTGGTAAAGAGCCTCTGTCAGAGGCTCTTTACTGAGATCAGTTTTGCGGTGTGTCAGACTATCATGCTGCACCACCGATCGCTCCGCTGCACGCTCCTACGGGCATGCACCTGCAGTTATCCTGAATGACACCATATGACGTCTAGTCAGGATAACTGAATCACCGCCCGGCTGTCATTTTGATATAGGCTGGGAGCGGTAAATGGTTAAATACATGAAGGGGTGAATAAGGTTCAGGAAGGCAGTTTTTTTCAATATGAAACCAAAATCAAGAACAGAGTAGATGACCAAAAACTAACTGGAGGAACGTTCAAAACAAATCTTATAAAGTATTATTTTACTGAAAAGAGTAGTTGATGCTTGGAATAAACTTCCACCAGGGGTAGTGAGACAGTCAACAATAAATAGCTTCAAACATGCTTTGGACAAACATAGATCTATACTCAGACAATAAAGTTAAGGGGGAAAAAAAAGTATTAAAAAAACAAGCAGACTCGATGGACCACTTAGGCTGGGTTCACACTGCTGCATGGAGTGTCTCACAGCAGGGTTCCGGTGTGTCCCCAATCACAGTTTCAGATCTATCCATGCCACGCCCTATATGATTAATAAATAGATTCATGCATTGCATGAATCTATTCACGGGCACCGCAGCCGCCCAATTTTCATGCGTCCAACCCCTTTTAGGACGCCGGGTGCAGGAATTAAAGTGGCGGGTGTGTTCAGTACCTGATTAGAGACATAGGCTACAAAATATGGTGGACTTGTGGCGCAGAGCCGCCACTGCTAAGGAGTGAACAATACTTGAAGTTCAGACATGACTATTTTCCAATAATTAGTAGGCGTTTTCATTCGTTTTCGTCCGAATGCATTTTCGGCCAAATTTTAGGTATTTTTGTTATCGTTTTAACAAACGAAAACAAATGAGCAGAATACGAAAACCGAAAGATCCGACATAAACAAATGCTTTATTTTCGTTTTCGTTGCAACAACAGTTCGATATAGATAGGAGATTCGACATGACGCTGACAATAGCGATCTGTGTCTATCGAACCTGTGCTCGAATGTGCCTAACTTAACTCTATTAGTCCAAGATTATTCTACATCAGGGGTGTCCAAACTTTTTTTTAAAGAGGGCCATATTTGATGAAGTGAACATGTGCAAGGGTCGACTATTTTGCACAACATTCTTTGAACCGTTAAAATTCGGTCT
This sequence comes from Rana kukunoris, assembly GCA_029574335.1. Taxonomy (NCBI): domain Eukaryota; kingdom Metazoa; phylum Chordata; class Amphibia; order Anura; family Ranidae; genus Rana; species Rana kukunoris. Next base: position 129,389,561 of record CM056060.1, read on the forward strand.
TAAGCCCCGTACACACGGTCTGACTTTTGCCCAACCAACATCAAAATCCGACACTTTTCGCATTTGTCCGACCGTGTGTACGTTCCATCGGACCAACTTTTTTGGCTTTCATCGGACAAAAAGTTGGGTCTGCGAACGGACCAACTTTCAGGCAACAAAAGTCCGATGGTGCAAAGTCCGATCGTGTGTACAGCAAACCATCGGACTTTTGGACAAATTACAAATGCGCATGCTCAGAACCAATGTAAAAATCAACCAACAATAGCAGAAGTTAACCAAAGGGTGGCAGTAAAGAGCAGAAAAGAGCAGAACAACCACGTGATGATGGGAACGTTTTAGAAAAGTTTGCAGAAAAGTCCGAGCGTGTGTATGCTATGGGTGTGATCGGACAAATCAATTAGGACAAAAATCCAAGGGAAATTTTGTTGGATGTCCTACCGTGTGTATGGGCCTTAAGTGTGTTTATCTGAGCTCTAATACACTGCCCAACAAGAATTCTCTTGCCTTTGTGGCTGTGTGTGGTGAGCTTGGGCGTGTTATTTGGAGATTATATATATATATATAACTTTTGTGGCCTCCAACAAATCCCAGAACGCTGCTCAGGACTAAGAATGAGCTTGGGCGTGTTATTTATATATATGAATGCTGCCTCACCATTGCCATGAATGCAGCCTCACCATTGCCATGAATGCAGCCTCACCATTGCCATGAATACAGCCTCACCATTGCCATTAATCCAGCCTCACTATTGCCATGAATGCAGCCTCACCATTGCCATGAATACAGCCTCACCATTGCCATTAATCCAGCCTCACTATTGCCATCAGTGCAGCCTGATTGATGCCCATCTGCAGCCTCGGAGGGGACAGGGATGGGGGTAGGGACAAGTGCCAACAGATTACATACAGGAGAATCTCCTGTTTACTCTGCGACCTCTTTAACACAAAGTTTTGCCTCCTATGATAGACAGAAGAGATGTCCAATGGCATGATTTCCTATTACAGAGGCCGCTGAGTAAACAGGAGATTCTCCTGTATGTAATCTGATGACACTTGTCCTGCCCCCCTCCCTGTTCTCACCAAGGCAGCGCTGATAAATACAGTATATATATCCTTTGTGGCCCTGGGGGCCACAAAAGATATATATATCCAAATTACCAGGGGGGCCGCATTAAACCGAAACGTGGGCCGCAATTGGCCCACGGAATGGACTTTGGACATACCTGTTCTTCATAGAGAGAAAAGATTTGACATTATAGAGAGAAAAGATCGCTGCTGGAATTGCATGGGGGAAGTAAAATAATAAAAATGATGATGATGAATGTTATTGGCTGATTGTAACCAAAGAGGAGGAGCAGTAAAATAGTTAGGCCACGTACACACGATCAAATTTATCTGCTGAAACTGGTCCGACGGACCGTTTCAGCAGACATATCCGATCGTGTGTATGGGCTAGCGGACAGGTTTGTCCAGCGGACAAATTTCAAAGCATGCTTTGAAATTTGTCCGCTGCAAACCTGTCCGTCCGACATGTCCGCTGGTTAGTACGCCTAACCAGCGGACAGAAATCCCCCGCATGCGCCAAATGGATTTGACGCATGCGTGGAAGTATTTTACTTCCTGGATTGGTGACGTGTCGGCGTCAACGTCACCGCCACATCACTGTGTCCTCAGCCCGAGGGGATTTTCGTCCGATGGTGTGTACACGCCATCGGACCAAAATCCGATGAGACATGTCCGCTGGAAACGGTCCGTCGGACATGTTTGAGCGGACATGTCTCGTCGTCTGTACGCGGCCTTAGAACTAACTTGACAATTCAAGATGAACGACGAAGATTCGATAAAGCATCGAAAAACATACAAATGTCGAATCTGTCATTGAAGGCTTATGGTATCTGCCAAAAGTTCTAAGAAGATTCGACGGAGCAGCTAAACTGTATGACACTGCAATCATACATTCCCGGTAAAATGTTCGGCCCATAGGCTATAGAAAAATTCTAATGTTAGTTGACTGGTAATATTAATTAATAAATATAATTATTACTAGTGTCATAAAAACATTAGAATTCTACAATTGCTAGCTTGTAGGCGGAACATTAGTCCGGAAATATAGCGTTGTACAGTTTCGCCGCTCCGTCGAATCTTCTTTGAACTTTCGACAGACACCATAAGGCCCCGTACACACGACCGAGAACCTCGGCAGAATCCAGCGAGAAGCTGCCGAGGTTCTCGGTCGTGTGTACACTTCCGACGAGCGTCCCACCGGCTGCAATGATCCCCCTTCTCCATGGCGCTGCGCTGTCTGACAGTCACACAGCCCAGCAGCGTGGAGCTGCGGCCACCTCCCCCTCCTCCGTACAAGTGCTCTAACACGCGGCGTGCTGATTATCATTACATCAGCAGCAGCACTACGGGTCTGAAGGCAAGGGGGGGAGGGGTGTCACTCTGCACTATTGTAAGGTGGGGGGGGGGTTCTGTATAGGGGGGTACTGTATATGAGGGGGGTTCTGTATTGTGGGGGCGTGTTCTGTATAGGGGGGTTCTGTATATGAGGGAGGGGGGTTCTCTATTGTAGGGTAGGGGGAGTGGTATCTGTATGGGGGGGTTCTGTATTGTAGGGGGGTCTGAACTGTAGGGGGGTTCTGTATTGTAGGGGGTGGTATCTGTATAGGGGGTTTTGTATTTGGGGGGGGGTCTGTATTGTAGGGGGTGGTATCTGTATAGGGGGGGTTTGTATTGGGGTAGGGATTCTGTATTGTGGGGGTGTTCTGTATTGTAGGGGGTGGTATCTGTATGGGGGGTTTCTGTATATGAGGGGGGTTCTGTATTGTGGGGGGGTTCTGTATTGTAGGAGGGGGGGTGTTCTGTATTGTAGGGGGGTCTGAACTGTAGGGGTGTGTCTGTATTGTGGGGGAGGTTCTGTATTGTTGTTGGGTCTGTATTGTAGGGGGGGGTTGGCACTGTCCAGAAGTGCAGTCTAATGTAAAGGGATATATAGGTGCTGTGTAATGTAAAGGGGTCCAGAGATACAGGGTGCTGTGTAAAGGGGTATAGTGATGCAGCGTGCTGTGTAATGTAAAATGGGTCCAGAGGTGCAGGGGGCTGTGTAATGTAAAGGGGTCCAGAGGTGCAGGGTGCTGTGTAATGTAAAGGGGTCCAGAGATGCAGTGTAATGTAAAGAGGTGCAGGGTGCTGTGTAATGTAAAGGGGTATAGTGATGCAGGGTTTTGTGTAATGTAAAGAGGTCCAGAGGTGCAGGGGGCTGTGTAATGTAAAGGGGTCCAGAGGTGCAGGGGGCTGTGTAATGTAAAGGGGGTCCAGAGGTGCAGGGTGCTGTGTAATGTAAAGGGGTCCAGAGGTGCAAGGGGCTGTGTAATGTAAAGGGGGTCCAGAGTTGCAGTTGTGGAGAGGGGTACACATATTGAAGGATGCAGGGGACGCAGTGGTGTGTTTTTACATTTTACCGTGGGGGGGTGCCAGATATCGGATCCGCCCCGGGTGCCAAATGCTCTAGGTACGTCCCTGGGCAAACTATCTACAATCAAACAACTTTGGTACAATGATGTTCACTTCATGAGCAAATTGAGCAATATAGCCATAGTACAAGGGCTTATACTGGCAGCTGGACTCTGAACATCAAGGTAACCATTACTGGCTTTCCCCCGTGATTTAGAACATTCTGGGCTGTGAATCAGAATGTTGTTACAATTGCAGCTTTACTCCAAGCTGCGGGTCACCCAGTAGTTCTTGATAATCCATACACAACCTGTGGAGGTGAATCATATATATAACCCTAGAAGGGACCATAGTATACAGCTTCACACAATATATATCAAGGTTCTGCCCTTTGTTTGGTGGCTGTGGTGTAAATCTAAGATGATTGAGATGATGAAAGGTAGAATTAGCGAGTAGAAAAATGCATTTGAGAAGAAGAAAGGGAAAAAAGGGTGAGGACAGGGTCACCCCTCTCGAGAAGAGACCGTTATCAAAGATAAACTAGAGAGTGCTCTACATGTGATCATTGTAGTATAATGGAGTTTTCTGTACCATGCAATCAAATGTTCACCTTTATACCAATCTACGTATATACCTTTCTGGTTCCACTCCCAGTTTTACCTTTTACCCAATAAGTTAATTTTACTTTTTGAATAAAAAAAAAAAAAACGAATGGAACATATAAAGTGTGAGCCTTACCAAAACAAAAAATGTTCCACAGGCAGAGGATGTAAGGAGAAATCGAAAGATATAAAAAATTACAGTCACATGGCTGAAATAAAGATCCCTATTTTTGTGTCCCAACTTTGTGAAAAAGGCCCGGTTCACACTGGTGCGACATACGCTCCGACTTTGGGAGCACATGTTGCATGACGTGTATAAATCAATGTACTACTTTCTTCTGACATTGGGCACGATTTTAGCCCATTGATTTGAATGTACCCTATATACTCGAGTTTAAGCCCTTTTTTAAAAGCTGAAAATACCCCCCTCGACTTATACTCGAGTCAGTGTACCTTGAGCATCCATTTTTTAAAACTCACAGCTCCTGGTCCCGTCCAGTTCTGTGATAGGCATTTGTCACCGTGTTCAGTGTTCGCCTATCGCGGACGTTCTTTCATCCTCAGACTCAGTTTCCCAGCAGACACTGTTTTCAGTGTTCCACCTATCCTAGGATGAAAGAACGTCCGTGATTGGTGGAACACTGAACACAGTGTCAAACGCATATCACGGAACGGGACCGGACCAGGAAGAAGCCGCGAGTTTTAAAAAATGGACGCCCGCAGCGCAGCCTGTCAAGAATTTCAGGTAAGCTGTAATGGGCACAGTGAGGTAGTAATGGGCACAGTGCGGTTGTAACGGGCACAGGGCGGTTGTAACGGGCACAGTGAGGCTGTAACAGGCACAGTGAGGCGTGCAGCAAATGGCCATTGATGACCCTCTTTTCCGCTTACAGTAGCTGCTGCATTCTTAACCTAGGCTTATACTCGAGTCAATATGTTTTCCCATTTTTTGTGGTAAAATTATGTGCCTCGGCTTATACTCGGGTCGGCTTATACTCGAATATATACGGTAAGTCGTATCCAAGTCAGATCATCTTAACTGATCCGACTTGAGGCATGTGACTTGTCCTCTAAAGATATTGGAGGGGAACCCCACGCCAAAATGTAAAAATAAAACAGCGTGGTGTTCCCCCCTCCTGGACAATACCAGGCCACATTCCCTCTACATGGGGGGGGGGGGTGGAGGCTTTGGGGCAGGGGGCCTCTTCCTAACACCCTGGCCAGTGGTTGTGGAAGTCTACGGGAAGGGGGCTTACCAGAATCTGGAAGCACCCTTTAACAGCGGAGCCCCCCAGACCCTGCCCCCAATGTGAATAGTTATAGGGTACATCTACTCAGTCACCCAAAAAAGTGTCAAAAATAAATAAATACAGTGGTACACAGGTTTTTGACAAAGTCATGTATTAAAAATGAAGACTGTCCCCGTCGTAGCTCCTACGTGTCTTCTTTCTCTGGCGATGTCTTCTCCCTCCGATTCTTATCCCTCTCTCTCTCCCCCCTCCAGTTCTTCTCCCTCCACTAATGTCTTCTTACTCCGGGTTCTTCTCCCTCCACTAATGTCTTCTTACTCCGGGTTCTTCTCCCTCCACTAATGTCTTCTTACTCCGGGTTCTTCTCCCTACGCTGCTGATGTCTTCTTCCGCTGGTTCTTCTGCTGGTTCCTCTCTCTCCGATGATGTCTTCTCCTGACCGTAGCTCCCGCAGTTGTGCCAGCTTCATTCTCTGACAGATTTTATAAAGCCATGGGGCGTGGTCATCTGGAGGGAGAAGAACCGGCAAAAGAACCAGCGTAAGAAGACATCAGCAGCGAAGGGAGAAGAACCGGAGCAAGAAGACATCACAGGAGAAAGAAGACACGTTGGAGCAATGATGGGGGACATTCTTCATTTTTAGTAAACAACTTTGTCAAAAACCTATGTACTGTATTTATTTATTTTTGACACTTTTTTGGGTGAATGGGTAGAGGTACAATGTACCCCATACTCATTAACATTGGGGGGAGTGATCTGAGGGCCCCCTTGTTAAAGGGGGGCTTCCAGATTCTGATAAGCCCCCTGCCTGCAGACCCCCACAACCACTGCCCAGGGTTTTTGGGAAGAGGCCCTATCAATCTGAGGACAAGGTGCTTTGGGGTGGGGGGTGCAGAGCCATCTACCCCCCCATGTTGGAGGCATGTGGCCTAGTATGGTCCAGGATGCTCGCTCGTCCCCCTCTTTACTGACTGGCTGGGCTGCATGCTTGGATAATGTATGGATTTTGAGGGCGCTGCCACACCTTTTTTCCTATTAATTATGGCATGGGGGTTCCTCTTAAAATCCATACCAGAAGGGTCTGGTATGGTCTTGGAGAGGACCCCACATAGTTGTTTTTTTTTTGTTTTGTTTGTTGGTGCAGGGCTCCCCCTTCAATATTCATACCAGACTCAAAGAGCCTGGTATGGTTGGATCAAAGTTCGACCTTGTTCATTGAAGTCACATGGAAGTCGGACATTAAAGCGGATGGTTCACCAAAAATAAATATTAAAAGCCAGCAGCAACAAATACTGCAGCTGCTGAAATTTAATATTAGGACACTTACCTGTCCTGGAGTCCAGCGGCGTCCGCAGCAGAGGACGAGCGATCGCTCATCACCCTGCTGCTCCCCCCTCCATCCACGGCGAGGGAACCAGGAAGTGAAGCGCTCCGGCTTCACTGCCCGGTTCCCTACGGCGCATGCGCGAGTCGCGCTGCGCCCGCGATTCGCTCCCGCTGTGTGCTGGGAGCTGAGAGTTCCCAGCACACAACGGGAAAAGCCCGTCTTTTGCCCGAGACTGCGGGCCGGAAGTGGGTGCGGATACCTGTCTTTAGACAGGTATCTGCACCCCCCTCCCCCTGAAAGGTGTCAAATGTGACACCGGAGGGGGGAGGGTTCCGATCAGCAGATCTTCACTTTAGGGTGGAGATCCGCTTTAAGTCGTAGGGCAAAGTCTGAGCAGTGTGAACCCGGCCATTGGCCTAAAAAAAAGAAATTAGCAGCCATGCACTGCTTTGAAAACGTAGTATTGGCTCAGTGTTTGTCTGCTGATACTGTGCATGAAAGCAGGAATTGTGTACCATCGATGTTAAACTGAAAGTGGTTCTAAAGCCTTAAAGGCTGGGTTCACACTGCCGTACAGAGTGGCTCACCGCAGGGGTCTGCTGCGTCCCTGTTCACCGTTTCAGTGCCAATTTCAGTCAGAATTTTGGTCTGAATTCGGACCTAAAACGGACCAGAAGACACACAGGCCCCCTGTTCAATTCACTCCGGAGCCGCTCCGGAGATGTGTGAACCAGCTCCATTGAGAGCTGGTCACAATCTTCTGACAAGCTAATTGGATGTAGGAAAACCCACATCCAATTCACAATAATGTAAACCCAGGTTTAAACATACAGATCTCCATTCTGTCATGGGTGAGGAGACTGATCATACTGCTTAGGAACAGCGATCGGTCCCCTCCCCTAGGCAGTTGCATCCCCCCACAGTATATAACAGGGGTCGACAATATCCGGGCGCCAGGTCCCAATTGCCAGCCGAGGTGGGGGAGCACGGGGGCACAGGATCCTGTGTCTCCATGCACCCCCCACCTCCCCCGCCGCGCGATCGCGGCTGCTGGTAATTGAGGCCGCGGCTTTGCAGCCTTGTGAATTCCCAAGGTCTTCCTTCTGTGAGCTGGCGCCATCTGGTGGTGGCCGTCGGCATTACAAGTTAAACAGCAATTCTAATGTCATTTTTCACTATTTTCACTGCCATCTCCTTCCCTCTAATTAGAACCCCCAAACATTATATATATTTTTTATTCTAACACCCTAGAGAATAAAATGGCAATCGTTGCAATACTTTCTGTCACGCTGTATTTGCGCAGCGGTCTTACAAGCGCACTTTTTTGGGAAAAAAAAAAATGAAAATTAATTAAAAAATAAGACAACAGTAAAGTTATCCCAATTTTTTTTTATATTGTGAAAAATAATGTTACGCCGAGTAAATTGATACCCAACATGTCACGCTTCAAAATTGCGTCAGCTCGTGGAATGGCGTCAAACTTTTACCCTTTAAAAACTCCATAGGCGACGTTTAAAAAAACCTACAAGTTGCACGTTTTGAGTTACAGAGGAGGTCTAGAGCTAGAATTATTGCTCTCGCTCTAACGATCACGGCGATACCTCTCGCTCTAACGATCGTGGCAATACCTCACATTTGTGGTTTGAATAGCCCTACTTACGTATGTGTTCGCTTCTGCGCGCGAGCTCGTCGGGACGGGGCGCGTTTTCTGGCTCCTAACTTTTTTAGCTGGCTCCTAGATTCCAAGAAAATTTGTCAAGCCCTGGTATATAGTATATATTATATTAGTATAATATTAGAAATACTCGCTAGGACACATATTTAACCCCTTGATCGCCCCCTAATGTTAATCAGTGGCTATTTTTAGCACTATTCGCTGTATTAGTGTCACTGGTCCCAAAAAAGTGTCCAATCTGTCTGCTGCAATGTCCTGTTAAAAATTGCTGATCGCCACCATTACTAGTAAAAAAAAATAATAATAAAAATGCCAGAAATCTATCCCCTATTTTGTAGATGCTATAACTTTTGCGCAAACCAAACAATATACAATTATTGCGATTTTTTTTTTTTTACCAAAAACATGTAGAATACGTATCGGCCTAAACTGAGGAAGAAATCTTTTATTTGGGGGGGGGGGGGGTGATATTATATTTTTTTTTCAAAATGTTCTCTCTTTTTTTGTTCATAGCGCAAAAAGTAAAAACCGCAGAGGTGATCAAATACCACCAAAAGAAAGCTCTATTTCTAGGAAAGAAAGGACGCCAATTTTGTTTGGGTACAACATTGCATGACTGCGCAATTGTCAGTTAAAGCAACGCAGTGCTGTATCGTAATGGCCTGGTCATTAAGGGGACAAATCTTCCAGGGCTGAAGTGGTTAAACAATATTTCCTGCAACACCTGTGGCTAGGTGTAATACACAAAGCAAATTCAATCTATCACTTGAGCGCACATACTATTTAAGTAGCTGTTATAACATCATTCCTTATGGAATAATTACATACCTGTAATCTGGATGAAGAATGTAGCAGTGTATACATAAGGCAAGGTGCAATAACAGAAGGCAAATGGATCTGGGCATCGTCCTGGGAGATAAAAGTAAAACAATGTGCCAGTTAACCCACCAACAATACAGAATCCTAATTAAATATATTTATACCTCCAGTGACCAAAGAAATGAATAGACAAGTCCTGACAAAGAAGTCTTGTGCATAGAGAAGGGACGGTCTCTGCAAATCTGGGTCACCTTGGACCTCTGTGCCAATGATGCTGTGTCCTGGGATTATAGTGCCACCCATAACTGTTAGTGTTGCTCACGAATATTCGCATTGCAAATATTCGCTGCGAATATTGCATATTCGAGTATTCGCGAATAACTCGAATATCGCGGCGAATATTCGCTATTTAGAATATTCGTATTTTTCAAATTTCGCAATAAATTTCGCAATCAATTTCGCATTCGCGAAATTTCGCAATAGCGAAATTCGCATTCGCGAAAATTCGCATTTTTTTTTTTTTTTTTATAAGATATCACGAATATTCGATATTAACGAATATTTGCGAATATTCTTCGAAATATTCGCAAAATGTCGCAAAATCGAATATGGCGTATTCCGCTCATCACTAATAACTGTGTTACTGTGCAACCAAGGAGCAGGACTGGTGTTGGCAAGTATGCCCATGATAGATGACACATATCATTGGCATTTGAAAAATGAAACTAGGATTGATGAAAAAAAATAAACTTTCTACTATCCAATAAAACTCTGTAAACTGAATAATTCCGATCGTTTTTTAAATCTATTGTTATTGTCACATAACCTATTGTTTAGCATAGCAGGCTCAGGCCAGTATTCTGAAATGAGGAATACTCCCCTTATTTTCCAGATCTGTTATGGTAGTGAGACACACAAATACACTATATTATCAAAAGTATTGGGACGCCTGTCTTTACACGCACATGAACTTTAATGGGATCCCAGTCTTAGGCCCAGATTCACAAAGCGATTACGCGTGCGCAACTGCTGTTGCGCGTGCGTAAGTCTAAATGTGCGCGTGCGTATAGTTGCACGCGATTCACAAAACAATATACGCCAGAAATCTACGTTTTTTGGTCCGGCGTAATTGAGTTAGACCTTCGCTTCCCTTCGCGCAAAACTGCGCTAGACACACCATTGATTTGCTAGTCAAATATGCTAATGAGGGAGTTACGGGGATTCACAAAAAAACGCAGTTGCTGCGCAGGCTACGCGATGTGCGCAACAGCAAAATGTTCTGTCTAAAGTTAGAGGACCTAAAAGCTGGTCTAAATTTTGAAAAAAAGTCTACTTGTCAGATAAAGCAACACTGTTAGTGAGGAGTTCAGCAGTCACACGTGTTGCCCAACAATCTGTATGCCAACATGCCAGGGGCATCGTCGCGCATAGCTATACTACTGACTTTAGATGAACAAAGAAGGAGGAGGGCACGGAGGATGGCACTAAGGAGGGCACGGGAGATGTTTTTTTATTTTTTTTATTTGCTTATATAAAATGTACAATTTAAATTAATCTAATACAATATTCTTATCTGATACAAGCCCCTCACTCTTCACTTGATATATCACACACGCATAGACATCTTTGGCATGAGTGATTCTGAGGTGTCTCGCATCTTCAGATTCACCCCTCATGCCATCCTGGAATTACCACAACCCTGCAGGAGGACATCAGCAGCCCAACACATGACACTACCCATGACACCCATGACAGCTACATATACAATCAGAGCCCCATCCCCACAGATTTCGAACAGAACATGTATGGGGACAGCTGGCTGGTTGGTGAGTGACATGGGAGTCAGGCATGACTATCCCCTCCCGTGATGCACATCACAAGTGGCACATGCATGACTAACATCCTCCTGTCTTTTCCCTTCAAGGTGACTCTGCATATGAACTGGTACCCCATCTCATGACCCCATCTCATGCCAGCTCACATTATGCATCTTTGCACGTTAAACACACACATTAATCATGGCACAATGAGAATGCATGCATGCACACCACTATGGTCCCTAGCACACACACCCCACATCGTCATCACATTGGATTGGCACCAGTCCACCATGCAAGACTGGTGAGCAGTAACGCCACGTCAAGGCTCCAATTATGTCACTGTACATTCATACACCATTCACACGGACCTGGGAATCACTTCTCCCTGGTCCTGGGGAACCCTTCTCCACCCAAATTGAGGATGACACCCCTTTTCCAGCAGGAATGTCACCCCCACATTCTCTTGTTCCTCCTCCGCGGACTCTGGCCTTGTTGGGGGGGCCTCATTAGGCTGCTGTCCTGGCGTTGGAGCGGTCAGGCCAGATGGCCCTGCACCCTCCTGCACAGCTGTGGATGACACAAACCATTCACAGGTTGGAGGATCCACACACTTGCCACATATTCCCTTTCACCCCCTCCCCCACACATGCTACACACCTGAGAGAAATAAAAACCTTACCTGGCACCGTGGGGGCCGGACTTGTGTCAAAGCCTGGCAGGCCCTCCACTTCATGCCGGTGAAAGGTCAGGGCCACCACACGCTCCGTCGCTGTAAATCTAATCCGGCATGGTGGGCCCCCTCCTGTGCCCCTGGCATGGGCATTTATTGCGGCCATTTTTTTTTTCACCTCACGCCGGAGGTCATTTATTTTCTTTTCAATCCCAGACCGGGTCCGTGTCTCCCCCTCCCCCGATGAATTGACCTGCTCCGTGATCATATCCAATATCTCCCTCCTCCTGGCCGGGGTGGTGGTGGTACTCTGCGGGCCGTGGAGAAAACGCCCATACTCGCTAATGGCCCGGGCAAGAATTCTTTTTTCCCCCACTGTAAAATTAAGCTTTCTTTTTCTCTCTGTCATACTTCCAAACAAACTCACTAGTAGTCACCAAAAATCAGTCACAAATACAAGCACAACCAATCAGACAAGAACACACACAAAGAGAAAAAGAACACCCAAAAATCACACTAGCACTCAGCAAGAAACAGTCACAAAAAAATCAGATGAAAAAATAAAGCAAGAAAACAAACGCTCAGAAATCTATCAATCAAACAAACAGTCTCAAACAATTATCAAAACTCACTTTCACAAAAATACCAACAAGCACTAGATCACACAGAACACTAATCTGACAACTACAAAACACACTCTAACGAACAACAGAGCAAAAGCACTTGATTCAATGGGAAGGGACACAAAGGGATGTACTTTTGCAATGGAAGTGCGTTTGTGTGTGTCTATTTATGCTGTCTGCGTAGTTCACAACGTTGCCCTAGTCCATTTCCAATTTCACTGATTGCGCCGCTCCCGAGTTGTGAGCATGCGCACAACGGAGCTGACATGGTTTCCTTCACGCGCGCATGCGCGAGTTGGCCGGCCCTTCATTTGCATGGGGTCACGGCTCATTTCAATGTAACACGCCCACGTCCCTCCCAATTTGTATTACTCCTCCTTACGCCTCAGGAAAAAACATTATGCTTGCGCAATCTCTTGCGCAAAAGCTTAGTGAATCGCGGGATTACGCGGCTAGATTGCGCAAGTCTAACGGAAAAGTGGTGCGCTACGCTGGTCCAATAATGCGCCAATGTACGTGAATCTGGGCCTTAGTCCGTAGGGTTCAATATGGAATGGCCCACCCTTGGGGCTGCTTTTGCTGATTTTGTGTTAGTAAAAGACAAGCTTTTCTGTCTGATAGGCCCCGTACAGACGAGTAAATGTATCTGTTCAAATCGGTCGGACAGACTGATTTGAACAGATCTGTCTGCTGGGGACGTATTGGTTTGATCGCTGTACACACGATCAAACCAAAATCCCCGCCGGCAGACGGCGCGCTGACGTGGCGGTGACGTTGACGCCGCCACGTCACCGCACCAGGAAGTAAAACACTTCCGCGCATGCGTCGAAACCATTCGACGCGTGTGTGAGAAGATATGTCTGCTGGTTAGCGTACTAACCAGCAGACATGTCGGGCGGACGGGTTCCCAGCCGACAGATTTGAAAGCATGCTTTCAAATCTGTCGGCTGGCCAAATCCATCTGTTTGCCCATACACATGATCGAATCTGTCTGCTGAAACGGTCTGGCAGACCGTTTCCAGCAGACAGATTTGATCGTGTGTAAGCGGCCTTACAGCGTGATGAATGTGCTTATCCATTATGAACGCTAGTTTTACCAGAACGAGTGCTCCCATCTCATAACTTGCTTCTGAGCATGCGCAGATTTTTCACGTCGTTAAAGCCCACACACGATAATTTTTTACAACCTTAAAAACCACAACGTTAAAAACTTTGTGAAAAGATAGAGCATGTTCAAAAAAAAAAATGCCCATTTTTTTGAACCTCACGCACAATCGTTTTTTAATGACATAAAAAAAAAAAACTTGGGGCCACATTCACAGAGCCATTACTCCGGTGTATCTCCTGATACACCGGCGTACTTTCAAATTACGCGCGTCGTATCATTAGTTTGAATCCTCAAACCATGATTCGACAGCTTCGGGCTTCGATCCGACAGGCTTACGTCTTCGTACGCCTTCGGATCTACGCTGCAATCTTTTTGCGGCCGCTGGGTGGAGTTCGGGTCGTTTTCTGCGTCGGGGTATGCTAATGAGCTTTTTCCGGCGATCCACAAAGTTACGATCGTCCTTCGCAATCTCTTACGGCATCTGTAGTCATCTTTTTGCTGCGTAAAGTTATACCAGCTATTAGCTGGTCTATTGTTAGACGGCCCATGTTAAGTATGGCCGTCGTTCCCGCGTCAAATTTCAATTTTTTTATTTTATTTTGCGTAAGTCGTCCCGGAATAGGAATGTACGTAAACGACGCTACTCAAAAAAAAATCTGACGTAACTACGTTATTTCACGCAATGCACGGCGGGAAATTTCTGAACGGAGGACGCGCAGTTCGATCGCCGCGGGGACGCGCCTAATTTAAATGCTTCACGCCCCCTAATCACGTATTTCAAATTTCGCTGCGAGGAATACACTACGTCGCCGTAACTTACGGGCCGAAATCTACCTGAATTTGTCTTAGAGCCAGGTAACATACAGCGATGTAGTGTATCTCTGATACTCTGCACCAGGGCAATTGTACCTGAATCTGGCCCTTCATTTTTTAGAACCCGAAAAACGGTGGTGTGTACGCGGCATTAGGTCCCTTTCATACGATCGGTCTGCAAAGATCTGCCTATCTGTTTTTCAGGCGGATCTAAGCGAGCCACCCATTGACTTCTATGGGCAGGCAGGCGGATATCAGCAGAGATGTGTCCGCTGACACCCGCCTGCCATCTGATCCGACAAGATCCGCTGAAAACAGACGGATGGCGAATGTGTTTTCATCCGATCTTCCCATAGAGAACATTGAGGCTCTGACAGGTCTGTCCCTGCACAGTGAGTGGAGACGGACCTGTCATCCGCCTGCTCTGCGGGGATCAATGGAGCGATCCCCCGCTGAGCTAGAGGAGTCCTCTGAGCGGATCCGCCCCGCGTGAAAGGGGCCTTATAGATAGCTAAAAAGATCGATGGTGTCAGTGGGAACTTATCTGAGAGGCAGAAATTGCTCATTGTTCTAGGAACCCCTAGCAACCTCTGGAGAAACCCTAGACTTCTACAAAGTGAGGAGAATTCCCATCCCAACATTTGTCCCCATTGGATGATTTATCCTTAGTGACAACAACTATAAGATTTTAGATTCTTCATCACCTTTTGACAATGATAAGCAGAACCAATAGAAAGGGACACACAGACAGCAATAAGAACTCAACACAGGTTCTAACCCTTTGTCACTCTATCCAACATATTGAAAAAAATAGCTTTTCCATATTCTTTACAGTGGGGAAAATAATTATTTGATCCCCTGCAGATTTTGTACGTTTGCCCACTTACAAAGAAATGAAGGCTCTATCATTTTTATCATTGATGTATTTTAAATGATAGAGACAGAGGGCCAGATTCACATACACTTAATATTGCGCTGCGTAATCGAAATACTCTACGCTGCCGTATTTCACCAGGCTCTACACCGAATCCTGGTAGATTTTTGCCCGTACGCTACGGCGGCGTAGTCTATTTCTCGCCGCGTAATCGAAATACGCGATTAGGGGGCGTGAAGCATTTAAATTAAGCGCGTCCCCGCGGCGATCGAACTGCGCATGCTCCGTTCAGAAATTTCCCGCCATGCATTGCGCGAAATCACGTCGTTACGTCATTCGTTGTTTGAGTAGTGTCGTTTACGAACATTCCTATTCCCGGACGACTTATGTAAAAAATAATAAAAGACGTCGGAAAACGTAGAAATTCGACGCGGGAACGACGGCCATACTTAACATGGGCTGTCTAATATTAGAGCAGCAAAAAGCTGGTATAGTGTTACGCAAATAAAAGATGACTAAAGGTGCCGTAAGAGATTGCGATTGAAGATCGTAATTTCGGGGATCGCCGGCAAAAGCTCATTTGCATACCCCGACGCAGAAAACGACGGGAAGTCCACCCAGTGGCCGCAATTTTATTGCAGCGTAGATCCGAAGGCGTATGAACACGTAATCCAGTCGAATTGAAGCCCGCAGCCGTCTATTCATGGTTTGAGGTTTTCGACTAGCTAGAAAACGCGCGTAATTTGAAATTACTCCAGTCTAACACCAGTTAGACAGGCGTAATGGCTCTCTGAATCTGGGCCAGAATATCAACCAAAAATCCAGAAAAAACAGGATACTAATTTTATAAATTGAGTTGCAGTTCAGTGAATAAAATAAGTATTTAATCCCCAAGCAAAACAAGACTTAGTACTTGGTGGAGAAACCCTTGTTGGCAAGTACAGAGGTAAGTCGTTTCTTATAGTTGGCTACCAGGTTTGTACACATCTCAGGAGAAATTTTGGTCCACTCCTCAGATCTTCTCTAAATCCTTAAGGTTCCTTGGCTGTCGCTTGGCAACTTGAAGTTTCAGCTCCCGCCATACATTGTCTACAGGATTAAGGTCTGGAGACTGGCTAGGCCACTCCGTGATCTTGATGTGCTTATTCTTGAGCCACTCCTTTGTTGCCTTAACAGTATGTTTTGGGTCATTGTCACGCTGGAACACACATTCATGACCCATCTTCGGTGTTCTGGCTGAGGGAAGAAAGTTCTTATCCAAGATTTTATAATACATGGCCCCGTCCATTGGCCCCACAATGCGGCAAAGTCGGCCTGTACCTTTAGCAGAGAAACAGCCCCGAAGCATCATGTTTCCACCTCCGTGCTTGACTGTAGTGATGGTGTTCTTAGGGTCATAGTCAGAATTTTTCTTCCTCCAAAAACGGCAAGTCAAGAGCTCAATTTTGGTCTCATCTGATGACAGCACGTTCTCCCAGTCATTCTCTGAATCATTTAGATGTTCATTGGCAAACTTCAAAAAAGGCCTGTACATGTGCCTTCTTGAGGAGGGGGGCCTTGCTGGCGGTGCATGATTTCAATCCATGGTGGTTTATTGTGTCACCAATGGTGTGTTGGGTGACTGTGCAGGGGGTGTGTCAGGTGTGCCTGGGCACACCCTAATCACTGTGTGGCACTGATTCCCCCTACTGCCCAGGGGCTTCCTCCCCTGCCCTGCAGTGCTTCTGGCTTCCCTCCTCTCCCCTGGCTGCTGTGGGTATTTTAGGATGGAAATTGGAGGAAGGGGCTAGTAAATATAAAATGTACTGGCCCCTTCCTTTTCTAAATGGACACTTGCTCACTGTGTCCATTCATAACTGAAGCATAGTAAATTTAGCATAGTATACATAGTTTACTATGCTTCAGTTGGTGAATGAACGGGAAGCCACTCAACACAGAGCACTTCCCATTCATTCACTACCCCATGCAGCTGAGGCTGTAGAGAAAGGAATACGTGTTTGAACTTTGGGGTGCACACCCTAATGCAATGGGCTGCGCACACCTATGTGGGGGTCTGTACTAAGGGGGGTGTCTATTCTGATGGGGGGTCTGAACTAAGGGGGTGTCTATACTGATGGGTGATCTGAACTAAGGGGGTGTCTATACTGATGGGGGTCTGAACTAAGGGGGGTGTCTATACTAATGGGGGGTCTGAACTAAGGGGGGTGTCTATACTGATGGGCGTCTGTACTAAGGGGGATGTCTATACTGATGGGGGGTCTGAACTAAGGGGGTGTCTATACTGATGGGGGTCTGAACTATGAGGGGGGTGCCTATACTGATGTGGGTCTGAACTAAGGGGGTGTCTATACTGATGGGGGGGTCTGAACTAAGGGGGGTGTCTATACTGATGGGGGGTCTGTACCAAAGGGGGATTCTATACTGATGGGGGGTCTGAACTAAGGGGGATTCTATACTGATGGGGGTCTGCACTAAGGGGGGATTCTATACTGATGGGAGGTCTGCACTAAGGGGGGGGGGGGTTATACACTGATGGGGGTGTCTGTACTGATGACGGGGGTCTGTACTGAGCTGGAGGTCAGTGCTTAGTGAGGGGGGTCTGTATTGAGGGGGTCTATACTAACGGAGGGTGGTCTGTACTGAGGGAGGGGGTCTGTACTTAGTGAGTGGTCTATACTTACAGAGGGTGGTCGGTACTTAGTGAGGGGGATCTATACTGCGGGAGGGGGGTCTTTAGTTAGTAGAGGGGGGTCTGTACTGAGGGGGTCTGTACTGAGGGAGGACTATAGTTGGTGGACAGCGAGGTGACATCAATTTTTTCCGCACCAGGTGACACCAACCCTAGTGACGCCACTGCTAGGAAGTATCATTGCAAGTGAATTACCACACTGATCCCATGTATGGAGTCCATACAAACCCAGGTGTATATGCTGCTGTAATGGTAGCCAGTTGTTTTGGTGAGTTTTTAATCCACATGTTGTTTGTGATTGCTCACTTGAGCACCGCTTTGATTGGTTGAGGCTGTTGTGCTACTAAATCTTATGTATATGCTACTATAATGGTAGCCATTCATTCTGCTAATCCTCAAATCCACATGGAGTTGGTCATTGGCTACTTGAGTACCGTTTGCACATGATTATCACGATTACTAACATCATACTATTTTCTTTTATCACCATTGAATATATTATGGACTTTTCTTTCACGTATATGTATTTTGCACCTTTTATGTTCATTTAGTTGTATGCTTCATTTTGCTAAGCGCTTAGCAAACTGTTGGCACTATATAAATCATATATAATAAATAATAATAATGGTTTCATATGACTGCACTTTTATATGTGTAACTTTTATTGGTGCTACGCTATTGTTTTACATTTTTTGTATATATATTTGCAAATTCATACGGAACCTGTGCATCGTTGCAAGCCACCTCTGTATCATGCAGTCCTACATTAGTGAATGAGAGCACCAATGGTAAGACATACAGTATATGAGCATTGTGGTTAGCACTTCAGCCAAGCAGCACTAAGGTTGTTTGTTTGAATCCCAACAACGGCACTACCTGCCTGGAGTTTGCATGTTCTCTCTGTACATGTGTGGGTTTCCTCCGGGTACTCCAGTTTCCTCCAACACTCCAAAGTAGGGTTGCCACTTTTTTCTCCAAACACTTTATTGGTGCACAGTACATTTTTGGGTTTTAGTATACACTATAGGATTGTAACAGACCTGGGACACCTTTGGGCACTCCAAAGAGAATAGTAATGCGGCGCAGATAATGCTCCCTCGCCCCCATGTCAGGCCCTGTTCCGAGCCACATTCCTGTCTGAATAATGTGTCCGGGTTTCAGGTGGACTGAAACCCAGACACATGATTTAAAACCCAGACTGCCTAGGTGAATCCCGGACAGGTGGCAACCCTACTCCAAAGACATGCTGGTAAATTATTGGCTTCTGTCCAAATTGGTCCTAGTATGTGTAAATGAGTTAGGAACCTTACATTGTAAATGCCTGGAGGGCGGGGAACTGATGTGAATGTACAATATACAGTAAGGTGACCAGATGTTTTAAATGAAATCCAGGGACATTTTTTTTACTAGTAATGGCGGCAATCAGCGACTCCCTGCCTGTTGCCGTCTTACAGCCTGTCAAGTCTTACACTACGGGCCCCGGCTACTACTGGGTGGGGAGCGGAGGAAGATCACTCCGGTAGGGAAGGCAAGGAGATAGGCAGGCGGCTGCCCGGGGACTTGAGTCAAGGCAGAAGAACATGCAAGGAGAGCTGGATGGGCATGAACCCGAAACTGCAGAAATATTCCCTCCGCTCCGACCAGCACATGATCATCAGAAAGGGGCACAGATAATGGAAAAAAAATACACCCCCCTAAGCTAGTAAGAGCGGGGGTGTAATTCAGATTTTCTTTTTACTTCTGCACCGACTGTCTTTGAAATTGCCCCAGCCCCTGTTCAAATCCATCCAATCCGGGGACAAAACCGGGTTCAAACCGTGTCTGGGGACAGTGTCCTCAATCCGGGGGCTGTCTCCAGAAACCGGGGATGTCTGGTCACCCTAATATACAGTATATGTAAATTGGCGATGCAATATAAGTATTTGTAAAAAATAAGTATAAACATTAACTAAAGCATGGTTCACACTGGGGCGGCACGACTTTGGGGGCGACTCGGCAAGGCGATCTGAAGACGACTTGAGAGGCAACTTGCAAAATGACTTCTGGATTGAAGTCAATGCAAGTCGCTCCCAAAGCCATAAAGGAACCTTTTTCTAAGTCGGAGCGACTTGCGTCGCCTCCTATTAGAACGGTTCTATTGAATAGAGTGGACCGCCCCAGTATGAACCGGCTCTAAAGAACAAATCTGCTTGGAAGTTGTCCCATTGCAACAGAAACAGCAAAACAAAGCTGTGGACCTTCATGTGCAAAGATCCCATTCAGGACTTTCTGCTCCATAACAAGTATGCATCAAATCAGAATTCCTGATTTACACCCGTGTGTCAGATCGGGAACTCAGAAAAGACTTGATGGCATTGGATCATGAGCATGACAGCTGGGCAAAAAATATTTTTCTGAAGGTGATCACCAATGACAGCCTGCGTATTTCTGACCTGGCCGCTCTTCTCCAATTCTCGCCCTGGTACAACACCAGTTTCAGCCTAGAAGGTCAGAACCAGAAATGGACAAGATGTCCAGGATGTCAGGATGAAGACCCTCACAAGAAATGGACAAGACATTCAGCATGTCAGGATGAAGAACCTCACGAGAAATGGACAAGATATTCAGCATGTCAGAATGAAGAACCTCACGAGAAATGGACAAGATGTCCAACATGTCAGGATGAAGAACCTCACCAGAAATGGACAAGATGTCCAACATGTCAGGATGAAGACCCTCACCAGAAATGGACAAGATGTCCAACATGTCAGGATGAAGAACCTCACCAGAAATGGACAAGATGTCCAACATGTCAGGATGAAGAACCTCACCAGAAATGGACAAGATGTCCAACATGTCAGATTAAAGAACCTCACCAGAAATGGACAAGATGTCCAGGATGTCTGGATGAAGACCCTCACCAGAAATGGACAAGATGTCC